>CANJKZ010000345.1:0-25000 GCA_947471745.1 Closterium sp. Naga37s-1 | reverse complement strand
GCACCTGTGCAAATGCCATTGTGCAGTACATATCCTGGTGCACATTTACAGACTGCGCCACCACTCGTGTCGACACATACTTCAGATTCGCTATTACAAGGGTCGGAGGCGCATGTTCCTGGCAGATGCGAGGGAGAATGGAAAGTATATTTGAGAGTGGGGTACGCCATGTACGCCATGTGGGGTACATGCGCCCTCAACCCTTTGTAGTAGTTTTGAGAGTCGCGTACAAAGAGCTGGACAGACCATGTAGAGAGATGGGTGGATCCATTCAAATTAAGACAGCATGAGCGTGCAGGAAGAATGTGAGGCAGACAAAGACACACATACCTTGACAATTCGGCGGCGCGCCTGTGTATTCGGGCTCCCTGCAAACGCATTGTCCCCCGTGATCCGTTTCTTTGCAAAGTTCGAAGGGTCCACACTTCGTGAATATGCATTGCGCTGGCAGTAGGAGAATTCATCAGCGAGGGAGAGAAGGATGGGGAGGAAGAGAGAGAGAGAAGGATGGGGAGGAAGAGAGAGAGAGAGAAGGATGGGGAGGAAGAGAGAGAGAGAGAAGGATGGGGAGGAAGAGAGAGAGAGAGAAGGATGGGGAGGAAGAGAGAGAGAGAGAAGGATGGGGAGGAAGAGAGAGAGAGAGAAGGATGGGGAGGAAGAGAGAGAGAGAAGGATGGGGAGGAAGAGAGAGAGAGAGAAGGATGGGGAGGAAGAGAGAGAGAGAGAAGGATGGGGAGGAAGAGAGAGAGAGAGAAGGATGGGGAGGAAGAGAGAGAGAGAGAGAAGGATGGGGAGGAAGAGAGAGAGAGAGAAGGATGGGGAGGAAGAGAGAGAGAGAGAAGGATGGGGAGGAAGAGAGAGAGAGAGAAGGATGGGGAGGAAGAGAGAGAGAGAGAAGGATGGGGAGGAAGAGAGAGAGAGAGAAGGATGGGGAGGAAGAGAGAGAGAGAGAAGGATGGGGAGGAAGAGAGAGAGAGAGAAGGATGGGGAGGAAGAGAGAGAGAGAGAAGGATGGGGAGGAAGAGAGAGAGAGAGAAGGATGGGGAGGAAGAGAGAGAGAGAGAGAAGGATGGGGAGGAAGAGAGAGAGAGAGAGAGAGAAGGATGGGGAGGAAGAGAGAGAGAGAGAAGGATGGGGAGGAAGAGAGAGAGAGAGAAGGATGGGGAGGAAGAGAGAGAGAGAGAAGGATGGGGAGGGAGAGAGAGAGAGAGAGAGAGATGAGAGAGAGAGAGAGAGAGAGAAGGATGGGGAGAGAGAGAGAGAGAGAGAGAGAGAGAGAGAGAGAGAGAGAGAGAGAGAGAGAGAGAGAGAGATAGAAAGGGGGGAGGGGGAAGGGGGGAAAGGCGGCTGAGGAAAGAGTGCTGGCAAAACACCACTGCTAATCATGGCATCCATAAGCAGGGTTTTTTGCATGGCTTGTCAACAAAGATAGATGGGCTACAAACAACCTCCGAATCACAGGACGGGCTCCTCTCCTTCTGTATCGTGCTCTCTACACTATCTTGTACACCCTTTTGCATACATAATACAGAGAGCGTGTGTGTGAAGGTGACAGGCTACGTACGCGCGCAGGTGTGAGAAGAAACGCGCTTGTATCCAAACTTGCATTGACAGTATGACATGTCATCTCGCTCCACACACTCCTCGTTGAGACCACAGACTCGTATGAGCACGGTGCTGGCAGATGGTGGGAGGGGTTAATGGGGGGAGAGGGAGAGGGAGAGAGAGGGGGGGAGAGAGGGAGAGAGGGAGGGAGAGAGGGAAAGACGGGGGAGGGGGGGAAGTTTGGCAGGAAAAGGGCGACGAAGTGAAAATGATTAACAAGAAAGCAGTGTTTGAGAGAATACATAAAACAAACAGAATTTGTTTCAAGCCACCAGCCACCTCATCAAGCCATCAGCCACCTCAGCAAGCTCTATGCAGTAACAAAGGCGGAAATCCCTCTGGGTTCCTCAGACAAGACCCTGACAATCAAGGGTGTTTTCATGTTGCAGTCTGTTGTGATGCCTCCATGGGCCATGTGACCTAACCCCAAACCTCAAACCCTATACCATGATTGATCTGAGTTGCTACCTTGCCCACCTCAAGTGGTTTGGGTTTGCATGGGCATCGATACCGAAACCAAGTGTGTGTGTGTGTGTGTGTGTGTGTGAGAGAGAGAGAGAGAGAGAGAGAGAGAGAGAGAAGGCCGTTAGAGAGAAGGCCGTTAGAGAGAAGAGGAGAAGCACATACGCTTGCACCATCCAGCGCCCCCAAGATATCCTGGCTTGCACTTGCACGTTGGTCTGAGGTTCACCATCTCGCATTCTTCATTTTCACCGCATTCATAGACTGCGCAGGTTGCTGGTAAGTGGAGAGAGGGGAGAACGAGAGAGGTGGTGAGGGATAGTGAGGTGAGGCAGGGGAAGGGACGGTGGTAGAGGAAGGAGGGTAATAAGACGGAAAGAGAGAGAATATGCAAGGAAAGTGAGAGGGAAAAAATAAGAGGAATGGAAAGCCAAACATACTACATACCATCACAGTATTTGCCTCGCGCAACGTATCCTGGCATGCATTCGCAAGTCCCAGCGCCTCCAGGGACTTTCTCCACACAGTGTTGGTTAGGGGGACAATACAGAGCTTTGCATGTTGCTGCAAGATGGATTTGATGATTGATAGGGAGAAGTGGGAGAATGAGACAGAGGATGAGGAGAGAGCATGACAGAGAGGTTATGACAAACGAGCAAGATAGGCAGCGATACGAGTGACAACAAAAGAGAGAAATATCAATCAGAGATGCATTGCATAGGAGGGAGAGAAGGAAAGGCAAAGAACACATGTGAGTAAAGAACAAGCACACCACATACCAGCACAAGATCCCGCCTGGCCGACATATCCACTCCTGCATTTACACGTTGGTACACCTCCTACCATCGCACATTCTTCCAATGGTCCACAATTCATGGCTTCACAGGTGTCTGTTGGATGGATGGAGGGAGACAGGAGATGGGAAGAGGGGGATGGGAAGAGGGGAAGAGGGGGAGAGGGGGAAGATGGGAAGAGGGGAAGATGGGAAGAGGGGAAGAGGGGAAGAGGGGGAGAGGGGGAGAGGGGAAGATGGGAAGAGGGGAAGAGGGGAGAGAAAGCAACCTACATCGCCACTAATGCAATGACCTTTGGCAGGAGGCGTGCTGGTGTGGATGTGACATGGAGCAGGAAGGGATGAATACGTGGGTCAGCCACGCGAGTGAGGCAGCGAAGTGGAGAAGGGAAATGCAGGAAGGAGCAAAACGATAGAAAGAGGACATCAGGAGAGGGGAGACGGGGTCAGGGAGTGGAATGTGCACAAGTGGATGATAAAGGGAAGGCAACGGGTGAAGAAAATGAGACCATCAGCACATACTTGGGCAAGCTTGGATGCTCTTTTGGGAGTTCCAAACACAGTCACGAGGACAGTTAGCCGGGCAGTTAACTGCAACAGAATTCAAGAAGGATAAAAAGGTACAGAAAGGCACAGAAAGGTACAGGTACAAATCAGCAACAGAATGAAAGCAAGAAATCTATCTACCTTCTCTCAACCACCAGCAATCGTCTACAAGAGCCACAACTGCCACGTGACTGCTCCCCACGTGTCAGCAATGTGACCAACGGTGGCTAGATAAGCACCTTCACCTAGCCTTCCTCATGGCCACCAAGCGCAGCCATTCCCACCACTCCCCAACTGAAGCGAGCAGGATTTTCCAGCAAGGAAGGTGATGATGAGTAGGGACGATGATTGGATGGAATGTGTGTAAGTTGGCGAGCGAGCGCACCTTTCTTACAGACCGGATAGAGTCCAGATGTGTCACAAAGATATCCATATGGACAGGGCATGGCCGGGCATGATACTGGCAGATGGATGGTGAAGATTGAGTATGATGAGAGGGAGAGAGGGGAGGGGAGGGAGAGGGAGAGGAGGTGGGCGGGGAAGGGGAGATGGGGAGTTTGAAGGGTTCATATGGTTAAACACCAAAAGGCCAACAAAGCTTGGTGGCAATGCCTCAGATTAAGAGAAATAAAAAAGGGGATAACGGGGTACATAGGGAAACATAGGGGAAGAACTGACGCGGGTCCTTTCAAATCCATTGCACGTACCTGTGCAATTTCCTGAGACTGGATCCGGTGTGTAACCATCGTTGCACTTGCAGTACTGAGAGGGCGGATTGGTGGTCCACCACCACCACTGCCTTTGCTCAACGCAATTGCCGTTACCACAGTTGTCAGCAGTGCAATTGTCATGAAGAAACTCTGGACAGAGATAGAGAGAAAACAGGAGTGTGTAAGCAGGTGAGGCATGCAGGATGAGACACCCACCACACTGCCACGGATCAACAGAGGCGATCCAGCAGGGGGAATGGTAATTATTCATGGGATTGGCTTGACAGAATCATCAAAATTCCCCTGATTACACAGATTAAGCTGTGCTATTGTGCAAGCACACGCACATACGTGCGTAATCCACACACGCAAGCAGATTATTCCGTAATCTGCACACGCAAGCAGATTATTCCGTAATCCACACAAACCTCATTCACAACGCTGCGTGACTTCACATGCTACTGCAGATGAGCCTCAAGAGAGAGGTGAAGTAGGAGGGGGAGAGATGAAGATGGTGAAAATGGAGGACAGCACAAACATACGTACGTACCAGCACAAAGGACAGCACATGCGTATGTACAAACTTACCAACACACAGTCCGTCGTAGCGATTGTATCCAACCCTACAGTCGCAGGTTCCAGCGATCCCGTTGGGGAGGTCGTCACGACATTCTTCGTCAATACCACACCAATATACACTGGACGGATCGCCCAGAAGTTTGCATGTGGCTGGCAGATGGTTGGTGAGAGGGGGTATGTGGGAGATGGGAATGTGCAAAGGTAGACAGAGAGGGAGAGGGAGAGAGAGAAAGAGAGAGAAGGCGGGGGGGGGGGGGGGGGGGGGGGGGGGTTCTCAAATCTCTCCTATCAAAGGCCACTACGGCACAGTCTCGGCAGACCGAGGATGTGAAGGGTGACACGGAGGAGCGAGAGTCTCAGCGGGGTAGCAAAAGAGCAATGAGTGGGGGGTGGTAGGGGGTGTTGCTCGGGGGCATTCTATGTATTCTTGTGTATGCCATATGACTTGCTTCTTGTTGTCTAGCTACATCGGCCTTACCTTGCTAAGGCTTGTACACCTTTGCCTATTCTAAAACATGACCGCTTGAGAGGAACGAAGAGAGAATTGCAAGAATGAAAAAGAGCATACGTACGGGCACAAATGCCTGAGTGTGTGCGAAGGTATCCATCCTTGCACACGCATTTAGCATGGGTCCGCTTCTCGATGCTTTGAGGTATACATTCTTCTTCAAAGCTGCAATTCACGTCTGGGTGATCGCATGTCACTGGCGGATGGATGGCACGAGAGGGGGTATGCAGGAGAGAGGGGGTATGCAGGAGAGAGGGGGTATGCAGGAGAGAGGGGGTATGCAGGAGAGAGGGGGTATGCAGGAGAGAGGGGGTATGCAGGAGAGAGGGGGTATGCAGGAGAGAGGGGGTATGCAGGAGAGAGGGGGTATGCAGGAGAGAGGGGGTATGCAGGAGAGAGGGGGTATGCAGGAGAGAGGGGGTATGCAGGAGAGAGGGGGTATGCAGGAGAGAGGGGGTATGCAGGAGAGAGGAGGTATGCAGGAGAGAGGGGGTATGCAGGAGAGAGGGGGTATGCAGGAGAGAGGGGGTATGCAGGAGAGAGGGGGTATGCAGGAGAGAGGGGGTATGCAGGAGAGAGGGGGTATGCAGGAGAGAGGGGGTATGCAGGAGAGAGGGGGTATGCAGGAGAGAGGGGGTATGCAGGAGAGAGGGAGGGGAAACGTTCAGTTGTTGACATTGCACATGTCAGCATGCAGTTTGGTTTGGACTGAGCAATGAAATCTCAGAAGTTAAAAACAAGTTTATTGTATGGAGTTGAGATGGCGGAAAAGTGGACGACTGCAAATTGTGGGAGTAGTGGGGAAAACACTACTTGCTCCGTCGGAAGATTTCCGGTACGTTGTGGGTGATCGCATGTTTCTGGATGGATGGATGGTTCGTTGCTCAACCATTTCCTGTACTCCCATACACAACGTACTGAGACAAGATCCAGGCTCGCCAATCATGTTGTCGCCACATGTGCAGGTAATATCGTCACGACAAACGGATGGGGGCCAGCACCACCTTGCCCAGCACTTATCTGGCAGATGATTGGTGGAGAGAGGACGGGAGAGATAGAGAGGGGGAGAGTTATCCATTATAGCTATGGCACATCAATGAAGCTTCTTGAATACGTAGAGAGGGGGGAGTGAAGGGGAGGGGGAAGAGAGAGCGAGGGAGATCATGTACGCACCGATGCAAGTCCCATTTGGCAGCAAGACGGTGCCGTCCATAAAGCAAATGCAGGTGGCTTCCAAAGTGACAGGGTCATGCTCGCACACTCCTCGCTCACCACAGGCCTTACTCTCGCAGTCATCTGAAAGAGGGATGGAGGACATAAAAAGGGAGAAAGGTGGAGAGGTGAAGAGAGGTGAAGAGAGTGCAAATCGGGGGAAGATGGCGAGAAACGGGGATGAGAGAGGGGTAGATAGGAAGGGGATAAGAGGTAAGATAATTTAGTGCAACATCAATGAAGAGGTATGCTAAGTACCGACACAAAAGGCAGATTTGGTCGCAATCTCTCGACAGCTTTGAGGAGCCACAAAACAACACTTGTGATCTGTCTCTTACCGAGGGTTAGGGAGGGAGGAAGCACCAAGTAGGCGTCACGTGAAGCAAAGGAAACCACCAATACACACCTTTGCAACTTCCATCAGATTGCATGGTGAAGCCTGCGCTGCACTGGCAGGATGCCTTTCCAGATACAGCGTCCTTGACACACATAGCCGAGTCGTGGCATCCCTTGAAATTGCAATTATCTGACAGGGAGGATTCAAAAACAAACAGTTGGAAAAACGCAAGTAAGTTTGAGAAGGAAGGGAGGTATTCGACCACCCCAAAGCTCTATCTCACGGTACTATCAGGAAATGCACGGCATGGGGGAAATGCATTTTTGTGTGAATTTTTTACTCTCAAATCCAAAAGGTCAGATGCTCTACAAGTATTAATGATGCCAACTTGCCAAGCATGGAACGGAACGGAAAGAGGAAGGCGGGCAAGAAAATGCACGAGAAAGAGGATGAAGTAGAGCCATTCCAACCAACCGCCCTAAAACGTCTCGAAATGTCACGTACCAGCGCAATACATGTCTTGAGCAACGTCTCCAACGCAGCTAGAACCCAAGTCACAGCCCGTGGCGATGCATGTTGCTGGCGAAGGAATGGAAGGAAGAGAGAGGGATCATGGGGAGAGGGGGGGGGGAAGGGGGGAGGCAGAATGGAGAGGGGGGAGCGGCGGTTGTGCGTTCAAACACAGGACCATTGAGAGAGGGGGGAGGAGGGAGGGTAAGGGGTGATTCCATTGCTAAAGGAGGTGAGGGGTGGTGAGACCAAGAGCGAGTATTGGGGATGGGGTTAAAGTGAAGGAGGCCAAATATACGCACCAGCACAGGTGTTATTCGGTAGCATGTAGTAACCGTCGTTGCAACGGCAGGTTTTATCTCCACTTCGCTGGTCCGTCTCACATGTAGCATGGGAATCACAGAGTTCGCATACATCTGACGGGAGGGGTGGCAATGATAAGAAAGAACGTGAAGGAGGGTGAGGACAATGAGAAAACGGTTGCAAGTGATATGAGATTTTGGGATAATAGATGTATAGAAAGAGAATGATCATGCAAGATTGATCAAGCAGGGAAAGTGAGGGGTAAGGGCGAAAGACAATGATGATGAATATTCTCGAACCAAGCCAAGATAAAAACTGTACATTAATAATGCATTTCCCAAACATATTATCCCCACCTGTAAAATACCAATGCCCTTATCTGAAGTTATAAAACCATATTATGCACCACTGGCAAGGTATTTTAGAAAAGGCGTAGCAAGTTTGCCTTGCGCACTTGCCTTCCTGCAGAAATAGGGAGACACGCAGCCAGCATTCTAATTTACGTACCAATGCATTCCCCGGACACATTTCTGAAGCCCTGATTGCAGATGCATAATGCCAGGTCACGCTTGCCCTTGACACACGTGGTGTTGGCACCACATCCCTTCACAACGCACGAGTCTGGAAGGAAGATCAAAGAGGAAGACATAAGCGAGAGATAGGGCGGATCCGCAAGAGAAAGCGGGGCCTCAGGGTCAACAAGGGAGGATTTTAAAGAGTGTGAGCGATCAGGATGGGAAGTTGGGTGGAGGAGAGAGGAAAGGAGAGGGCGAAGGAGGGAGGGAGGGAGAGGTTGGAAGTTGAAACGAACGGAACGGGTGAGGTATAAGACAACAGCATGAACAAGGCAGGCACTTACCCTGTGCCACAGGTGACAGGCACATCAGCCAGCCATGCAGCGACTGCAGCAACACTCACCCATGCAGGCATCACTGGGAGTCCTGGTGTACCCATCCTTGCAGGCACACGTGTCACTCCCTGATGCATTCAGGAAACACAAGGCATTCGTTCCGCAGTTGTCCACAGCGCATGGCTCTGAGGGGAAGGGAGGGGGAAGGGGAAGCGAAGGGAGGGAAAGGCACGGGAGGCAGCAACGGAGAGGCAGTGAGGGCAGCTGGATTGCAAGCATGACTCTCACTCAAGGCACGGGGGGGGATGAGGAAGTGTGCCGCTCTTCTGATAGGCGAGTTCCTTTGGTCCTTCTGCGCAGGGTTGCGCCGATGATCCTTCTCCCTCCGTCCTATGTACTGATCATAGGCAGCAGCCGCTGGTGGTCTGGCATGCGCCAGAGAGGCAGCAAGCCGTCGTCCTCCAGTCGAAGTTACGCCAGGTGACGCCGGGGCCAGTCTCATGGCCCAGTCCCATAGCTTGGTCTCTCAGTTCCATAGCTTTGAGCAGGTCCTTTATGTGGTTGAGCCCCCTGGGTCTAGTGCCCCGGGATAGGCGATCAGTGATTGTTCTTGACAGCGACGAGAGCGAGCACGCACCAGTGCAATTGCCAAATGGCGAAATGACGTAGTTGTCGTTGCACCCGCATATACCCGCCTTGCAGAAAGAGTTGGTGCCACAGTTTATGCGATCGCAGAGATCTGGGAGGGGAAACGGAGGCAGTTTGAAAAAGGAGTTTGCAGAGGAGAGTTTAGACTTGGGATTCAAAGAACTAAGAGAGGGGGTGTGAAAGAACACGATCCATTTTCCGCGTGCACCCATCCTTGCATGTGCATTCGTAAAGCCCTCCGTTGTTATCCACATTCCTCATTTTCGCCACAGCCTGTGACGTAGCAGGTTTCTGGCGGATGGAGGGGACGAACGGGTGTAGATAAGATAGAGCGGACGAGTGGTTGAAAGGTGGAAGAGGCGAGTTCCCTACCAGGGCGCATGTTGCTGGCAAGAAAGCGTGAGAGAGAGTGCAGGAGAGGGGGCGAGGGGCAAATATGCAGACAGAAAAGCACACTACGTACCAACACACGATCCGGGCTCCCCACTGTATCCATCGAGGCATCTGCAGACTGACTCGCCGTTGACGCCACCAAATTCCAGACACTCCTCCCCGGCGCCACACGTCTTGATGCTGCACGATTCTGGTAAATGGTCATTGGTCAGGGGGGGGAGTGAGAGTGTGGAGGGGAGGAGAGAGAGAGAGAGAGAGAGGGGGGTTGGGACGGGGGAGAGGGAGAGCGGGGGAAAAGAAGGTGGAAGAGGCGGAAGAGGCGAGTTCCCTACCAGGGCGCATGTTGGGCAAGAAATCGTGAGAGAGAGTGCGGGAGAGGGGGCGAGGGGCATCAATATGCACACTACGTACCAAGACAAGATCCAGGCTCCCCAACGTATCCATCGAGGCATCTGCAGACCGACTCGCCGTTGTCGCCGCTGAAATCCAGACACTCTTCCCCAGCGCCACACGTCTTGATGCTGCACGATTCTGGTAAATGGTCATTGGTCAGGGGGAGTGAGAGTGTGGAGGGGAGGAGAGAGAGAGAGAGGGGGGTTGGGACGGGGAGAGGGAGAGCGGGGGGAAAAGAAGGTGGAAGAGGCGGAAGAGGCGAGTTCCCTACCAGGGCGCATGTTGGGCAAGAAATCGTGAGAGAGAGTGCGGGAGAGGGGGCGAGGGGCATCAATATGCACACTACGTACCAAGACAAGATCCAGGCTCCCCAACGTATCCATCGAGGCATCTGCAGACCGACTCGCCGTTGTCGCCGCTGAAATCCAGACACTCTTCCCCAGCGCCACACGTCTTGATGCTGCACGATTCTGGTACATGGTAAGGTCAGAGGGAGTGAGAGTGTGGAGGGAAGGAGAGAGAAAGAGAGTGAGAGAGAGAGGGGGGTTGGGACGGGGGAGGGGGAGAGCGGGGGAAGAGAAAAGGAGAGAATTTGAGCAGAAATCTAGTGCCAGAGCGTGGGACAGACAGACAGAGTGCGAGATGTGAGTGAGTGACACGTCAAGTCCCAACGTGAGCATTTTCCCCCTCCAGAGGGAAGGGGGTAGAGGGAGAGAGGGAGAGAGAGGGAGAGGGGGAACACGCACCAGTGCAAGTACCATCAGGTAGCGTGTTATAGCCGGGGTTGCAAATGCATTCAGCGTCGGAGTTGCAAGAAGAGTCGGGACCGCACTCCACACCATCACAGGAATCTGGGAAGAGAGATGGAGGCAGTTTGAACAAGTGGGGCAGGAGCTTGTTAGTAAAGCGGGATACCTAGCGTGTTAATGCTGCATGGGGCACGGGGCATGGTGCATGCATGGGGCACGGGGCATGGTGCATGCATGGGGCACGGGGCATGGTGCATGGTGCATGGGGCATGGGGCAAGGGCCATGAGGCACGAAGCATGGGGCATAGGGCATGGAATATAGTATCACGGGACACGGGCACGGGGCATGTATCATGAGAAAGCACCCTCAACATAGTCACTCACATCACACCAGCCATCAACATAGTCACTCACTGGCACATCTTCCATCGGGGAGCATGACTAGACCAGGCCGGCACAAGCAGAGTCCGTTGTCGCAGTAATTGGACGGGCATCCCTTGGCAATGCGGCACGTGGCTGGTGGAGGCACGGCACAGAGGAGCACAGCGCAGGGGGTAGACGGGCGCAGAGGATTGGGCGGGTGAGAGAGAGGCAAGAGAACAAGGTGGTGCTAGAGCAGGCCTGGCTAGGGTTGTTGCTCTCTGAAGGATCTACAGCAGGGAGAGAGAGATCTTGCAGGATAGATTGAGACGGCAGCAGCAATAGCAGCAATGGTGCCGACAGCAACAGCGGCAATGGCGGGCAGCAGCAGCGGCAGCAGCAGGAGTGGCGGCAGCAGAGTGCATCAACTCACAGACACAGACTTGCACGTCGGCGTTCCACACTTTCCCCTGAGGGACAGGCTGTGGCAGGACAAGAGCCTTGGCGTGAGGCATGGAGGCTGGAGGACAGGGGAGGGGAGGAGAGGAGAGGAGAGAGAGGGTAGAGGGAGGATGAGGGGAGTCGGAGATAGAGATCAGAAGATCAGCCTCTGCCTGGTGAAGGAAGGAATGATCTTGACAACCAGAAGAAAGGCATAGTAGTGGCAATCAGACGATCAGCCTCTGTCTGGTGAATGCAACTCGGTTGGGGCGGAGGAAGGAAAGACAGGCGGCAGAAGCGGAGGCATTGCGGCGATTTGTCACCAGCGACGACCCCTCACCAGCGATGACCCTCACCAGCGACGATGGCGACGGTTATTCTCGGTTGACGGCAGCAACTATCACGAGAACCATGTGCGTGGCTCATCACTGGCGATGATCACCATCGCCGGGCGACGATCACGATCATGGGTGGGCGACTATCACCACGACCGCATCATCATCAGCAACCGACCATCGTCGGCGACAGTCAGCAGCAGCAGCGATCATTGGCTGCGCTGCTATGACTTGGAACGGCAATTCACCTGCAACGACGCTGATTACGATTACTATTAACTCCTTTAATCAAAGTTCTCACCTGCTACGATCATCAGAGTCGCCAGCAGCGAGACAAGCCCAATGCGGCGGCCGCAGCCAGAAGTTGGCATAATGATGACCCATGTTCCTCAGAAATCGCTCTTGAGAGCGCGGCGAGCGAGAGAGAGAGCGCGGCGGCGATCGTGGAGCATAGAAGGCCAAGGCATGGGTCGATGATGGGTTACTGACGGGAAGTGTGAGCAAGCTATGGGCTTCGTGGCTTTTAGTACTACGAGGAATGAGGACGCGGAACTTCCGCGGAAGCTGAATACTTGCGAGGCCGCGGAAAGGTTACACCAAAACGAGGAAACATGATGCGCATCTCTCTCGCGCCGGAGGCCCAGGCCGCCGCCAGCAAAACCTAACTTAACCCAGCCTTGGAGGGGTCCGCAGCGGGAGGACTCCGCTGATGGGGGGAAATTTTCCGCCGAGCGTGCTGTACAGGAACCCAGCCCGAGGCGGCTCGGGGAGCAGCCGTCTCATTAGTATGTGGTAGATACCATCGTCAACTTTAATGTTGTGAACCGGTCCCAAACAGAGCCTTCAAGTGACTAATATGGGACAGATACCACCATCACGGGGTGAACGGCGGCTCGAGCAGCCGTCTCATTAGTATGTGGCCGTACTACCACCGCCAGCTTCAAACGTTGTGAATCCGTACCAAACAGTGCCTTCAGGAGTCACGGGTATCTGTTCACCTGAACGGCTCCGGGAGCCGTCTCAGTGTGGTATATACTATACGCACTGTACAGTACCACCACTATGCGTGAAGCGAACTCAGCCAATTGATGGAGCCTGCCAGATTGGCCACATCCCGCACGGACGACGGCTGCACCTGACCTAAATCGGTCCCAGTGACATCGCCAACCAGCCACACACAACAACCAAACTCTCAAACAGACGAGCGGCGATCGTCTAATCGAAGTTGGCCGCACAAACGAGTGACTTCTGCAGCCACAGAAAAGAGAGAAAATGGGTGGCCTGGCGAGAATGGCACGTGAACGCACATTCTTGGCTGACAACTTGTCGCGAATGACAACGAATCCTTGAAGGGAAAAGGCGCGCGGTGGTGACTGGACAGGAGGAGCCGGCTGTCCGCCGCTGCCCCGCCCTAATCTACGGTAGTTACCCGCAACTCCCCCCAGTTCCCCGTCCCAGCTTCCCCCCGCAAGAACCGCGCCATGAGTGACTGTATCTGTTTCGCGATTAGGTAGGTAGACGGCCAGGGCATTCCAAAAAGTACGGCCAGGCATTCCACAAAACTTTCGGCCTCACTGTTTCGAACGTTTCCTGGGCTTAGGGCGTGTCCAGCTCGTTCATTTCGGGAAATCTAGTACCTCCTCACGATCCGGGGTTCAAAACTGAACACTGTACCTATAAACGAACGAGCCTTGCTCGAGTCCACCCTTTCTGTCATTCTGGCGCGCGGACACCATCCCCCCACACAGACTTCAACAGTGCAGGGGCCGTGTGGCAACCAAGGTAACCAGTTCCCTCGTCAACCAAAGCGTTAGAATTTTCGCCAGGCCAACACTTCCACTATAGGTTTTGGCGAGGGTCAGGCGGCACATGCGAAATCAAGCGCGCGATACGATGGGCACTCACTGTAGTGGGCAGGACGCGGTTCTGTACCATTGTTCGATGCGCACGCTGATTCCTGTAACGTGCGTCACACGATTCGAGGTACGTGCAGGGGGTGTGCCGTATCGTGAACGGGAGCTGATCGTGTCTGGCATTTTTGTAAAACTCAGTGTTACAACGCAAATTGTGGTAACTGAAGGGCTTTACGAACAGTAAATGAACGAGCTGAACTTCCCTTAGAAACGTTTTCTGTTCCAAACATATGTCATGTCAAGCTCTCGAGTTTCGACGGACATCTAGCATACGCGCTATACAGTTCAGTAGAACCATCCCACGTGAATCCAGCCAATTGATGGAACCCGCCAGATTGGCAACATCCCACTCGGCCAATGACGCACCTAACCTGATCATGCCAAAGAGGCCAAAGCAAAGGGGGCAATGCCTCTGCTTTACCTGACCTGATCATGCCGGACAAGTGAGATTGCCTGCCAGCCACACACAGGCGGGAACCTTGGAGAGATAAGGTTGGGTGCTGGTCTTGGGTTGTGGAGTCTGAAGGCGACAAGTCGACGACCAGCCTGATCTTCCGAAAGTTACGTACAGAGTGACTCCGTAAGGGATTAGAAATCTCCTTACAGTTTACATAACATTGTAGTGTAGGATTGCTTTGTGGAATAGCATTTAAGGTACATATATCTACAATCCTGTGCTAATCAAAGAAATAATGGAACAAAGACACCAGCCACCGTTCAGCAACACCAAACCCCTGAATCGCAATGCTGCCAAGGTTTTGTCCCCAATTTGCACTCATCAGCAGGGCCCAAATTAGTAAAATATCCTGTTTGCCCTGATGGGCGGCCGCTTTTTCCCAGTTACCCTTTTCAAAACAGGGTATCTAACTTTTTACCCTAGAGCAAACAGGCTAAGTTTCGGTTTACACTGATAGCGATTATTATTTTTTTTTGGCAATGCAAGTTACACTATAACAGCGCATACAAGCATTAACAGTCGTAACTGTAGCTGATGGGCCTAGACAAAACACCCTGCCGTCGTACCCATCCTGACAACAGGTAGCAGGTAGCAGCAGCAGCCGTACGAGTAGGAAGGGACACCGCAGTGGGACCACCAGCAGCAGAAGCCACACCACCAGCAGCAGCAGGAGGAGGAGGCGCAGGAGAAGGACGAGGAGGAGAGATGCGGGTGTGGGGAGAGGGGGCGGGGAGGGGGAAGGTGAGCATGCGGCGGTGCAGAGAGGCGCACTGGCTGCTGCCCCCACGAGCAGGAGCAGGAGCAGTGCAGATGATTGCCGCCCCCCCAGTAGATGCGGCAGTGGCAGCAGCATTGAGGGGGAGAGAGGCGGACTTGCTCCCTCCGCGCCCATCAGTGACTTGCAAGCGATGCTCAGCGCTTGACGCTGAGGCGGTGCCGCGGGCGCAACCAGTGCGTGCTGGCACAGCAGCAGCAGCATTGAGGGGTTGAAAGGACGGGCCTCTTGGCTGGCTGAGCTGCTGATAGTGCTGCTGGGGTTGCTGCTGGGAATGCCGCTGAGTGTGTTGCTGCTGCAAGTGCTGGTCGTTGGGTTGGGAGATGGGCACACCCTCAAGGCCGAGAGGAGCGCACGATGCTCGGTGCTGCAGATCACGAGCCACAGCTGTGCTCTGCTGACCTGGCATAGCGCTCTGCTGACCTGGAAGACTGGCACGCTGAGCTGGCACCACCGCTGGGTCACGCCTTTTGAAGCGAGCAGTGCTGGTGAGAGGCGAGCAGAGGCCTGCCGTGGGGCTCGAAGAGGGGCGTCTCCTGTTGCCGCCCGGAGTGGTTTGATTGGCCCATCCTCGTTACAGTCTTATGCATTACAGGAACGTGTGCCTGCTCCAACCACTCCCCCACCTGCCCACCAGTTGGCCTTTCCCTCTGACTGCCGCCCATACCGCCCATGTTGCCCACGCCACCACTCATTCCGTTTCGCCCCACCGCGTGCTCCTTCCAGCTACCTCCTCCCATGGCCCTATATAAAAGGGCCCTCCCCTCCCCACTGCCGTTGCTGTCCCCTGCACGATTCCCACGCCCACAGTTGCATCCATTTCACCCCCATTGTCTCGCACCATACCACTCATGCCGCCCATGCCGCCCACGTCTTGGATGCCGCCCAGGCCAGCTACTGTAGCCGCCCTGCGGTGCACACCGGCAGCATCCCCTCCCCCACCAATCCGCCAATCCGCATCCCCCATGCTCCCTCTGCGCCATGCCATGCCCTCCCCCCTCCCCGACCGCCTCTTGCCCCCCACCCCCCAGCTCCCCCCATCCCATGCCCTCTCGCCCCAACTGCCGCTCCTTCCAGCTACCTCCCCCCACTGTCCTCTCCAAAACTCCCCTTCCCCTTCCGCTTCCCCTTCCCATCCTTTCCCCCATTCCCCTTCCCATCCCTTCCCCCATTCCCCTTCCCATCCCTTCCCCCCTTCCTCTCCCCATCCCATCCACACTCGATCCCCCCCTTCCCCCTTCCCATCCCCTCCGCGCCCATGCTCCGCCTATGCCCCTCCTCCCTTCCATCCCCACACTGCGCCAAGCTGCCTTCACCCTGGACCAATGCCTGGTTGACACGTGTACCAACAGGTCCCGCAACACTTGGCGCAATTACCCCGTTCCGCCTTTCTTGCAAACTCCCCGTACCGCGCACATATTCGCCACTTCCGCAATCCTTTGAGTCCACTGCTGCGTCTACTCTAGTTGCTGAGCTTGTTGACTTTGCTGCCGCCTGTCGTCTAGACCACGCCGCTAGTCTTGTTGCTGAGTCTGAGTCTGCGTCTGTCTATCCTCCGTCCGTCGGGGGTGAGTGTGCTCTTGGCACGCACGTCCTTGAGGACAGACAGGAGGAGTTTGAGGTGCTTTGCCGCTGCTTTACCTCATCTCGTGTCCATGCTGCTTGCCCCTGAGGGAGACCTGGATGCACCAGACATCCCGACCCCGCGCTCTTACGCAGAGGCGATAGAGGGTCCCTACTCCTCTCAGTGGCAGACAGCCATGGACACAGAGATGGCTTCCTGGAAATCCACATGCACCTACGTCGACGAGGTTCCCCCGCCTGGGGCGAACATCGTCAGTGGCATGTGAATCTTCAGGGTGAAGCGGCCGCCGGGTTCTCCGCCTGTCTTCAAGGCGCGTTACGTTGCACGAGGCTTCAGTCAGCGACAGGGAGGAGTTGACTTCTTCCAGACCTTCTCCCCTACCCCGAAGATGACCACTCTTCGGGTGCTGCTGCACGTCGCCGCTCAGCGTGACTACGAGCTACACTCTCTTTACTTCAGCACAGCCTTCCTACAGGGCAGCCTGCACGAGGAGATCTGGCTGCGCCGCCCACCTGGCTTCACTGGGTCGTTTCCTACTGGTACCCAGTGGAGCCTCCGGCGGCCAGTCTACGATCTCCGCCAGGCACCTCGTGAGTGGCATGACACACTGAGGACGACTCTTGCTGCTCTTGGGTTTGCTCCTTCCACTGCTGACCCGTCGCTGTTTCTACGCACTGACACCACTCTGCCGCCGTTTACGTTCTCGTGTACGTTGACGACTTGGTCTTTGCTACTGCTGACACTGAGGCACTCGCCCACGTGAAGTCGGAGCTGCAGAAGAGACACACGTGCACAGACCTGGGTGAGCTGACAAGCTATCTTGGCTTGCGGATCACCCAGGACAGAGCACAGCGCACCATTACCTTGACTCAGTCACACATGGTGCAGCAGGTCCTTCAGCGCTTCGGCTTCACGTACTCCTCGCCACAGTCCACTCCTCTGCCTACCGGTCACTCGCTCTCAGCTCCACCTTCGGACGAGTCCGTAGAGCCGAGTGGCCCGTATCCAGAGCTTGTGGGCTGCCTCATGTACCTGATGACCTGCTCTCGACCTGACCTTGCCTACCCTCTTAGCATTCTAGCACGCTATGTCGCTCCTGGCAGACACAGGAAGGAGCACATGGATGGAGCTAAGAGGGTGTTGCGCTACTTGTGCAGTACGTCGGGCATGGGGCTCGTGCTTGAAGGCGGGCTCAAGTTGTCCTCACTGGTCACGCAGACGCTTTCTGGGTTGACGACTTGGCTACGCAGCAGTCGTCACAGGGTTACACCTTCAGCCTTGGCTCCGGCTCTGTCTCTTGGCGGTCTACCCACTCGTCTTCTGTTCTCAGCTCTAGTTGTGAGGCTGAGATCTTCGCTGGGGCCATGGCTGCACAGGAGTTACGCTGGCTCACCTACCTGCTGACCGACTTGGGAGAGGCGCCTCGTTCTCCTCCAGTTCTGTACGTCGACAACAAGGCCATGCTTGCCTTGTGTCAGGAGCACAGACTGGAGCACAGAACGAAGCACATTGCTCTGCGCTACTTCCTTGCTCGACAGTTGCAGCAGCGTGGTCAGCTCCGTCTTGCTTACGTGGCCACTCGGGCCAACACTGCTGATATCTTTACCAGGGCACTTCAGCCTTGTGATCATCAGCGTTTTTGTACTATGTTAGGTCTTGTGCCTACTTGGCCTCACTTGCTCACTTCTTGACTCTGCTTGTACTGTGATCTCTATACATATACCTGCATGCTTACACTTGCTAGGTTGTGTTCACTGTATTGTTTGTTCTCCTTTATATAACTCTGCATGTGAACTGGCCTTGTGGCCATTTGCTTGTGCTCAGAATGTGTGGTGACGTCGTGATCCACCCTGAGCTTGCTTTGCCTTTCTTGACCGGTCTTGTGACCTCTTGTTCTCCCCCACTTTGCCTATGGGGGTGTGTCAAACTTATATGCTATAGTCTGTCTAGGCTGTAGTGGGGTAGTTCATATAGGGTACAACACTTTTAGGTTTCCTACTTGTAAACACCTGCTTGCTAGTTCAGTCATTCCTTCCTTCATTATTCTGACAAAAGCAAGCTCAGGGTGGATCACAAAGTCACCACACATTCCGAGCACAAGCAAAGGGCCACAATGGCCAGTTCAGAAACATAGTTATATAAAGAGAACAGACAGTACAGTGATCACAGCCTAGCAAGAGTAAGCATGCAGGTATATATATGTAGATCACTGTACAAGCAAAGTCACGCAGTGAGCAAGTGAGGCAAAGTAGGCACAAGGCCTAAAACAGTAGAGAAGCACAAATGATCACCAGACTTAAGTGCCTTGGTGAATATATCAGCAGTGTTGGCCCTAGTGGCCACGTACGCAAGACGAAGCTTACCACGCTGCTGCAACTCTCGAGCAAGGAAGTATTGCAGAGCGATGTGCTTCGTTCTGTGTTCCAGTCTGTGCTCCTGACACAAGGCAATCATGGCCTTGTTGTCTACGTACAGAACTGGAGGCGAACGAGGCTGCTCTCCCAAGTCAGTCAGCAGGTAGGTGAGCCAGCGTAACTCCTGTGCAGCCATGGCCCCTGCGTAGATCTCAGCCTCACAACTGGAACTGAGAACCGAGGATGAGCGGGTAGACCGCCAAGAAATAGAGCCAGAACCAAGGCTGAAGGTGTAACCCTGTGACGACCGTTGCGTAGCCAAGTCGTCAACCCAAGAAGCGTCTGCGTGACTAGTGAGGACAACTGGACCCCGTCCTCCAAGCACGAGCCCCATGCCCGACGTACTGCACAAGTAGCGCAACACCCTCAAGGAAGCCTTCGCAAAGGTTGGCCTTGGCGAGTTGTAGCTCGGCAGTCATTCTTTCCGAAAAGGCGCAGCCACAGTAGCAGCCAACACTGGAGTGCCAGACAGAGTCTTCAGACGGCTGGGCAGATGGCGAAGCGACACAACAAAGGAAATGTATGTGACGCCATACTTCGAGCCTCTCATCAAAGCCTCCCGCAACCTACAAGATCCAACGCATGCGGTGACTTTGGCACAACACACAGAGGCACTCGTACGTAACCGGAGGCACCCGCTGCCTATGTCTCAGAGACCCCATTTGTAATGAGAACGATGCCAATGATAAGAATAAGAAAGCAAATTTCTCAATATTATAATTTTTTAACACACATAGAGTTTTTTTTAAGTTGTGTATTGTGAAAGCGAAGCTGCTTGTATTGCACAATTGGCATCGTCAAAGCGCGCTAAACGCCCTTCTCCAACTACGAAAACCGTGGGTTGGAGTTCATTTCCCTCCACCCACGTTTCTCTATTTTCAAACGGCTCACTCAACATTCCCTGTCAGAATAACGAACGAGAATTAATGAACTATGAAAGAGTTGGGTACAAGTACTAACCCTAATTGGGTTGTACCCCTTATGGGCTACCCCACTATAGCCTATACAAGTAAGCAATATAACATTCTGACACACCCCCATAGGCAAAGTGGGGGAGAACAAGTGGTCACAAGACCAGTCAAGAAAAGCAAAGCAAGCTCAGGGTGGATCACAAAGTCACCACACATTCCGAGCACAAGCAAAGGGCCACAATGGCCAGTTCATATACTGAGTTGTATAAAAGAGAACAAATAGTACAGTGATCACATCCTAGCAAGAGTAAGCATGCAGGTATATATATATAGATCACACTACAAACAAAATCACGCAGTGAGCAAGTGAGGCAAAGTAGGCACAAGGCCTAAAATAGTAGAGAAGCGCTGATGATCACCAGACTGAAGTGCCTTGGTGAATATATTAGCAGTGTTGGCCCTAGTGGCCACGTACGCAAGACGAAGCTGACCACGCTGCTGCAACTCTCGAGCAAGGAAGTATCGCAGAGCAATGTGCTTCGTTTGTGCTCCAGTCTGTGCTCCTGACACAAGGCAAGCATGGCCTTGTTGTCGACGTACAGAACTGGAGGAGAACGAGGCGCCTCTCCCAAGTCGGTCAGCAGGTAGGTGAGCCAGCGTTACTCATGTGCAACCATGGCCCCAGCGTAGATCTCAGCTGTCAAACTCATATGCTATAGTCTGTGTAGGCTGTAGTGGGGTAGACAATATGGGGTACAACACTTTTAGGTTTTCCTACTTGTACCCACCTGCTTGCTAGTTCATTTCATTCCTCAATTCTCACATGGTATAGAGCAGGTTCCCTAGTGGGAACTTCCTAGGGCCCACCACTGAAAATCGACTTTTTTTCTGACCGGAGCGCGAGTCGCCCCTGCCTGAGGCGCGCCCCGTGGGCCGCCCTCTTGTCGAGCCCTCCTAGAGGCCCCTCGCGCCACCCTTAGCGGCCCCGTCGCCACCCCTAGCGGCCCCGTCGCCACCCTTCTAGGCCCCTCAAGGCCCCTTCGCGGCCCCGTCGCCGCCCCTAGCGGCCCCGTTGCCGCCCTTCCAGGCCCCTCGCGGCCCCTTCGCGGCCGCGTCGCCGCCCCTAGCGGCCCCGTCGCCGCCCCTCCAGGCCCCTCGCGGCCCCTTCGCGGCCCCGTTGCCGCCCCTAGCGGCCCCGTCGCCACCCTTCCAGGCCCCTCACGGCCCCTTCGCGGCCCCGTCGCCGCCCCTCGCGGCCCCGTCGCCGCCCTTCGCGGCCCCGTCGCCGCCCCTAGCGGCCCCTGTCGCCGCCCTTCCCGGCCCCGTCGCCACCCTCTAGCGGCCTCGTCGCCGCCCTTAGCGGCCCCGTCGCCGCCCTTGCGGCCCCGTCGCCGCCCCCCCCTTTCGGCCCCTCCCTGGCCCCTTCATTGCCGAGCCGCCGAGCAGCCGAACAGCCGAGCAGCCGAGCCGCCGCCGAGCAGCCGAGCCGCCGAGCAGCCGAGCCGCCAAACCGCCGAGCCGCCCAGCAGCCGAGCCGCCCGAGCCGCCCAGCAGCCGAGCCGCCGAGCAGCGCCGAGCCGCTGCAGCCGAGCCGCCGAGCCGCCGAGGCCGCCGTCGAGCCGCCACTGCCACTGCCGAGCCGCTGCCACCACTGTTGCAGCCCTGTTCCTCCCGGTGCGCCCTGGCCCTACCCACCCGGACTGGTGAGAGCCCTCCCTGCCAGACCACTGCTGTCATGGCTACCCCCAGTGTCCTTACCTTTGATGCTGAGGGTCGTGCTGTTGACTTCGAGGTCTGGGTCAATGACCTGCAGCTTTTCCTACAGTGCGATAGGGACGGACTCTCCCTGTTCGATCTCACCTCTGGTGCCTCTCCTGCCCCGCCTGCTGATGCTGACAGCACTGTTCGCTCACAGTGGGCCACGCGCGATGCTGCTGCCCTTCTTGCTGTGCGTCGCCACTTACCGACCGCTGAGCGTGCGCACTTTAGTCAGTACAAGAGTGCTAAGACCTTGTACGACGCTGTAGTTGCACGCTACTCTTCCCCTGCCACTGCTGCTCTTAGCCGCCTCATACTGCCGTACCTGTTTCCTGACCTCGCCGCCTTTCCCACTGTCGCTGACCTCGTTACGCACCTTCGCACTAGTGACACCCGCTACCGCGCTGCGCTTCCTGCTGAGTTCTGCGCCAAGAACCCCCCCCCATGTACATCACCCTCTACTACATAGTCACCCGGCTCCCTGACTCCCTTCGCTCGGTCAGGGACCACTTCCTCTCAGTTTGCCCCACCACACTCACCGTTGACCTCCTCGAGGAGCGCCTCCTGGCAGCTGAGAAGAGTATAGTCGCTGTAGGAGCCTCTCGAGGTGACCCGCGTGCCCCTGTCTTTGAGGGGTGCTCCCCCTCCCCTCTTTTGCCCTCTGTTGCCTCTGCTGCTGCCGTCGACTTCGTTGGCACCGAGTCGGTCGGCGCTGCGTCTGCCCCTAGCGGGCGACGCCGCACCGGCAAGGGCAAGGGGGGCAAGGGCGCTGGGGGGCTGGCGGGGGGGCGGTGGAGGGGAGGAGGCGGAGGGAGTGGGGGTGGTGGTGGGAGTGGTGGCGGGGGTGGGGGCTTCGGTGGCGGCGGGTGGCGGCGGAGGCGGCGGCGGCGGTGGGTGGCGGTGGGAGCGGAGGAGGAGGCAGTGGCGGCGGTGGCGGAGGGTGGTGGCGGCGGAGGAGGTGGAGCTAGTCGGGGTGGCTCTGCGCAGCGGGGCGGCTTAGGTGGTGGTCAGCGCCAGCAGCAGCAGCGCCCTCGTGAGACCCCGTCCCCCCAGCAGCTTCGTGAGTGGTACGCTGGGCGTCAGCGAGGTGGGGGTACTGGTCCCTGTACCTACGTTCTCCGTACCGGTGACCGCGCTGGTGAGCAGTGCGGGGGCTCGCACTCCACCCAGCGCTGCTTCGGCCGCCTGACGGACGCTTGGCGTCACCAGTTCCCTGACGCCACTGAGATCCCTCGCTGGGGAGAGCTGTCTAGGGCGGGGGTTGCTATCTTTGATCTTGACTATGATGCTATTCTTGCTGCCATGTATGCTGTGTCTACTAGTGATGAGGGTGACTGTTACCTGTGTGTTCCGCCTGACCCGGGCATTGAGGCTGCTGCTCTAGGTGCTGGTGAGGCTGCTGCTCTAGGTGCTAGTGCGTCTGCTGCCCCAGGTGCTGGTGAGTCTGCTCTCTCAGGTACCACGTCGGCTCAGGCCTTACACACCTTCACCCTTGACTCGGGTGCTTCCCGCTCCTTCTTTCGAGACCGCACCACGCTTACGCCGCTTAGTCGGCCGGTTGCGGTCTCCCTGGCGGACCCCTCTGGGGGTCCTGTCCTTGCTCGCTTCTCCACTGTCTTACCGTGTCCGGCAGCCCCCTCTGGCACCCTGTCAGGTCTCTACCTCCCCTCGTTCTCTACGAACTTGGTGAGTGGTGCTGATCTACAGGATGGGGGGGTTGACCAGTTCACTCCTGCGAGTCAGCGGGTGACCCACTGTACGTGTGCTCGGACGGGCCGACACTTGGCCACGTTTACCCGTCGGCCGGGGTCGAGCCTGTACACACTGACCACTGAGTCTCCTCCGGTTGCTGAGTCTGGTCAGGTAGCTGCGTCGAGTCAGGTGTTTGCTGCAGCGTCCAGGTCTGGTCCTGAGTCTGCTCCCTGCTCGTGTCGTCTCCTGTCCCACCAGACTCTCTTTGGCCACCACCGCCTTGGTCACCCCCTCCCTGCCTCGTCTCCGAGGCATGGCCTCCCGTGTCCTTGTCTCTGGTCTCCCCCGGTCCCTCCCTCCCCTCCCTCCGGGGCCTGCCCCTACCTGCGTTCCCTGCGTCGAGGGGCGGCAGCGCGCCGCCCCTCACTCCTCCGAGTTTCCTCCGACAGAGGCTCCACTGCAGACTCTTCACATGGACGTGTGGGGCCCCGCCCGCGTCCGTGGCCAGGGTCACGAGCGTTACTTCCTGTGGTGGTTGACGACTACTCGCGTTACACCACGGTGTTCCCCTTGCGCAGCAAGGGTGACGTCACTGAGGTGTTGATCGACTGGATCCGCGCAGCTCGTCTCCAGCTCAGAGAGAGTTTCGGCTCGGACTTTCCTGTTCTGCGTCTGCACTCTGACAGAGGCGGGGAGTTTTCCTCTGCCCGTCTGGGAGCCTTCTGTCGTACACAGGGCATCCGCAGACCTTCACGCTTCCGGCCTCTCCACAGCAAAATGGGATTGCTGAGCGCCGCATTGGCATGGTCATGGACGTCGCTCGTACGTCCATGATCCATGCGGCTGCTCCCCATTTTCTGTGGCCGTTTGCGGTTCAGTACGCAGCGCATCAGCTCAACCTTCAGCCCGGGTCTCCTTGCCAGAGACCTCCCCCACCTTGCGGTGGACGGGGAAGGTTGGCGATGCGTCTGCGTTTCGGGTCTGGGGATCTCGGGCGTTTGTCCGCGACTTGTCTGCGGACAAGCTGTCCCCCGTGTTGTTCCTTGCGTCTTCCTTGGCTTCCCCCCTGACGCGCCTGGTTGGCAGTTTTACCACCCCACCTCGCGCCGTGTTCTGTCCTCCCAGGACGTCACCTTTGACGAGTCGGTGCCTTACTACCGTCTCTTCCCCTACCGCACTGCGCCCCTCCCCCCGCCGCCGCTCTTCCTTGCGCCGGGTCCTCCCCCGGTAGACCCTCTCCCCCCTCCAGGGTCCTACCCCGTCAGGTGTGTCCCAGGTAGACGCAGTCGAGCCTGTCGAGGTAGCTGTTGACTCTGGTGCTGCTAGGGGTGCTGAGCCTGCGGGTGCCGGGTCTGGGGGTGCTGAGCCTGGGGGTGCGGAGCCTGGGGGTGCTGATTCTAGGGGTGCTGAGCCTAGGGGTGCTGAGTCTGGTGGGTGCTGAGCCTGGGGGTGCGGAGCCTGGGGGTGCTGAGCTTGGGGGTACGGAGCCTGGGGGTGCGGAGACTGGGGGTGCTGGGTCTGCTCGTGTGGACCTCTGGCGGGTTGCTTCGTCGAGGCGGGAGCTACTCTCTCCGCAGGAGCTGCGCGAGTGGTTTGCCCAGCGCTGGAGCCGTGCTGCTAGAGCTGGAGGTGCTACTGTTTGCTGCTGGTCCTGGAGGTGCTCGTACTGGCGGTACGGTACTGGGAGCTGCTGGGACTGGGGGATGATGCTGGAGCTGCCTGGCCGGTACTGGAGCTGGACGGTCCTGCTGGAGCTGGAGC
>CANJKZ010000344.1:2305000-2372066 GCA_947471745.1 Closterium sp. Naga37s-1 | reverse complement strand
CCCCTCTCTCTCCCATTCTCGCTCCACCCCTCTCTCTCCCATTCTCGCTCCACCCCTCTCTCTCCCATTCTCGCTCCACCCCTCTCTCTCCCATTCTCGCTCCACCCCTCTCTCTCCCATTCTCGCTCCACCCCTCTCTCTCCCATTCTCGCTCCACCCCTCTCTCTCCCATTCTCGCTCCACCCCTCTCTCTCCCATTCTCGCTCCACCCCTCTCTCTCCCATTCTCGCTCCACCCCTCTCTCTCCATTCTCGCTCCACCCCTCTCTCTCCCATTCTCGCTCCACCCCTCTCTCTCCCATTCTCGCTCCACCCCTCTCTCTCCCATTCTCGCTCCACCCCTCTCTCTCCCATTCTCGCTCCACCCCTCTCTCTCCCATTCTCGCTCCACCCCTCTCTCTCCCATTCTCGCTCCACCCCTCTCTCTCCCATTCTCGCTCCACCCCTCTCTCTCCCATTCTCGCTCCACCCCTCTCTCTCCCATTCTCGCTCCACCCCTCTCTCTCCCATTCTCGCTCCACCCCTCTCTCTCCCATTCTCGCTCCACCCCTCTCTCTCCCATTCTCGCTCCACCCCTCTCTCTCCCATTCTCGCTCCACCCCTCTCTCTCCCATTCTCGCTGCACCCCCTCTCTCTCCCATTCTCGCTCCACCCTCTCTCTCCCATTCTCGCTCCACCCCTCTCTCTCCCATTCTCGCTCCACCCCTCTCTCTCCCATTCTCGCTCCACCCCTCTCTCTCCATTCTCGCTCCACCCCTCTCTCTCCCATTCTCGCTCCACCCCTCTCTCTCCCATTCTCGCTCCACCCCTCTCTCTCCCATTCTCGCTCCACCCCTCTCTCTCCCATTCTCGCTCCACCCCTCTCTCTCCCATTCTCGCTCCACCCCTCTCTCTCCCATTCTCGCTCCACCCCTCTCTCTCCCATTCTCGCTCCACCCCTCTCTCTCCCATTCTCGCTCCACCCCTCTCTCTCCCATTCTCGCTCCACCCCTCTCTCTCCCATTCTCGCTCCACCCCTCTCTCTCCCATTCTCGCTCCCCCTCTCTCTCCCATTCTCGCTCCACCCCTCTCTCTCCCATTCTCGCTCCACCCCTCTCTCTCCCATTCTCGCTCCACCCCTCTCTCTCCCATTCTCGCTCCACCCCTCTCTCTCCCATTCTCGCTCCACCCCTCTCTCTCCCATTCTCGCTCCACCCCTCTCTCTCCCATTCTCGCTCCACCCCTCTCTCTCCCATTCTCGCTCCACCCCTCTCTCTCCCATTCTCGCTCCACCCTCTCTCTCCCATTCTCGCTCCACCCCTCTCTCTCCCATTCTCGCTCCACCCTCTCTCTCCCATTCTCGCTCCACCCCTCTCTCTCCCATTCTCGCTCCACCCCTCTCTCTCCCATTCTCGCTCCAACCCCTCTCTCTCCCATTCTCGCTCCACCCCTCTCTCTCCCATTCTCGGCTCCACCCCTCTCTCTCCCATTCTCGCTCCAACCCCTCTCTCTCCCATTCTCAGCTCCACCCCTCTCTCATCCCATTCTCGGCTCCAACCCCTCTCACCTCTCCCATTCTCGCTCCACCCCTCTCTCTCCCATTCTCGCTCCACCCCTCTCTCTCCCATTCTTCGCTCCACCCCTCTCTCTCCCATTCTCGCTCCACCCCTCTCTCTCCCATTCTCGCTCCACCCCTCTCTCTCCCATTCTCGCTCCAAACCCACTCTCTCTCCCATTCTCGCTCCACCCTCTCCTCATCCCATTCTCGCTCCACCCCTCTCTCTCCATTCTCGCTCCACCCCTCTCATCTCCATTCTCGCTCCACCCCTCTCTCTCCCATTCTCGCTCCACCCCTCTCTCTCCCATTCTCGCGTCCACCCGCTCATCTCTCCCAATCAGCGCTCCACCCCTCTCTCTCCCATTCTCGCTCCACCCCTCTCTCTCCATTCTCGCTCCACCCCATCTCTCTCTCCGCCATTCTCGCTCCACCCCTCTCTCTCCCATTCTCGGCTCCACCCCCTCTCTCTCCATTCTCGCTCCACCCCTCTCTCTCCCCATTCTCTTCTCGCTCCACCCCTCTCTCATTCCATTCTCGCTCCACACCCTCTCTCTCCCATTCTCGCTCCACCCCTCTCTCTCCCATTCTCAGACTCCACCCCTCTCTCTCCCATTCTCGCTCCACCCCTCTCTCTCCCATTCTCGCTCCACCCCTCTCTCTCCCATATCTCGCTCCACCCCTCTCTCTCCCATTCTCGCTCCACCCCTCTCTCTCCCATTCTCGCTCCACCCCTGTCTCTCTCCCATTCTCGCTCCACCCCTCTCTCTCCCATTCTCGCTCCACCCTCTCTCTCACTCCTCATTCTCGCTCCACCCCTCTCTCTCCCATTCTCGCTCCACCCCTCTCTCTCCCATTCTCGCTCCACCCCTCTCTCTCCCATTCTCGCTCCACCCCTCTCTCTCCCATTCTCAGCTCCACCCCTCTCTCTCCCATTCATCGCTCCACCCATCTCTCTCCCATTCTCGCTCCACCCCCTCTCTCTCCCATTCTCGCTCCACCCCTCTCTCTCCCATTCTCGCTCCACCCCTCTCTCTCCCATTCTCGCTCCACCCCTCTCTCTCCCATTCTCGCTCCACCCCTCTCTCTTCCCATTCTCGCTCCACCCCTCTCTCTCCCATTCTCGCTCCACCCCTCTCTCTCCCATTCTCGCTCCACCCCTCTCTCTCCCATTCTCGCTCCACCCCTCTCTCTCCCATTCTCGCTCCACCCCTCTCTCTCCCATTCTCGCTCCACCCCTCTCTCTCCCATTCTCGCTCCACCCCTCTCTCTCTCCCATTCTCGCTCCACCCCTCTCTCTCCCATTCTCGCTCCACCCCTCTCTCTCCCATTCTCGCTCCACCCCTCTCTCTCCCATTCTCGCTCCACCCCTCTCTCTCCCATTCTCGCTCCACCCCTCTCTCTCCATTCTCGCTCCACCCCTCTCTCTCCCATTCTCGCTCCACCCCTCTCTCTCCCATTCTCGCTCCACCCCTCTCTCTCCCATTCTCGCTCCACCCCTCTCTCTCCCCATTCTCGCTCCACCCCTCTCTCATCCCATTCTCGCTCCACCCCTCTCTCTCCCATTCTCGCTCCACCCTCTCTCTCCCATTCATCGCTCCACCCCTCTCTCTCCCATTCTCGCTCCACCCCTCTCTCTCCCATTCTCGCTCCACCCCTCTCTCTCCCATTCTCGCTCCACCCCCTCTCTCCCATTCTCGCTCCACCCCCTCTCTCTCCCATTCTCGCTCCACCCCTCTCTCTTCCCATTCTCGCTCCCACCCCTCTCTCTCCCATTCTCGCTCCACCCCTCTCTCTCCCATTCTCGCTCCACCCCTCTCTCTCCCATTTCTCGCTCCACCCCCTCTCTCTCCCATTCTCGCTCCACCCCTCTCTCTCCCATTCTCGCTCCACCCCTCTCTCTCCCATTCTCGCTCCACCCCTCTCTCTCCAATTCCTCGCTCCACCCCTCTCTCTCCCATTCTCGCTCCACCCCTCTCTCTCCCATTCTCGCTCCACCCCTCTCTCTCCCATTCTCGCTCCACCCCTCTCTCTCCCATTCTCGCTCCACCCCTCTCTCTCCCATTCTCGCTCCACCCCTCTCTCTCCCATTCTCGCTCCACCCCTCTCTCTCCCATTCTCGCTCCACCCCTCTCTCTCCCATTCTCGCTCCACCCCTCTCTCTCCCATTCTCGCTCCACCCCTCTCTCTCCCATTCTCGCTCCACCCCTCTCTCTCCCATTCTCGCTCCACCCCTCTCTCTCCCATTCTCGCTCCACCCCTCTCTCTCCCATTCTCGCTCCACCCTCTCTCTCCCATTCTCGCTCCACCCCTCTCTCTCCCATTCTCGCTCCACCCCTCTCTCTCCCATTCTCGCTCCACCCCTCTCTCTCCCATTCTCGCTCCACCCCTCTCTCTCCCATTCTCGCTCCACCCCTCTCTCTCCCATTCTCGCTCCACCCCTCTCTCTCCCATTCTCGCTCCACCCCTCTCTCTCCATTCTCGCTCCACCCCTCTCTCTCCCATTCTCGCTCCACCCCTCTCTCTCCCATTCTCGCTCCACCCCTCTCTCTCCCATTCTCGCTCCACCCCTCTCTCTCCCATTCTCGCTCCACCCCTCTCTCTCCCATTCTCGCTCCACCCCTCTCTCTCCCATTCTCGCTCCACCCCTCTCTCTCCCATTCTCGCTCCACCCCTCTCTCTCCCATTCGCTCCACCCTCTCTCTCCCATTCTCGCTCCACCCCTCTCTCTCCCATTCTCGCTCCACCCCTCTCTCTCCCATTCTCGCTCCACCCCTCTCTCTCCCATTCTCGCTCCACCCCCTCTCTCTCCCATTCTCGCTCCACCCTCTCTCTCCCATTCTCGCTCCACCCCTCTCTCTCCCATTCTCGCTCCACCCCTCTCTCTCCCATTCTCTCGCTCCACCCCTCTCTCTCCCATTCCTCGCTCCACCCCTCTCTCTCCCATTCTCGCTCCACCCCTCTCTCTCCCATTCTCGCTCCACCCCTCTCTCTCCCATTCTCGCTCCACCCCTCTCTCTCCCCATTCTCGCTCCACCCCTCTCTCTCCCATTCTCGCTCCCACCCTCTCTCTCCCATTCTCGCTCCACCCCTCTCTCTCCCATTCTCGCTCCACCCCTCTCTCTCCCATTCTCGCTCCACCCTCTTCTCTCCCATTCTCGCTCCACCCCTCTCTCTCCCATTCTCGCTCCACCCCTCTCTCTCCCATTCTCGCTCCACCCCTCTCTCTCCCATTCTCGCTCCACCCTTCTCTCTCCCATTCTCGCTCCACCCCTCTCTCTCCCATTCTCGCTCCACCCCTCTCTCTCCCATTCTCGCTCCACCCCTCTCTCTCCCATTCTCGCTCCACCCCTCTCTCTCCCATTCTCGCTCCACCCCTCTCTCTCCCATTCTCGCTCCACCCCTCTCTCTCCCATTCTCGCTCCACCCCTCTCTCTCCCATTCTCGCTCCACCCCTCTCTCTCCCATTCTCGCTCCACCCCTCTCTCTCCCATTCTCGCTCCACCCCTCTCTCTCCCATTCTCGCTCCACCCCTCTCTCTCCATTCCTCGCTCCACCCTCTCTCTCCATTCTCGCCTCCACCCCTCTCTCTCCCATTCTCGCTCCACCCCTCTCTCTCCCATTCTCGCTCCACCCCTCTCTCTCCCATTCTCTGCTCCACCCCTCTCTCTCCCATTCTCGCTCCACCCCTCTCTCTCCCATTCTCGCTCCACCCCTCTCTCTCCCATTCTCGCTCCACCCCTCTCTCTCCCATTCTCGCTCCACCCCTCTCTCTCCCATTCTCGCTCCACCCCTCTCTCTCCCATTCTCGCTCCACCCTCTCTCTCCCATTCTCGCTCCACCCCTCTCTCTCCCATTCTCGCTCCACCCCTCTCTCTCTCATCCCATTCTCGCTCCACCCCTCTCTCTCCCATTCTCGCTCCACCCCTCTCTCTCCCATTCTCGCTCCACCCCTCTCTGCTCCCATTCTCGCTCCACCCCCTCTCTCTCCCATTCTCGCTCCACCCCTCTCTCTCCCATTCTCGCTCCACCCCCTCTCTCTCCCATTCTCGCTCCACCCCTCTCTCTCCCATTCTCGCTCCACCCCTCTTCTCTCCCATTCTCGCTCCACCCCTCTCTCTCCCATTCTCGCTCCACCCCTCTCTCCTCCATTCTCGCTCCACCCCTCTCTCTCCCATTCTCGCTCCACCCCTCTCTCTCCCATTCTCGCTCCACCCCTCTCTCTCCCATTCTCGCTCCACCCCTCTCTCTCCCATTCTCGCTCCACCCCTCTCTCTCCCATTCTCGCTCCACCCCTCTCTCTCCCATTCTCGCTCCACCCCTCTCTCTCCCATTCTCGCTCCACCCCTCTCTCTCCCATTCTCGCTCCACCCCTCTCTCTCCCATTCTCGCTCCACCCCTCTCTCTCCCATTCTCGCTCCACCCCTCTCTCTCCCATTCTCGCTCCACCCCTCTCTCTCCCATTCTCGCTCCACCCCTCTCTCTCCCATTCTCGCTCCACCCCTCTCTCTCCCATTCTCGCTCCACCCCTCTCTCTCCCATTCTCGCTCCACCCCTCTCTCTCCCATTCTCGCTCCACCCCTCTCTCTCCCATTCTCGCTCCACCCCTCTCTCTCCCATTCTCGCTCCACCCCTCTCTCTCCCATTCTCGCTCCACCCCTCTCTCTCCCATTCTCGCTCCACCCCTCTCTCTCCCATTCTCGCTCCACCCCTCTCTCTCCCATTCTCGCTCCACCCCTCTCTCTCCCATTCTCGCTCCACCCCTCTCTCTCCCATTCTCGCTCCACCCCTCTCTCTCCCATTCTCGCTCCACCCCTCTCTCTCCCATTCTCCGCTCCACCCCTCTCTCTCCCATTCTCGCTCCACCCCTCTCTCTCCCATTCTCGCTCCACCCCTCTCTCTCCCATTCTCGCTCCACCCCTCTCTCTCCCATTCTCGCTCCACCCCTCTCTCTCCCATTCTCGCTCCACCCCTCTCTCTCCCATTCTCGCTCCACCCCTCTCTCTCCCATTCTCGCTCCACCCCTCTCTCTCCCATTCTCGCTCCACCCCTCTCTCTCCCATTCTCGCTCCACCCCTCTCTCTCCCATTCTCGCTCCACCCCTCTCTCTCCCATTCTCGCTCCACCCCTCTCTCTCCCATTCTCGCTCCACCCCTCTCTCTCCCATTCTCGCTCCACCCCTCTCTCTCCCATTCTCGCTCCACCCCTCTCTCTCCCATTCTCGCTCCACCCCTCTCTCTCCCATTCTCGCTCCACCCCTCTCTCTCCCATTCTCGCTCCACCCCTCTCTCTCCCATTCTCGCTCCACCCCTCTCTCTCCCATTCTCGCTCCACCCCTCTCTCTCCCATTCTCGCTCCACCCCTCTCTCTCCCATTCTCGCTCCACCCCTCTCTCTCCCATTCTCGCTCCACCCCTCTCTCTCCCATTCTCGCTCCACCCCTCTCTCTCCCATTCTCGCTCCACCCCTCTCTCTCCCATTCTCGCTCCACCCCTCTCTCTCCCATTCTCGCTCCACCCCTCTCTCTCCCTTCTCGCTCCACCCCTCTCTCTCCCATTCTCGCTCCACCCCTCTCTCTCCCATTCTCGCTCCACCCCTCTCTCTCCCATTCTCGCTCCACCCCTCTCTCTCCCATTCTCGCTCCACCCCTCTCTCTCCCATTCTCGCTCCACCCCTCTCTCTCCCATTCTCGCTCCACCCCTCTCTCTCCCATTCTCGCTCCACCCCTCTCTCTCCCATTCTCGCTCCAACCCCTCTCTCTCCCATTCTCGCTCCACCCCTCTCTCTCCCATTCTCGCTCCACCCCTCTCTCTCCCATTCTCGCTCCACCCCTCTCTCTCCCATTCTCGCTCCACCCCTCTCTCTCCCATTCTCGCTCCACCCCTCTCGTCTCCCATTCTCGCTCCACCCCTCTCTCTCCCATTCTCGCTCCACCCCTCTCTCTCCCATTCTCGCTCCACCCCTCTCTCTCCCATTCTCGCTCCACCCCTCTCTCTCCCATTCTCGCTCCACCCCTCTCTCTCCCATTCTCGCTCCACCCCTCTCTCTCCCATTCTCGCTCCACCCCTCTCTCTCCCATTCTCGCTCCACCCCTCTCTCTCCCATTCTCGCTCCACCCCTCTCTCTCCCATTCTCGCTCCCACCCCTCTCTCTCCCATTCTCGCTCCACCCCTCTCTCTCCCATTCTCGCTCCACCCCTCTCTCTCCCATTCTCGCTCCACCCCTCTCTCTCCCATTCTCGCTCCACCCCTCTCTCTCCCATTCTCGCTCCACCCCTCTCTCTCCCATTCTCGCTCCACCCCTCTCTCTCCCATTCTCGCTCCACCCCTCTCTCTCCCATTCTCGCTCCACCCCTCTCTCTCCCATTCTCGCTCCACCCCTCTCTCTCCCATTCTCGCTCCACCCCTCTCTCTCCCATTCTCGCTCCACCCCTCTCTCTCCCATTCTCGCTCCACCCCTCTCTCTCCCATTCTCGCTCCACCCCTCTCTCTCCCATTCTCGCTCCACCCCTCTCTCTCCCATTCTCGCTCCACCCCTCTCTCTCCCATTCTCGCTCCACCCCTCTCTCTCCCATTCTCGCTCCACCCCTCTCTCTCCCATTCTCGCTCCACCCCTCTCTCTCCCATTCTCGCTCCACCCCTCTCTCTCCCATTCTCGCTCCAACCCCTCTCTCTCCCATTCTCGCTCCACCCCTCTCTCTCCCATTCTCGCTCCACCCCTCTCTCTCCCATTCTCGCTCCACCCCTCTCTCTCCCATTCTCGCTCCACCCCTCTCTCTCCCATTCTCGCTCCACCCCTCTCTCTCCCATTCTCGCTCCACCCCTCTCTCTCCCATTCTCGCTCCACCCCTCTCTCTCCCATTCTCGCTCCACCCCTCTCTCTCCATTCTCGCTCCATTCTCGCTCCACCCCTCTCTCTCCCATTCTCGCTCCACCCCTCTCTCTCCCATTCTCGCTCCACCCCTCTCTCTCCCATTCTCGCTCCACCCCTCTCTCTCCCATTCTCGCTCCACCCCTCTCTCTCCCATTCTCGCTCCACCCCTCTCTCTCCCATTCTCGCTCCACCCCTCTCTCTCCCATTCTCGCTCCACCCCTCTCTCTCCCATTCTCGCTCCACCCCTCTCTCTCCCATTCTCGCTCCACCCCTCTCTCTCCCATTCTCGCTCCACCCCTCTCTCTCCCATTCTCGCTCCACCCCTCTCTCTCCCATTCTCGCTCCACCCCTCTCTCTCCCATTCTCGCTCCACCCCTCTCTCTCCCATTCTCGCTCCACCCCTCTCTCTCCCATTCTCGCTCCACCCCTCTCTCTCCCATTCTCGCTCCACCCCTCTCTCTCCCATTCTCGCTCCACCCCTCTCTCTCCCATTCTCGCTCCACCCCTCTCTCTCCCATTCTCGCTCCACCCCTCTCTCTCCCATTCTCGCTCCACCCCTCTCTCTCCCATTCTCGCTCCACCCCTCTCTCTCCCATTCTCGCTCCACCCCTCTCTCTCCCATTCTCGCTCCACCCCTCTCTCTCCCATTCTCGCTCCACCCCTCTCTCTCCCATTCTCGCTCCACCCCTCTCTCTCCCATTCTCGCTCCACCCCTCTCTCTCCCATTTCTCGCTCCACCCCTCTCTCTCCCATTCTCGCTCCACCCCTCTCTCTCCCATTCTCGCTCCACCCCTCTCTCTCCCATTCTCGCTCCACCCCTCTCTCTCCCATTCTCGCTCCACCCCTCTCTCTCCCATTCTCGCTCCACCCCTCTCTCTCCCATTCTCGCTCCACCCCTCTCTCTCCCATTCTCGCTCCACCCCTCTCTCTCCCATTCTCGCTCCACCCCTCTCTCTCCCATTCTCGCTCCACCCCTCTCTCTCCCATTCTCGCTCCACCCCTCTCTCTCCCATTCTCGCTCCACCCCTCTCTCTCCCATTCTCGCTCCACCCCTCTCTCTCCCATTCTCGCTCCACCCCTCTCTCTCCCATTCTCGCTCCACCCCTCTCTCTCCCATTCTCGCTCCACCCCTCTCTCTCCCATTCTCGCTCCACCCCTCTCTCTCCCATTCTCGCTCCACCCCTCTCTCTCCCATTCTCGCTCCACCCCTCTCTCTCCCATTCTCGCTCCACCCCTCTCTCTCCCATTCTCGCTCCACCCCTCTCTCTCCCATTCTCGCTCCACCCCTCTCTCTCCCATTCTCGCTCCACCCCTCTCTCTCCCATTCTCGCTCCACCCCTCTCTCTCCCATTCTCGCTCCACCCCTCTCTCTCCCATTCTCGCTCCACCCCTCTCTCTCCCATTCTCGCTCCACCCCTCTCTCTCCCATTCTCGCTCCACCCCTCTCTCTCCCATTCTCGCTCCACCCCTCTCTCTCCCATTCTCGCTCCACCCCTCTCTCTCCCATTCTCGCTCCACCCCTCTCTCTCCCATTCTCGCTCCACCCCTCTCTCTCCCATTCTCGCTCCACCCCTCTCTCTCCCATTCTCGCTCCACCCCTCTCTCTCCCATTCTCGCTCCACCCCTCTCTCTCCCATTCTCGCTCCACCCCTCTCTCTCCCATTCTCGCTCCACCCCTCTCTCTCCCATTCTCGCTCCACCCCTCTCTCTCCCATTCTCGCTCCACCCCTCTCTCTCCCATTCTCGCTCCACCCCTCTCTCTCCCATTCTCGCTCCACCCCTCTCTCTCCCATTCTCGCTCCACCCCTCTCTCTCCCATTCTCGCTCCACCCCTCTCTCTCCCATTCTCGCTCCACCCCTCTCTCTCCCATTCTCGCTCCACCCCTCTCTCTCCCATTCTCGCTCCACCCCTCTCTCTCCCATTCTCGCTCCACCCCTCTCTCTCCCATTCTCGCTCCACCCCTCTCTCTCCCATTCTCGCTCCACCCCTCTCTCTCCCATTCTCGCTCCACCCCTCTCTCTCCCATTCTCGCTCCACCCCTCTCTCTCCCATTCTCGCTCCACCCCTCTCTCTCCCATTCTCGCTCCACCCCTCTCTCTCCCATTCTCGCTCCACCCCTCTCTCTCCCATTCTCGCTCCACCCCTCTCTCTCCCATTCTCGCTCCACCCCTCTCTCTCCCATTCTCGCTCCACCCCTCTCTCTCCCATTCTCGCTCCACCCCTCTCTCTCCCATTCTCGCTCCACCCCTCTCTCTCCCATTCTCGCTCCACCCCTCTCTCTCCCATTCTCGCTCCACCCCTCTCTCTCCCATTCTCGCTCCACCCCTCTCTCTCCCATTCTCGCTCCACCCCTCTCTCTCCCATTCTCGCTCCACCCCTCTCTCTCCCATTCTCGCTCCACCCCTCTCTCTCCCATTCTCGCTCCACCCCTCTCTCTCCCATTCTCGCTCCACCCCTCTCTCTCCCATTCTCGCTCCACCCCTCTCTCTCCCATTCTCGCTCCACCCCTCTCTCTCCCATTCTCGCTCCACCCCTCTCTCTCCCATTCTCGCTCCACCCCTCTCTCTCCCATTCTCGCTCCACCCCTCTCTCTCCCATTCTCGCTCCACCCCTCTCTCTCCCATTCTCGCTCCACCCCTCTCTCTCCCATTCTCGCTCCACCCCTCTCTCTCCCATTCTCGCTCCACCCCTCTCTCTCCCATTCTCGCTCCACCCCTCTCTCTCCCATTCTCGCTCCACCCCTCTCTCTCCCATTCTCGCTCCACCCCTCTCTCTCCCATTCTCGCTCCACCCCTCTCTCTCCCATTCTCGCTCCACCCCTCTCTCTCCCATTCTCGCTCCACCCCTCTCTCTCCCATTCTCGCTCCACCCCTCTCTCTCCCATTCTCGCTCCACCCCTCTCTCTCCCATTCTCGCTCCACCCCTCTCTCTCCCATTCTCGCTCCACCCCTCTCTCTCCCATTCTCGCTCCACCCCTCTCTCTCCCATTCTCGCTCCACCCCTCTCTCTCCCATTCTCGCTCCACCCCTCTCCATGCCTTCTTTCCACCTGCCTCTCTGGCAAGCATCGGGGGTTTGAGAGGGTGGGTAGAGTTAGGAAAGGAACAGAATTAGAGGGAGGGAGTGGAAATGAAGGCAATGAATAGGAGAGTGCGGAGGCACCCTTTTGTTGACGGCAGTACCGTCTGCTGCTGTGGGTGTGCTCAAAGCACACTACTTTCACTGCAGCACTCACACTCTTCGACTGCACCATCTTTGGCTTCTTATCCTTCCCGCTTCGCTTCTCTCCTCTCATCTTCTCCTCCCACTTCTCTCCTCTTCTCCTCTCCTCTCCTCTCCTCTTCGTCTTTCTGTCCTCCTTTCCTCTCCTCCTTTCCTCCTCTTCTCGTCTTCCCTCTTCTTCTCTTTTCTCTTCGCACCTTCTTCTTTTCCTTTTGTACTTCTATTCCCCATCCCCTCCTCCCGTGTTCCCCTCTTCTCCTCTACTCCTCTTCTTCCCCTCTCCTCTCCTCTTTCCCTCTTCTTCTCTCCTTCCCTCCATGTCCATTCATCCACCTCTCTTCAGGAAACTCAGCGACAATCGCCTTACAGGCACGATACCTGCTGTAATCACCGCGCTCACTAATCTCCTAAGCCTGTCAGTGCCTCCTCACTAATCCCACTACCCCCTCGGTTGGCCCCTCACCACTCACTGTGTCGTCGTTGAATGGTGGTGTGTTTGAGTGATTTTAACAACAGCCTGACTGAGTAACCTTCTGAGTCGACTCCAACAAGGTATGTTTGGGTGCAATCACCACCACTCCAACAACCATCAGCACTACCCATCTCTTCTTCCCTGCGAAACGCCACCCCAACTGCTCGCAACAAGTCGCTTTCTGCAACCCACACGTCACTTCCACTCTTCTTGCAAAACGCAGCATCTTCAACGGTATCAAGTTATCAACCGCGGCCGTTTTTGCTTTTCAATGAAATCCATCCAGTAGTTTCCTCCCATGACACTATGTACTCTCCCCTCCCGCGTCTCCCATCGTTCGTGTAGAGCCATCTTACTCACACCTTGATGCAATCCAGTTACTTCCTTATGAGTGCTCCGTCTACGCCCAGCGAATCTTACGAGAAATCAAAGGCTAAGCACGTCAGCTGAGAGCCCACAAAGAGCTACTGTCTCTTACAAAAAAAAAAAAAAAATCGGATTCGACGACTCAACACGCACATGCTACTGTCTCGTTATCACTCTCCTTTCCCTTCACTCCCTCTTTCCCGTCACTCCCATTCCCAACCACTCCTCTCTCTTCCCACCTCTCTTCCTCTCCCGCCGTCCCTTGCCATCACAGCCACCTTGACAGCAACCAGCTGGCGGGAGAGCTTCCCTCCTTCCACCACATGGCCCGTCTCACCTCGCTAGAAGCGCAACACAACTACCTCACAGCCACAGCAGACCAACTCTTTCTCAACGCTCAAGGCGAAGACGACCCTGCCGAATATTACAGCATGTGTCTGTTCCACCACAACTGCCTTGAAGACAACTCATTGTTCTGCTACAGTGACCAGGCTCACAGGCGTGACAGCGAGTGCCGCGCGTTCTGTGGGGCGCAGCCGCTCACCCCGCCGTGCAGCGGCCATGGCGTGTGCTCCTCCTTCGTGCCTGACCTCTCTCACGAAATGACTGCCTGCTGTGTTGAGGAGTATCAGACTCCGCCACCCTATTATCAACCCAAGGGCCAGTGCGACTGTGATGAGGGGTACACGCCAGGGACTGCAGCTGGCACGTGCGTCCCTCACGGTATGCTATGCCTGTTGATGAGTGCTCTCGCTCGCTGATGCCTGCTTTCTTCTTCTCTTCCTTTTCCGCCATAAGCTCGTCCTTGCTGCATTTCGTCTTCCAAAGCCTGCTTGCCAACGTGCCTGCTTCCTATCCCAAGGGCTCACCGGCCCGACTCGTTCCACCTGCCTGAGGAATGGAGCTATTGGGCCAAGGGAGAGTGGCAGTGCCACCACTTCCACCCAAGTGAACCCGCGCATTCACGCTTGGATGTCTGACTTGTTTCATTCCACTGCCCATACCACGCTGAGTCAGCATCATGTGTACCTGTCATTCTGTGCACCCTGCTCTTCTTTCACATTCCTCCACACCTCCTCTGGCTCCCTTAACAAATACGTGTTTAATAAGCACAGCCGTTACCACTTTGCTGAAAGGGCGTGTTCGTGTGAAGGCCCAACGCACCCACAACCCAGAACACCCCAGGCCGCACTGCCCATAGCACAGCCCCACTGAGCACACCAGTCGACCCCTTGTGCCAGTGCCTGTGCGCCTGCTCCACCAATTCCCTTCTCCTCTCCACACATCACCTCCTCCCACTCCTCCAGCTCTCCTTATCCCCACTGCCAGCACCAATCCTGTCCCCTGCTCGTTCCACAACCCACCCTGTGAACCACCAGAAACTTCAGCCATGGGAGTGGCTCTGGCTCTTCTCCAGCAGCCTCAGAATCGCTTGCTGCTGCTGGTGGTGCTTCCTCTGGCAGTGCTCCAGCTGGCCTTCGCATTGCCACTGCTTCTGAGGCGCATCAAGCACCGCCACCCCACACGCTACTTGTAATCAAAGAGAGCCCTTGCTGCCCGGCAAGCTGCCATGGGTGTGGATGTCAGTTGTTAGTGCAGGGTTGCCAAGGGTTTATGGCCATGCAGGAAAGGTACCGTATATAGATTCCCAACAACATTATTTCCACACTGAGAGGTTCATTTGTTAAGAAATCCACTGCTTTTGAATACCGTACCGTACCTTCTTTTCACACCTGCTTGTTTATATTTGTATTATTTTTCTAGTGTTTAACATTGCTACATGTTATTTTTCTCCGATTTACCGGTACGATTATATTGTATTGTGGCCGTAACCAATAAAATCCTAGAGGGAACGATGATGGGCTTTAAAGGTAAAAGCTTGCTTACGCCAACTTGCAAAGACTGTGTGTTCCGTTCCGTATGGGGTTCATCATGCATTGGCGCAAAAGCCAAGGATGTTGACCTCCTATTACATATATGGTACCACTAGGCTACCGTACCTGTCAAAATCAATTATATGTTGTTTAGGCTGTAGTGGGGTAGCCCATACAGGGTACAACCCATTAGGGTTATTACTTATACTTCTCAGTGCTGTTAGTCAATCATTCCTTCTTCATTCAGTTCCTAACATGGTATCCGTCGCTAGGTTAGTTTCAAAGTTAGGGTAGGTTCGTTAGCCTTACCTACTGCCGGACCTGGTCTCTTCCTTACTGCCACGTACTGTCCCACGAGCGCGCTCTCCCACGCTGCCCCTAGTGCGCTGTTTTTGCGCGCCTAGTACTGCCGCGCGCGACCCGCTGCCCCGCTGCCCAGCACGCCGCGCGCTGCACCGCTCGCCGTGCGCTGCTGCTGCGCGCCACTGCCCTGTCGTCGCTGCTGCCCGTCGCACTGCCTGTCGCGCGCCATTAGCGCTGCCCCACGAGCGCCCCACACGTGCCCCTCACGCTACTCTTCGCGCGCGCCCTTCGCGCTGCCTGGCGCCGCCCCAGCTCGCACGCCGCTGCTGCTCGCGAGCTGTCGCCGCCACGTACGCCGCTGCTGCCCTGCCCCGCGCGCATTCGCGCACGCTCTGCCGCTGCCCGCGCACTCCACTGCCCGCGCAGTCACGCTGCCCGCGCACTCACGCTCGCTGCCCGTACTGCCGCTGCAGCCTCCGCTACTGCCGCTCCAGCCGCCGCTCCTGCCATTGCAACCGCTGCTGTCGCAGCCGCCGCTGCTGCCACTGCTTCACTGACGCCACTGCTGCAGCCGCTCTTGCCACTACAGCCGCTACAATTGCTGCTGCTGCTGCCACTGCTACTTCAGCCGCCGCCACTGCCGCTAAAGCTGCCGCTACTGCCGCTACAACTGCCGCTGCCGGTACTGCTACTGCCGCTTCCGCTGCCGCCACTGCTGCTACCGCCGCTGCCGCTGCTACAGCCACCGCTGGAAAAATATTTTGTTTGCCCGCCAGACTCACAGTAGCGCCAGCAGGCACCGCTTGCCCGTTAGCCAGGTAGAGTTGTAAAGAGGCGGTGTGCGCGCTATGAATGGGAAAATTAACGAGCAGTCCACTTTTCCTATAATAGTCTGTTCTCTATCTGGTCCCGTAGAAATGATTTCTACAGGTACTCCCACCACTTCTTCCAAACGTTGCAGATAACGTTTGGCATTGTAGGGCAGATTTTCATAGCCATCAATGCCCATGGTAGAGCAATTCCAGCCCGGCAACTGTTCATATAGTGGCTCGCAATCGGCATGAGATTGGGCATCTAAAGGCCGCACGGTTATTACGGTATCATGGTGTTTATACCCGATACAAAATTTTATGGTATGCAAATTATCCAGTACATCCAACTTCGTAATTGCCAAGCCCGATGGACTATTGACATGGGCCAATCTACGCACCGCCACAGCGTCAAACCAGCCACAACGGCGCGCACGTCCAGTCGTAGCCCCAAACCTCCACGAGTCGCTAAATGTACGCCATCAGCGGCAAATATATCGGTAGGAAAAGGGCCAGATCCCACGCGGGCCGTATATGCTTTTGCAATCTCTAGCACATAGTCCAAATACAAAGGTCCAATGCCTGTGCCAGTCGCTGCATTGCCGGCAGTCGTGTTAGAAGCGGTCACAAAGGGATAGGTGCCATGATCTTTATCTAATAAAGCTCCTTGTGCTCCTTCAGACAACACTTTACACCCAGCATGCCTATAAGCCATCAGATTTTCGGTGACATCGGCAACCAACGGTTTTAATTCTAGCATAATCCATACAGCTGGAAAACAACTGATGATAATCGTTGCTGCTACAGCCACCACTACCGCCGCTCATTCTGCTCTAGCTGCTACTGGCGCACAGCCGCTGCCGCCGCCCTTCTGCCACTGCTGCCTGAGCGCCGCTGCTGCTCGTGCTGCCTGCCATGGCGACTGCCACTGTACTGACTTTTGACGCGGAGGGCCGCCCGATCGAGTATGAGTCCTGGCTAGAGGACCTTCACCTGTATCTGCATAGTGTCACTAAGGATTATGTCTCCCTTTATGAGCGCACGTCAGGATCCCTTCAGGCCCCTTCGTCCATACTGACCATGGCCCGTCCGTTCCTGATAGTGCGCGACAGCAGTATAATACTGATCGCACTGCGTCTTCTGAGTGGCTCTCGCGCGACGCCATCACCCAGCTTGCTGTCCGTAGCCACCTCCCGCTAGACCAGAGGCCCCACTTTTGCCAGCTGAAGACGGCCAAAGTGTTTTATGACGTTGTAGTTAAGCGCTACTCGTCTCCGTCGTCTGCCACTATAGGTCGTCTTGCGCTGCCGTTCCTCTTCCCTGAGCTGTTAGACTTCACCACTGTAGCCGACCTCTTGACTCATCTGCGCTCCCTTGACACGCGCTACTGTGCTGCACTCAAGCCAACCTTTCTGGCTGAGAACCAGCCCCCCATGTATCTCACTCTCTACTTCCTCACGACTTGCCTCCCCGACTCTCTTAGCGCTGTTCGCGACCACTTCCTCTCCCTAGACCCTACCGAGCTCACCCTTGCCTCGTTTGAGTCTCGTCTCCTCGAGGCTGAGACCAGTACCGTCGTTGTCGCTGCCTTTCGTGGCACTCCCCGCTCCTCCTTCTTTGAGGGTTGTTCTCCTTCCCTCCTAGCGCCTTCTGTTGCCTCTGCTGCTGCTGTTGACTTCCTTGGTGCTAAGGAGGCCGCTGCAGTGTCCACTCCTAGTGGGAGGCGCAACAACGGTGGTCGTCTGAAGCGCAAGGGTGGTGGGGGTGGTGGAGGTGGCGGAGGTGGTGGCGGTGGCGGGGGTGGTGGCGGTGGCGGTGGTAGGGGTGGTGGCGGTGGCGGTGGTAGGGGTGGTGGAGGTAGCGGTGGCGGTGGAGGTGGCGGGGGTGGTGGAGGCAGTAGGGGTGGCGGAGGGGGCTCGGGTGGCGGTCGAGGTGGAGCTGGCGGGGGTGGAGGCTCGGGAGCTGCGTCTGGTGGTGTAGCTCGTGGAGGCGGAGGCTCTGGGGGTGGACAGCAGCAGCACTCACGTCGGCAAGACACTCTCTCGCCGCAGCAGCTTCGTGAGTGGGTTGCCCAGCGTGGCTCCTCTGGTGGTAGTGGTCATTGCCCGTACGCCAGGCGCAGAGGTGCGAGGGCTGGTGAGCCCTGCGGAAGGGCGGGGCACACTGAGACTCCCTGCTTCTACCGCCTCGAGGACGCCTTCCGTGGTTATGATTGCTCCAGAAGGGGGTGGATGTGTTTGCTCTTGATTGGGACAAGATCGCTGCTGACATGTATGCTATGTATGCTGTTTCTGCTAGTGCTGAGGCTGACTGTTATTCTTGTGCACCTAGATCTGGTAGTGTAGAGGCTGCTGGTGTAGGTGCCTGTGAGACTACCAGCTCTGGTACAGCCCCTGAGTAGGCTTTGCATACTTTCACACTGGACTCTGGAGCGTCGAGGTGCTTCTTTCGTGACTGCACCACACTCACACCAATCACGACACCCCTCCCTGTCACTCTGGCTGACCCCTCCCCTGGCCCAGTCGTTGCACGCAGCACCACTGTTCTCCCGTGTCCGACAGCCCCCTCTGGCTCCCTCATAGGTTTCAACCTCCCCTTGTTCGCTACGAACTTGGTGAGTACTGTTGCCCTCCAGGATCTGCTAGTCACGACCATCACTCCTGGGGGCGAGGACGTGTCGATCTGTACGGACACAGTGACTGGCGATCACCTTGCCACGTTCACTCGGAGGCCTAGGTCCGGACTGTACACACTGCACACTGAGTCTGCTCAGGTAGCTGCGTCAGGTTAGGTAGCGGCGTCTTGCTCGTGCCGGTTGCTCACGCACTAGTCCCTCCTCTGGCACCACCGTCTTGGTCACCCCTCCCTTCCTTGCCTCCGCAGCATGCACTCGCGTCGCCTAGTTTCTGGCCTCACGCAGTCCCTGCCCCTGCTCCCGCGGTCGCTTGCGCCGCCGTGCACTCCCTGCGTCGAGGGGCTGTAGCGTGCCACTCCTCATTCCTCCTCGTTTCCTCTGCAGACACTGCACATGGACGTGTGGGGCCCCGCCCCCATCTCTGGGCCAGGCCGGGTGCGCTACTTTCTATTGGTCATTGACGACTTCACGCGCTACACCACGGTGTTCCCCTTGCAGCGCAAGGCGGATGTCCGTAGTGTCTTGATCCCTTGGATCCGCGCAGCTCGTCTCCAGCTCAGCGCACGGTTCCTGAAGGACCTCCCGGTGCTGCGGCTGCACTCTGACTGAGGTGGTGAGTTTTCCTCCAGCCTCCTCGAGGACTTTTGTCGTGAGGAGGGCATCACCCAGACGTTCACGCTTCCAACCTCTCCTCAGCAGAATGGGATTGCTGAGCGCCGCATTGGTTTGATCATGGAGGTTGCTCGCACCTCCATGATGCATGCGGCTGCTCCCCATTTTCTATGGCCGTTTGCGGTCTGATACGCAGCGCATCAGCTCAACCTCTGGCCCCGTGTCTCCCAGCCAGAGACCTCGCCTACCCTGCTTTGGACGGGGGAGGTTGGCGATGCGTCGGTGTTTCGGTCTGGTGTTCGCTTGCCCTTGTCCGCGATCCTCCCGCGGGCAAGCTGTCTCCTCGCACTGTTCGCTGCGTCTTCCTTCGCTTTCCCACCGACGCCCCGACCTGGCAGTTTTACCACCCAGCCACGCGCCGCGTCCTGTCCTCCCGCGAATTCACCTTTGACGAGCCGGTTTGCTACTACCGTCTCTTCCCCCACCGTAGTTCCCCGGTTCCCCCCCGCCCCACGTCCTGCTCCCTCAGGTGTGTCTCAGGTCACACCACCCCCCTTGGTTGAGCCTTTGGAGGTCTCCTTAGACCCCTCTTGCCCGGGTGAGGGGGGTGACCCTGCTGTTGATGACACTGCAGCCTCTCGCCGCCCACCGCGCTTGGAGACTCCTCTTGGTTTTCCGCCTTGGCCGTCTTCGCCGCCTCTGCAACCTGTCGCTGTGGACTTTGGTGCTGCTGGGGGTGGTGACACTGGAGGTGCGGGCTCAGGAGGTATTGGTTCTGGGGGTGCTGAGCGTCCTGGTGGTGGTGGGGTTGAGGGTGCTCCTGCTGGAGGTTCTGGGGGTGCTGGGGCTGGCGGTACTAGAGCTGGAGGTACTGGAGCAGCAAGTGCTGGTGCTGGAGGTGCTGGAGCTGGCGGTACTAGAGGTACTGCCGCTAGAGGTGCTGGAGCTGGTGGTATTGCCGCTGGAGGTACTGGAGCTGGAGGCGCTGGTGCTGGAGGTACTGTCTTTGGAGGTGCTGGGGGTACTGGAGCTGGAGGTACTGGAGCGAGAGGTGCTGGAGCTGGAGGTTCTAGTGCTGGGGGTGCTACGCAGCCACTGCTGCGACGACCGTTCTTCTGGCACCAGCCACAGTCGTCGCTGCCACCGCATGACTCGGTGTTTCGCCAGGTTCTCAGTCTTGCGGCTGCTGTACCTCATCTCGCGGCCATACTGCTTGCCCCTGACGGAGACCCGGATGCACTGGACATCCCGACCACGCGCTCTTACGCAGAGGCGATTACGGGCTAGTATTCCTCTCAGTGGCAGACAACCATGGACGCAGAGATGGCATCCTGGAAGTCCACAGGCACCTACGTCGATGCAGTTCCCCCTCCTGGGGCGAACATAGTCGATGGCATGTGGATTTCCAGGGTGAAGCGGCCGCCGGGTTCTCCGCCTGCCTTCAAGGCGCGTTACGTTGCACGAGGCTTCAGTCAGCGACAGGGGGTCGACTTCTTCCATACCTTCTCTCCCACCCTGAAGACGACCACTCTTCCGGTGTTACGGCACGTTGCAGCACAACGTGACTACGAGCTGCACTCGCTTGACTTCTCCACAGCTTCCTTGCAGGGAAACCTTCACGAGGAGATCTGGTTGCGCCGCCCACCTGGCTTCACTGGGTCGTTTCCTGAGGGTACCCAGTGGAGCCTCCGGCGGTCAGTCTACGGTCTCCGTCAGGCGCCCCGCGAGTGGAACGACACACTGAGGACGACACTTGCGGCTCTTGGTATTGCTCCTTCGACTGCTGACCCGTCGCTGTTTCTGTGCACCGACCCTTCTCTGCCGCCATTTTACATCCTCGTGTACGTCGACGACTTGGTCTTTGCTACTGCTGACACTGTGCACTGGCCCTAGTGAAGGCGGAGCTGCAGAAGAGACACACCTGCACTGACCCGGGTAAGTTGCGGAGCTATCTTGGCTTGCAGGTCATCCGGGATAGAGCAGCGCGCACCATCACTCTGACTCAGTCACACATGGTGAAGCAGGTCAATTAGCGCTTCCGTTTTCAGTTCTCCTCTGCCTACGAGCCATTCGCTCTCAGCTCCACCTTCGGACGAGTCCGTAGAGCCGAGTGGTCCGTATATAGAGCTTGTGGTCTGCCTCTTATACCTGATGACGTGTACTCGGCCTGACCTCGCACACCCTCTCAGCATCCTAGCGCACTACGTTGCGCCCGGGAGACACCGCCCTGAGCACTGGCGGGCTGCTAGGAGGGTGCTGCGCTACTTGGCTAGTACATCAGGCTTGGGGCTTGTGCTTGGAGGACGGGGTCGAGTTGTGCTCACTGGGCACTCAGACGCTTCTTGGGCCGACGACCAGGCGTCTCAGCGGTCGTCACAGGGTTACACTTTCAGTCTCGATGCTTGTTCTGTCTCCTGATGTGTTGGCCTCTGAGGCCACGTAAGCAAGGCGAAGTTGCCCACGCTGCTGCAGCTCTCGTGCAAGAAAGTAACGAAGCGCAATGTGCTTTGTTCTGTGCTCCAGCCTCTTCTCCCGACATAAGGCAATCATGGCCTTGTTGTCGACGTACAGAACTGGAGGAGAATGAGGCCGCTCACCCAAGTCAGACAGCAAGTTGGTCAGCCAGCGTAACTCCTGTGCAGCCATAGCCCCAGCGTAGATCTGTGCCTCACAGCTGGAATTAAGTACGGAAGACGAGCGGGTGGACCTCCAGGAGACAGAACCAGCGCCAAGACTGAAAGTGTAACCCTGTGACGACCGCTGGGTCTCCTGGTCATCGGCCCAAGAAGCGTCAGAGTGCCCAGTGAGCACAACTGGACCCCGTCCTCCAAGCACAAGCCCCATGCCTAATGTACTGCGAGTGCTCAGGGCGGTGCCTCCCGGGCGCCACGTAGCGCGCCAGGATGCTGAGAGGGTACGCGAGGTCAAGCCGTGTGCACGTCATCGGGTACATGAGGCAGCCCACAAGCTCTGAATACTGACCAATCGGATCTACGGACTCGTCCGAAGGTGGAGCTGAGAGCGAATGGCCTGTAGGCAGAGGAGTAGGCTGTGGCAAGGAGAAGTGAAAGCGGAAGCGCTGAAGGACCTGCTGCACCATGTGTGACTGAGTCAGAGTGATGGTGCGCGCTGCTCTGTCCCGGGTGATTTGCAAGCCAAGATAGTTGCGCAACTCACCCAGGTCAGTGCAGGTGTGTCTCTTCTGCAGTTCCGCCTTCACAAGGGCCAGTGCCTCAGTGTCAGCAGTAGGAAAGACCAAGTCGTCGACGTACACGAGGACGTAGAACAGCGGCAGAGAAGGGTTGGTGCGCAGAAACAGTGATGGGCAGTAGTCGAAGGAGCAAACCCAAGAGCCGCAAGTGTCGTCCTCAGTGTGTCGTGCCACTCGCGGGGCGTCTGGCGGAGACCGTAGACTGGCCGCCGGAGGCTCCACTGGGTACCCTCAGGAAACGACCCAGTGAAGCCAGGTGGGCGGCGCAGCCAGATCTCCTCGTGAAGGCTGCCCAGCAAGAAAACTGTGGAGAAGTCGAGGGAGTGCAACTCGTTGTCACGCTGTGTTGGAACGTGCAGTAACACCCGAAGAGTGGTCCTCTTCGGGGGGGAAGGGGGAGCAGGTCTGAAAGATGTCGATCCCCTGCCGCTGACTGAAGCCTCGTGCAACGTAACGTGTTTTGAAGGCAGGCGGAGAAACCGGCGGCCGCTTCACCCTGAAAATCCACATGACATCGACTATGTTCGCCCCAGGAGGGGGAAATGCGTCGACGTAGGTTCCTGTGGACTTCCAGGATGCCATCTCTGCGTCCATGGCTGTCTACCACTGAGAGGAACACTGACCCGTGATCGCCTCTGCGTGGTCGGGATGTCAAGTGCATCCGGGTCTCCCTCAGGGGCAAGCAGCATGGCAGAGAGATGAGGTACAGCAGCCGCAAAGCACTCGAGCTCAAACTTCGTGTCCTCAAGGACGTCACAGCCAAGGACAAGCTCACCCCCGACGGACGGAGGACAATCAGACTCATAAGCAAGACTCGCGTGGTAGTCAAGGCGGCTGGCAGCAGCAAAGTCAACAAGCTCAGTGACAAAGGCTGACAAGTGTGGTCAGACAACGGGTGACATTCGGACTAGCAGCACGAGCAAGGTCAGACTCAGGGTCAGGAACGTCAGGAAGAGAGGATGTTGGAGGAGACGGCAGGGGAACACGTTGTGGAACAGAGGAAGGACAAAGTGCCATCATGTGAGTGCGAGGGGTAGGCGGTGGACGTACACGACGAGCACGACGAATAGTGCGAACAGGCGAGGCACGACGAGACGCAGGCTCGCGACACTGTCAACTCAGTGTAAGGAGAAGGAGTAGGCAGTGGTGAGTCAGGCTGTAACTGTGTCTGGGACGGGTCAGGTGGTAGACACAGTAGAGGAGTAGTGCAAGTAGAAGAAGGAAGACTGAGCACCTGGCGAAGCGCCGAGCCAGGTGGTGGTAGCGACGACCACGGCTGCGGCGAGAAGAACAATCGCCGCTGCGCAGCACCCCCAATACCAGCACCTCAAGCTCCAGTACCTCCAGCACCAGCACCTCCAGTAACCCCAGGTCCAGTACCTCCAACGCCAGCACCTCCAGCACCACCAGCTCCAGCACCTCCAGCACCAGTACCTCCAGCTCCAGTACCTCCAGCACCAGCACCTCCAGTACCTCCAGCTCCAGCACCTCCAGCACCAACGCCTCGAGCACCAGCACCCCCAGCACCTCCTGGTCCAGTACCTCCAGCACCAGCACCTCCAGCTCCGCCACTGGAGCGGCCTCGTCGGACAACCCACTCGCGAAGCTGCTGCGATGAGAGAGTTTCCTGCTGACAAGATTGCTGCTTCTGTCCACCCCCAGACTCTCCAACAGAAGCACCCACGACTCCACCACCACTAGAACACTCAGCACCCCCAGAACTAGCACCCCCTGGCTCAGCTCCCCCAGAACTAGCATCTCCAGCGTCAGCACCCGCAGAGTCCACACCTCCAGCGGCACCACCCCCAGTAGCACCGGAGTCCACCGCGACAGGCGGCAGAGGTGGCGAAGACGGCCGAGGCAAAAATCCAGGACGGAAACTTGCGGGAATTGGCGGTAAACGAGCGGAAACCAGAGGGAGCGGGCAGGAACGAGCGGGAACGGGTGGGGTACAGGCGATAATGGGCAGAATAGGTTGGGTACGGGTGGTCAAACGAGCGGGCTATGCGGCGAGCGTGCGAGCGACGAGCGGGATTGAGCGAGTGGGCGGGCTAAACAGAACACGAGTGACGGGCGAGCGCACGGAGCAGGGGGCGAGCAATGCCTACGCGTGACGAGTGGAGCCGCTAACTAGGGGTCGCGGGGCCGCTAATTGACGGGCCGTAGGGTCGACGGACGGACGTGATGCGAGGTGCGAGCGAGGTGGGCCGCGGGGCCTGCTAGCGTGGATTGCGGGACCCGCTAACGAAGGTCGCGGGGCCTGTGATCGGGGCTACGGAATGTGGGGTGACGAGGCGCAGGGTGCTAAGGAACAAGGGACAGGGCAGCGCGAGGTGCTAAGGAACGCGATTCGGTAGGCCCATAGTTTGTCGAGAGAAAAAAAAGGCCATCGTTAGGGAAAACCCTAGCTAGGACAACTTTGTTAATGGGAATGGAGTGTCGGCCCCGCCCTCGCTTGGGCAACGCCGACGACTTGGTCGGATGTACGTGAGTAGCAGCCGACCGTTCACAGTGGGAGAGCTGCTCGACAGGCTTCGTCGAGCTGCAGGGGACCGCTGTGGTGTTGCTGTCGACCAGGGAGCTCGACAGCTGCAACTGACTGGTCTGGACGACGGGTTGGCCGTCGACCAGGAGGTGCAGTTCGACCGGGATGTCGACGGAGCAGTCCGTCGACCTGCAGTTCGACCGGGAGGTCGACGGAGCAGTCCGTCGACCTGACAACTGCGCAGCGGTCGACGAGGGGAGCTCAGCGACATCATCTGCCAGTTCTGGTCGACGGAAGGAGTCCGTCGACCAGGGGGTAGCTCGACGGGAGCTGTGGTCGACCAAAGGGACCTGGTGGTCGACCAGAGGCACTGGTGGTCGACCGGAGCACTTGGTGGTCGACCAGGTCGACCGGGTAACCTGTTCGACGAGTTCTGCGGAGGCACGCGAGCGTCGTCAAGGTCGCGATGGCGAAAGCGACTTCGGGCTGGTATCCCGAAGTCGATGTGGCTCGTCAGGCGCAGACAACAGCCGACGCATGCACAACGGTGCAAGTCGGGCCAATCGTCTGCGCGCACCTGCGAGCGTGCGTACTGCTCTCTTCTACGGGGCAACGCTGGACAGCCGCTTTGCTGCAGCGTTGGCACGCCGTCGACCTGCAGTGTTGGCAGGTCGCCCTTCTGCAGTGCTGGCGCGGCTCCTGTACGCAACGCTGGCAGGCGCTCGACCAAGCTGTGCTGGCGGTCGACCAGGCTAGCTGCAGGATTGCTAGGTGCCTGATGTAGTAAATTCTGTCATTGCTTGTTCAACAATTCAGTAATTCCAACATTGCTAGTGGAAACTCTTGCCAATTTCTCCCGTGATTGTGCAAGCACTAAGGAACTAGGCAAAGCTACGATCACTCCTAGTAGTTCGTGCCAACCCCCGTAGTCAAGCTCACTAACGTTGTAGAGTGACTCTCCGCATGGTGTGGTGAGCGTGGATCGAACACGCGACCTTCAGATAGGAGCCGACTTTTGCACCTACTAAGTCGTTCGTAGGCCGGCAGCTGCGTAAGTCGCCATGGTCGACCCCGTAGTTGATACGGGCGTAGCGGACACCTTGGAGGCACGTTTGGCTGACGCGAGGAGACGCCACGCGGATGGCGAGTACGGGACGATCCCCTTAGTGATCGCCGAGTTGGGCATTCGGTCGCAGTGGGCGACGGAACACCCTTCCTGTCCTGCATCTCCTCGACCGGTGCGCAACGAAGGTGACGTCGACGACGAGGTCGACGGTGGTGCACGAGTCAGCGGCAGCGAAGGCACGAAGCAGAGAGGGGTGATCAAGGTCGACGGTGGAGTCGACAGGATTCAGGCGCGAGTGCAGCGGTCGACGGCGGCTGCAGGCAGCTCGCGTGCCGACGTCAATGGTCGACGTCGCTCTCCTCTACGAAGCGGTGGAGGGCTCTCGGCGACGACGCATGTGACGGCGGGCGGGATTGCACCGGCGTATGGCTAGTTTTCGCCGGACAGAATCACCGTCGCACCGCTGCAAGGTCGACGGGACCTCATCACCTGGAGGGAGTCGATAGAACCTCAGCTGGAGGTCGCCGGACTGAAGGGCTTCGCCGACGGCACAGTGCCAATTCCGCCCGTGGACGATGTCGAGCTGCGCGGGGAGTTTCGTGCGGCTCACTTGCTCACCTTCATGGTCATCTCGAGGTGCTGCTTGCCGGTGGTGCAGCTGGCGCTCAGGAGCTGTCGAGAGCGACTGGATGCCGGTCACCAAGCATGGCACTTCATCCTGTCGACGTACCAGGTCAGGGACGACCTGTACATCGGAAAGCTGGAGGAGAAGATGACACACATTCGGATGGGCGAGCAGGAGTCGGCGACGGACTACTGCAACCGTGCTCGACGGATCCTGGCTGAGATGCGGATGGTGGGCGCCGAATACTCGACGGCGTCCTCCATCACCCACATCGTCAAGGGCCTGCCGCGCGGCTACAACCTCATGAAGAGGATGATGATGGTGCCCGGCACGCGTGAGTCCCTCGACGAGGACTCCATCACCAGCTACATCCTTCAAGACGAGGCGATGCAGGAGGCCGAACAGCCCACGGAGCTCCTTCCACAGTCAAACTACGCTGCACCGACGAAGCTGAATCAGCAGGAAGGGCAGCGCGGGAAACCGGGCAGAGGTGGTAGCGGAGGTGGGCGGTCGACGAAGGACGTCGACGAGAAGAAGTCGACGTGGGACAAGGGCCGTGGAGGTGGTGGTCGACGGCGGGAGTGCTGGATCTGCCACGACCCCGAGCACCTTTCCTACGAGTGCCCTGACCGCGACGACAGCGACGAGGATGACACCAAGGGAGGCCGTGGCCGGTCGACCAGCCATCGCTCCCGTCGAGATGCAAAGCCGGGAAAGGAGAAGCAGACGTCGAAGAAGACGTCGTCGACGAGGGACGTCGACAGCTCCAGCGGCAAGGGCCGAGGCGACGGTAAGGCGTCGTGCTCGATGGTCGGCGTGGTGGAGCCGACAGTCTCGCTGGCACCGGAGGCTGGCGAGGACTTCCAGGCGGTGGCGGCAGCTGTGCAGGCCAACCCGATGGCGGTGCTGCTCGACAGCGGGTGCTCCCACCACCTAATGGGGACGAAGGCGGTCTTCGTCAACATGGCGCCGAGCGACGGAGTGAAGCACGTGCGTGGATTCAACGGGGCGCTGCAGCCTGTCGAGGGTCACGGAACCGTCGCTCTACAAGGGGAGGCCGGGAAGCAGGTCCTCATCCCCGACGTGCTCTACGTTCCGGGCGTACAGGCGAATCTGCTGTCAGCTGGCCAACTGAAGGAGAGCGGAGTGCAGCTGCAGGGCGACGGCGACGAGATGCTGCTCGTCGCCTCAACCGGGGAGGTGCTCGGTCGAGCACGCTACACCGGACGAGTCCTCTGCACCGACCTTCGCCCCTGCTCAACGCGGTCGCCGACGACCGAGGTGGTGGCTCTGCGGACGATCGTCTCGGCGACGAAGTCGACCCCTGACCGGTTGCATGCAAGGCTCGCGCACGTCGGCGTCGACACGATCAAGAGCTCGGCGAAGCATGAAGTTGCTACTGGGCTCGACATCACGCCGTCGACCGGAGCAGACCCGCCGTGTGTCTCGTGCGTCGGAGGAAAGCTGGCGCGGCACACCTTCTCCGACAAGGGCTCGGACGCCGAGGAGGTGTCAACGGGAGTTGTGTTTGGCCCCGTCCTCGCTTGGGCGGAGCCGACCGTGGGAGCCACGAAATCGCAGTGGCCCGTGGCAGCCACGAAATTGCAGTGGCCCGTGGGAGCCACGAAATCGCAGTGGCCCGTGGGAGCCACGAAATCGCAGTGGAGGACCGCGGTGGCCGAGAAACCGCGGGAGGACCGCGAAATACCCGGTCAACCAGGATACCCGGGCGACGTGCGCGAAAGTCGCCGGGGATGTTGTCTGCGAGGACGACCTCGGGGGTGGTATCCCGAGGTCGACGTGGCTGGTGGGCGCCGTCACGGGTGAAGTGTCTGCGCTGGGCATGTGACTGGGAGTTGGGCGCCAACCAGCTGCACGCACCTGCGAAGCTGGTGCACCGTTGTCCCGCGGATGCGACGCTGTGCAGCTGACATACTGCAGCGTTGGCGCACCGCGGACTTGCAACGTTGGCAGGCCGCGACTCTGCTCTGCTGGAGCGCGGTCGACCAAGTCGTGCTGGCACGCGGTCGACCGTGCTGCGCTGGCAGTGGACCAACAGCCTTGCTAGGTCTGATGTAGTCATTGTTGCCAATGTTGCTAAAATTATTCTGAACTTTTGTTGTCATGTTTTCCTAGTGAAACTCTTGCCGATTTTCCCCGTGAACTAGCAAGCAGTGTTAGCACTTGGAAACGACTAAGGAACGAACGAACGCTACGATCACTCTTGCCCCGTGCCTAGCCCGTAGTCTAGCTCCCGTTGCAATAGTTATCTCCGCATGGTGCGGTGAGCGTGGACGGCACACGACTTACCTTTTCAGTCAGGTCCACGTAGTAGTCACTTACCTATTGTGTTCGTAGGCCGGCAGCTGTGCGAGTCACCACCATGGTTGGCGTGGGTGACGCTGGTGTTGCAGACACCATGGAGGCACGGCTGGCAGGCGCGAGGAGACGCCATGAGGCGCAGGAGTTTGGCGACCTCCCGTGGGCGGTCGTCGAGGCTGGCATCCGCGCCGTGTGGGCGACGGAGCACCCTCCTTCTCAGCCTGCTTCTCCTCGACCGGTGAACACCGAGGGCGGCGTCGACGTGGGCGTCAACACTGGAGGTGGCCAAGTCGGCAGCAGTGCGGGAGGCACGTCGAGGCAGCGTGGTGTGATTCACGCCGATGAAGTCGGCGGCGTTCAGGCGCGAGGGATGCAGTCGTTCGCAGCCGCAGGAGCCCCGCGAAACTACGTCGGAGGCAGACGAAGTGAATTGGCGCCGATGTCGGCGACACATGTGACCGCGGGAGGAATTGCGCCGAGCTACGGCTACTTCAAGTTTACGCCGGACAGGATCTCGGTCACCCCTCTGCTGGTCGGTCGTCCCGACATCCTTACGTGGAAGGAAGCCATCGAGCCCCAGCTGGAGATGGCCGGGCTGATGGGCTTCGCCCGCGGGACCGTGGCGACGCCAGAGGAGCACCACCCCGACCTGCGAGCAGAGTTTCGCGCCGTGCAGTTGCTGACCTTTACGGTCATTTCGCGGTGCTGCTCGCCGGGCGTACAGATCGCCCTGGAGTCGTGCAGGGAATATCTTGATGCTGGCCACCGGGCGTGGCATTTCATCGAGTCAACTTACCAGGTCACCGACGACTTGTTCATCTCCCAGCTTGAGGGGCAGTTGACGCACCTGCGTATGGGCGACGAGGAGACCGCGACTGACTACTGCAATCGAGCCCGGCGAATTCTCGCCACCATTCGGATGGCTGGCGCGGAATACTCGACGGCTTCGTACGTCACGCACGTCATGCAAGGACTCCCGAGCAGCTACAATCTGCTGAAGCGGCTGTCGATGGCGCCGAGCACGCGGGCGACGCTCAACGAGGACACACTGACCTCGTACATCCTGCAGGACGAGGCGATGCAGGAGGCTGAGCGGTCCCAAGAGCTCCTCGCGCAAGTCCATTTCGCGGCCCCCGCAAAGCAAGGTGGTCGCCCGGGACAGCGCGGGCAGTCTGGTGGCAGTCACCGTGGTGGCGGGAAGCCGGCGAAGGACGCTGACAAGCAGAAGTCTGCCAAGGATGGCGGTCGTGGAGGAGGAGGTCGACGTCGGGAATGCTGGCTGTGCGGCGATCCCGATCACCTCTCCTTCGAGTGCCCCGACCGCAGCGATTCCGACGACGACGACGCGAAGGGAGGCCGCGGAAGTTCTGGCAGCCGTCGTCCGCGTCGAGGAAACCAACCGCGAAAAGAAAAGCAGTCGACGAAATCGACCTCGGCGAAGGACGCCGACTCTTCCGCAGGTGGCAAAGGGCGAGACGGTAAGGAGGCGTCGTGCTCGCTGGTCGGTATCGTGGAGCCGACTGTCTCGCTGGCGCCGGAAGCTGGCGAGGATTTTCAGGCGGTGGCGGCAGCTGTGCAGGCGAACCCCGCGGTGGTCCTGCTCGACAGCGGCTGCTCGCACCACCTGATGGGGACGAAGGACGCCTTCGTCGACTTGGGGCCGAGCGGCGACGTGAAGCACGTGCGTGGCTTCAATGGGGCGCTGCAGGACGTTCGCGGCCGTGGCACGGTTGCGCTGCAAGGGGAGGCCGGGAAGCGAGTGCTCATCTCCGACGTTCTCTACGTCCCGGGCGTGCAGGCGAATCTGCTCTCGGCTGGCCAGCTGAAGGAGAGCGGGGTGACGCTGAAGGACGACGGCGATCGGATGTTGCTCGTCTCCGCGGCGGGGGACGTGCTCGGTCGAGCGACGTACACAGGCCGGGTCCTCTGCACTGACCTGCGCCCATGCGCGGTGAAGTCAACGACACCCGCGAAAGAGGAGGTAGCTCTGCGGGCGATCATCTCGGCGACGAAAGCAACCCCGGACAGGCTGCACGCGAGGCTGGCGCATGTTGGCATGGACACCATCCGGAGCTCGGCGAAGCACGAGGTCGCCACTGGGCTGGACCTCAAGTCGGTGTCTGGCACCGATTCACCGTGTGTTTCGTGCGTCGGCGGGAAGCTGGCGCGGCACACCTTCCCCGACCGCGGCTCGGAAGCCGACGACGTCCTGGCCATCGTGCACATCGATTTGTGCGGGCCATTTCACGTGGCTGCCAAGGATGGCAGCCTATACTTCTTGCTGCTGAAGGACCGCAAGACCCGCTATGTGTGGGTGAGGCCGGTCGCCAAGAAGTCTGACGTGCTGCTGGAGTTCCAGAAGTGGCTGGTGCTGGTGGAGCGGCAGGCGAAGCATTCGGTGCTGCAACTGCGTTCTGATCGCAGAGGGGAGTTCCTCGGAAAGGACTTCACTGCCTTCGTGGACAGCAAGGGAATCGTTCACGACTTAACCTGCCCTTACACCCCGCAGCAGAATGGCATGGCGGAGCGGGAGATGAGGACGGTGGTGGAGTCGGTGCGGACGATGCTGCTGCACATGGGCGTGCAGCACCACTGGTGGCATCTCGCTCTGCGGCAGGCCGTCTGGGTTCGCAACTGCCTGGAGCGGTCGACGCTTCCCGCGGGGACGACGCCGTACCAGCTTCTCACCGGGCAGAAGCCCGACCTGTCACTGGCGCGGGTGTGGGGCTGCATGGCACAATTTCTCGTCCCTGAGCAGCAGCGCGGTGGGAAGCTGAAGCCGAAGGCCCGGTGGGGCCTTCACCTCGGCGTGTCGGAGGAGAGCAAAGGCTGGGAGCTCCTTGACATCACCGACAACCGGGTGGTCACCACGTCGGACGTGGTGTTCTACGAAACTCTGTCGCTGGAGGTGTGGAAGTTGGAATTCGGGCCCGCGTCGGGGCGGGCGCGGGCCAACCCGCCGACCGACACCTCCACGGCGACGCTTCCTCTGCTCGCCGAGGTCGGTGAGCAGGCTGATGAGGATGTCGCGGTCGCCCCTGCCTCGCCATCTCCTGCCCCTTCTTCCCATTCCCTTCCCGTCGAACTGCGTGGCCTGCCTCCAGTGTCGGCCTCCGGCGATGAGGGGAGTCGTGGGGCGTCGCCTGTGGCGCCGGCCAAGAGCATCGCCGGTGGCCGACGTGACGCCCAGCCAATCGCGGAGAAGAGGACCGTGGAGGAGACCGCGAAGAAAACCGCGACGGGCACCGCGAAGGGCACCGCGGAGGACACCGCGAAAACCGCGAAGGAGACCGCGGAGGAGATCGCGAAGAAAACCGCGAAGGAGCCCGCGGAAGAAACCGCGGAGGAGACCGCGAAGCCAACCGCGGAGCAGTTGGCAGGGGAGCTTTCGAACGGGAAGCGCGTTTCAGAGAAGCCGTCGCCAGGGGAGCCGTCGAACGCGGAGCTCGCTTCAGAGGAGCGGACGACAGGGGAGCAGTTCGATGAAGGCACATCGAGCGACGTGGTGGAGGTGCAGCCCGGACCCCGGAAGTCGGGCCGAATTCGGAGGCCACCCGATTTTTTCGTCCCCGCTGCCTTCACCACGGTGTACGACGTGGACGACGACGACCTGGCTTACGATGACGCCGAGGACGATGAGGCGTTTTCGGAGCTCGACCCCGACATGCACGCCGATCCCGAGCACCGTTGGGACATTTCGACCATGACGGTGAAGGAGGCGTTGGCGAGCTGGAAGGGCCCGGCGGTGAAGGCCGCCATGGAGGAAGAGATTCGTAGCCTCATCAACATGGGCACTTGGGAGCTGGTCGAACGCCCGCTGGGGGTGAACATAATGAAGAACCGGTGGGTGATGACAACGAAGTACCGCATCGACGACACTGTCGAACGCGAAAAGGCGAGGCTGGTCGTGAAAGGCTTCACGCAGGTGTATGGCGCTGACTACGACGAGACGTACGCGCCGGTGAGCAGCTACGTCACGCTGAGGATTTTCCTCAGCATCGTCGCCGTCCTCGACCTCAACCTGATGCAGCTGGACATGAAGAACGCTTTTTTGCAGAGCAAGCTCGATCGCGTGCTGTACATGTACCAGCCGGACTACTTCAACGATGGGACCGGCCGGGTGTGCAAGCTGCTGAAGAGCCTCTACGGGCTGAAGCAGTCACCGCTGCTGTGGTACACGGCTCTCAACGACGTGTTGGTTGGCGCCGGGTGGAAGAAGAGCCAAGTCGATGAGGCTCTGTACTTCAAGGCCGGCGACGACAAGGTGACCTGCTGGGTGCTGGTCTACGTCGACGACCTTCTCGCCGCGAGCAGCAGCACCGCGATGCTGAAGGAGCTGAAGGAGCTGCTGGAGGCCGCTTTCGAGCTGCGCGAAATTTCGCCGGTGCAGAAGTATCTCGGCCTGGAGACCGTGCGCGACAGGCCGGCGCGAAAATTGTGGCTGCACCAGCAGGGCTACGCCGACAAGCTGCGCAGGCGCTTCATCGACGAGGAGCAGACCGGGCGCACTCCGAAGACGCCGGTCTCCGTCGCCGCCTACGCGGAGCAGACATTCGACGACGAGGAAGCGCAGGAGCGCGAGGAGGAGGAGTACCGGCAGAAGGTTGGCTCGCTGCAGTTCGCGGCGACGACGACGAGGCCGGACATCGCATTCGTGTGCAGCAAGCTGGGGAGTGGCCTCACGGTGAGGAGCGACCAGCACTGGCGCGAAGTCGACCGCTGTCTCGCCTACCTTGCCAACACGCGAGACACCGCCCTGGAGTACGGCGGTGGTCCGGAGTCACTGGAGTTGGTCGGCTTCGTGGACGCCGACGACGCGGGCGACAAGCAGAACCGGATGAGCACGGGCGGCTACGTGTTCGTCTACGGAGGGGCCGCGGTCTCCTGGTCGAGCCAGCGCATCAAGTGCGCGACGTTGTCGTCGACCGAGTCGGAGTACGTGGCGGCCGTCGAAGCCGGCAAGGAGGGACGTCGCCTTCGTTTCCTCCTCGCGGAGTTCCAGCGGCTGGACGCCGGAAAGCCGACTGTCCTCAGGGTGGATAACAAGTCGGCCATCACGGTCGGCGAGGGCATGGGGTTAACGGGCAACCTCAAGCACATGGAACGGCGACAGGCCTGGCTGCAGCACATGGTGAAGCGCGGGAAGTTTTCGCTGAAGTACATCCCGACCGCTGAGCAGCCGGCCGACTTCCTGACGAAGGCGCTGCACTACCCGGCCTTCAACCGGTGCTCCGTTGCAATCGGCCAAGTGCGCCTGGCTGATGTGGGCGACGGTGACAGCGACATGCAGCAGTAGGTGCCATGCCCTCTTGCATGGCTGGTGTGGTGACCGGCGTGCTGTGCGTTGTGTGCACGCCGACGGGCTATTCTCCGAGCAGTACTGCCGTGTGGGCCGGGGGGGGGGCCCAAGCGTGAACGCGGCAGGGGAGTGTCAACGGGAGTTTTGTTTGGCCCCGTCCTCGCTTGGGCGGAGCCGACCGTGGGAGCCACGAAATCGCAGTGGCCCGTGGCAGCCACGAAATCGCAGTGGCCCGTGGGAGCCACGAAATCGCAGTGGCCCGTGGGAGCCACGAAATCGCAGTGGAGGACCGCGGTGGCCGAGAAACCGCGGGAGGACCGCGAAATACCCGGTCAACCAGGATATCCGGGCGACGTGCGCGAAAGTCGCCGGGGATGTTGTCTGCGAGGACGACCTCGGAGGTGGTATCCCGAGGTCGACGTGGCTGGTGGGCGCCGTCACGGGTGAAGTGTCTGCGCTGGGCATGTGACTGGGAGTTGGGCGCCAACCAGCTGCACGCACCTGCGAAGCTGGTGCACCATTGTCCCGCGGATGCGACGCTGTGCAGCCGACATACTGCAGCGTTGGCGCACCGCGGACTTGCAACGTTGGCAGGCCGCGACTCTGCTCTGCTGGAGCGCGGTCGACCAAGTCGTGCTGGCACGCGGTCGACCGTGCTGCGCTGGCAGTGGACCAGCAGCCTTGCTAGGTCTGATGTAGTCATTGTTGCCAATGTTGCTAAAATTATTCTGAACTTTTGTTGTCATGTTTTCCTAGTGAAACTCTTGCCGATTTTCCCCGTGAACTAGCAAGCAGTGTTAGCACTTGGAAACGACTAAGGAACGAACGAACGCTACGATCACTCTTGCCCCGTGCCTAGCCCGTAGTCTAGCTCCCGTTGCAATAGTTATCTCCGCAGGAGGCACTGGCTGTCGTGCACATTGACTTGTGCGGGCCATTTCGGGTGGCTGCCAAGGATGGCAGCTTGTACTTCCTGCTGCTGAAGGATCGCCACACTCGGTTCGTGTGGGCAATGCCGGTCGCTAAGAAGAGCGATGTGCTGCGGGAGTTTCAACAGTGGCAGGTGCTGGTCGAGTGGCAGACGAAGAAGACGGTGCTGATGCTCCGCTCTGACCGAGGAGGGGAGTTCCTCGGGAAGGAGTTCACCAATTTTGTCAACGGGAAGGGCATCGTCCACGATCTGACGTGCCCCTACACTCCGCAGCAGAACGGCATGGCTGAGCGGGAGATGCGCACGGCCGTCGAGTCCGTGCAGACGATGCTGCTGCACATGGGCGTGCAACACCACTGGTGGCACCTCGCTCTACGCCAAGCTGTCTGGGTGCGCAACTGCTTGGAGCGGTCGACGACGCCGCCGGGGACGACGCCGTACCAGCTGCTGACCGGGAAGAAGCCCGATCTCACGCTAGCGCGGGTGTGGGGCTGCATGGTGCAGTCCATGATTCCCGAGCAGCAGCCCGGCGGGAAGCTGGCGCCGAAGGCTCGCTAGGGGCTTCACCTGGGTGTGTCGCCGGAGAGCAAGGGCTGGGAGGTGCTCGACCTGACCGACAACAAGGTGGTCACGTCGGTCGAGGTGATCTTTTACGAGACGCTGTCGCTGGAGGTGTGGAAGGCGAAGTATGGGCCGGCGTCGGGGCGGACGCAGGCACACCCGCCGACGGGCACCTCGACGACGACGGTTCCACTGCTCACCGATGTCGACGAGCCTGCTGATGAGGATGTTGTGGAGGTTCTTCCACCTCCCCCTGTTCTTGCTCCTCCCTCCCCCGTCGCCGATCGGCCTGCGTCGACACCTGTGTCGGCCACCGGCGATGAGGGGAGCCTTGAGGCGTCGCCTGTGGCGCCGGCCAGTGGCATCGCCGGCGGTCGACAAGGCGCCAAGCTCGTCGACCAGGATGGGAAGCCGTTGACGACAGGGGAGCAGCAGACAGGGGAGCCGGTCGAACAGGAGGCAGCAGCAGGGGTGCAGTCGACAGGGGAGCAGCAGCCGGGGCGGTCGACAAGGGAGCGGTCGAAGTCAGCAGGTGGTGAGCAGCCGGTCGAAGGGTTGACGCAGCTGGTCGACGACGATGATGTCGACGAGGAAGGGGAGCAGTCGGCGGGTGAGGAGTCCACCGACAGCGACGTGGTGGAGGTGCCGATCACGAAGCCTGAGCGACGCACAGGTCGAGCTCGACGACCGCCCGAGCGCCTGAGCTTCCACGCCTGCCTACCGCCAGCTGCCTTCACCACGGTGTACGACGAGGTCGACGACGACCTGTTGTATGATGACGCCGAGGAGGATGAAGAACTGCCAGAGCTCGACCCCGACGTGCATGCCGACCCCGAACACCGCTGGGACATCGCCACGATGACGGTGAAGGAGGCGCTGGCGAGCTGGAAGGGCGAGGCGGTGAAGGCCGCCATGGAAGAAGAGATCCGCAGCCTCATCGGCATGGGCACTTGGGAGCTGGTCGAACGCCCACGCGGGGTGAACATCATGAAGAACCTGTGGGTGTTGACGACCAATTACCGCATCGACGACACCGTCGAGCGCGAGAAGGCGAGGCTGGTCGTGAAGGGCTTCACGCAGGTGTATGGCGCCGACTACGACGAGACGTACTCGCCAGTGAGCAGCAACGTCACGCTGAGGATCTTCCTCAGCATCGTCGCCGTCCTCGACCTCAACCTGATGCAGCTCGACATGAAGAACGCCTTCCTGCCGAGCAAGCTCGACAGGGTGCTCTACATGTACCAGCCTGACTACTTCGACGAAAGGACCGGCCGGGTGTGTAAGCTGCTGAAGAGCCTCTACGGGCTGAAGCAGTCGCCGCTGCTGTGGTACAGGGCTCTCGACGGTGTGCTGCTGGGCCCTGGCTGGAAGAAGAGCCAGGTCGACGAGGCACTCTACTTCAAGTCCGGCGACGACGGAGTGACCTGCTGGGTGCTTGTCTACGTCGACCACCTGCTCGCCGCTAGCAGCAGCACCGCGATGCTGAAGGAACTGAAGGAGCTACTGGAGGCCGCCTTCGAGGTGCGTGAGATCTCGCCGGTGGTGAAGTACCTTGGGCTGGAGATCGTGCGCGACAGGCCGGCAAGGAAGCTGTGGCTGCACCAGCAGGGCTACGCCGACAAGCTGCGCAGGCGCTTCATCGACGAGGAGCAGGGCGGTCGAATCCCGAAGACGCCGGTCTCGGTCGACGCCTACGCCGAACTGACGTTCGATGACCAGGAGGCCCAGGAGCGCGAGGAGGAGGAGTACTGGCAGAAGGTCGGCTCGCTGCAGTTCGCGGCGACGACGACGCGGCCGGACATCGCGTTCGCCTGCAGCAAGCTGGGGAGCGGCCTCACGGTGAGGAGCGACCAGCATTGGCGCGAGGTCGACCGCTGCCTCGCCTACCTCGCCGAAACCCGCGACACCGCCCTGGAGTTCGGCGGTGGACCAGAGTCGCTGGAGCTGATCGGCTACGTGGACGCCGATGACGCGGACGACAAGCAGAACCGGACGAGCATGGGCGGCTACGTGTTCGTCTTCGGAGGGGCCGCGGTCTCCTGGTCGAGCCAGCGCATCAAGTGCGCGACGCTCTCCTCGACCGAGTCAGAGTATGTCGCGGCCACGGACGCCGGCAAGGAGGGGCGTCGACTGCGCTTCCTCCTAGCAGAGTTCAAGCTGCTCGACGCTGGGAAGCCGACTGTCCTCCGCGTGGACAACAAGTCGGCGATCACGGTCGCTGAGGGCTTGGGGCTGACGGGCAACCTCAAGCACATGGAGCGACGCTACGCCTGGCTGCAGCACATGGTGAGGCGCGGGAAGTTCGAGCTGAAGTGCATCCCGACCATCGAGCAGCCGGCGGATTTCCTGACGAAGGCGCTGCATTTTCCGGCTTTCAACCGGTGCTCTGTCGCCATCGGCCAAGTTCGTCTGGCCGACGTCGGCGATGGCGACGATGAGTTGCAGCAGTAGGTGCCGTGCCCTTCTGCACGGCTGGTGCGGTGACGGCGTGCTGTGTGTGGGGTGCATGCCGAGGACGAGTTTTCTCCGTGGAGTACTGCCGTGTGGGCTGGAGGCCCAAGCGTGAGCGCAGCAGGGGAGTGTTAATGGGAATGGAGTGTTGGCCCCGCCCACGCTTGGGCAACGTCGACGACTTGGTCGGATGTATGGGAGTAGCAGCCGACCGTTCACAGTGGGAGAGCTGCTCGACAGGCTTCGTCCAGCTGCAGGGGACCGCTGTGGTGTTGCTGTCGACCAGGGAGCTCGACAGCTGCAACTGACTGGTCTGGGCGACGGGTGGGCCGTCGACCAGGAGGTGCAGTTCGACCTGGATGTCGACGGAGCAGTCCGACGACCTGCAGTTCGACCGGGAGGTCGACGGAGCAGTCCGTCGACCTGACAACTGAGCAGCGGTCGACGAGGGGAGCTCAGCGACATCATCTGCCAATTCTGGTCGACGGAAGGAGTCCGTCGACCAGGAGGTAGCTCGACGGGAGCTGTGGTCGACCAGAGGGACCTGGTGGTCGACCAGAGGGACCTAGTGGTCGACCAGAGGCACTGGTGGTCGACCGGAGCACTTGGTGGTCGACCAGGTCGACCGGGTAACTTGTTCGACGAGTTCTGCGGAGGCACGCGAGCGTCGTCAAGGTCGCGATGGCGAAAGCGACTTCGGGCTGGTATCCCGAAGTCGATGTGGCTCGTCAGGCGCAGACAACAGCCGACGCATGCACAACGGTGCAAGTCGGGCCAATCGTATGCGCGCACCTGCGAGCGTGCGCACTTCTGTCTTCTACGGGGCAACGCTGGACAGCCGCTTTGCTGCAGCGTTGGCACGCCGTCGACCTGCAGTGTTGGCAGGTCGCCCTTCTGCAGTGCTGGCGCGGCTCCTCTACGCAACGCTGGCAGGCGGTCGACCAAGCTGTGCTGGCGGTCGACCAGGCTAGCTGCAGGATTGCTAGGTGCCTGATGTAGTCAATTTTGTCATTGCTTGTTCAACAATTCTGTAATTCCAACTTTGCTAGTGGAAACTCTTGCCGATTTCTCCCGTGATTGTGCAAGCACTAAGGAACTAGGCAAAGCTACGATCACTCCTAGTAGTTCGTGCCAACCCCCGTAGTAAAGCTCACTAACGTTGTAGAGTGACTCTCCGCAAACTTCGCTCTATATCATGTGTCAATATGAAAATGTAAGAATGGACTAGAAATGAGAGTACAAGGAACTATATGAGCAGGCCCTCAGATTGGTTTCAGGGCATGCTGATGGATCAGCGTGCCCTGCCCAAAGTCGTGACCAAATCAGTGTTGGGGGTTTATTTTATGCTGATTTTGTCAGGGTAAAATTCCATGGCAGATTGAACTCTCAGTGTAGTAACTGTACTTGAACGTTCTGGTCGGTACTACTGGCGCAGCTGTCTAGGCTTCGTCCTGTACCGGAAATGTCCTGGGTTCAAATTCCGTGAGTGAGAGGTTTACTAGTTCGTGCGCGCACACCATTTCCTGTACGTTAGGACTTTTGCTAAGACCGAATCAGTGTGACTCGGTACACTATACTGATGCTTCAGTGTTACAGGTACACCTTAACACTAATTCGTCAGGGTAGTCCTAAACTTTAAATTGAAAAATCAGTGCAAACATAATCAAGATACTGAAATTTCAGGGAAAACGAAAATCAGAGCTACAAAATCAGCCTAATCAGCGTGTTTTACGCTGATATCTGAGGGCCTGTATATGAGCAAACCTAGGGAAAATGTATGGTACCTAGACTAGAACTAAATAAGCTATATAGAATATAGTCTGACAGTGGAGATGTTCAGGCGAGAGGTGCAAGAAGCAATCCATCCATCTTGCTCTATGGATGGATCGGTCCATTTGCCAAAACAGCTGGTACTCTGAATCGTCAGTGAAATCAACAAGCAGCGGGAGGAGAAGGCCCACGGTAATGATCCATGGGACGAGAACGCATTGTACAACCCCCGCAGCTAAAGTGCGGGTGGCTCGTGGGCTAAAGTGGGAATCCATTGGGATGATTTTTTTAAACTGAAGCGCCGACCAGATTATGTAGCGTGACCAAACCCGCAAGCACTTGGCTAAACATGAGTGGTCAATCCGTGTGTAAATGGAGCCGCGAATTCCTTCTTGACCCTCCGTTCCCATGTTCATTCATTGGTTGTGCCAGCGTCGGTGTCAAGTGCGAGACACCGTCGCGCAATTTGGCCACAACCAATTTTACAACTTTCCCGAAGCGGCCTGCAAATCGGCCACCAATGTTGTATTTCCGCAAAACTATAAATGTAAACGAGTCGACTCTGATTCGGCCACCTAGTCGACTTTCTTGAAAAAAATCTACCATATGGTCTACTAAAATTCGGCCAAACCCCAAGTTCTCAATTGTGAGGGGATTTTACACGCCCTTAGAAGTGCTGGCCAACAGCGCCAACTAGTGGACGGTGGACATGTTTGTAACAAGTCAACGTGCACATTTCCGTCGAGGGCCTGCTTCGCCCAAGAACCACTACACCGCTTGGGCACGAGGGAGTTCGCCGCTTGTCTCTTGGTAACATGCACTGCTGCGCTGCGGATGGGGGAGGTGGAGGGACGTTGCGGATCTGGCTAAAGGGGCCAACTGGGCCAGTGGCAGCTGTGTGTGACACAAAGAGGAAAATGGAATCCTTTTGAGGGGTCAGTCACCTGGATGCAGCAGGAACACCACGTGAATATCCGCACTAACTACGGATTCGTGAACCTCTGACCTTAGAAATAGTAAATCCATATGATTTTTTAAAAGGCGATAGGTGGTAGAGGCGGAACCCATGAGTGACAACTACCCGGGAAAACAGTTACGACTGCGGATGCTGTACATTTATTTGTAGATTTATCCTTCAAAAAACACTACCCGGAAAAAGGCACCACCCAGCAGCACTACCCGGCAACCTGGTTCCTCGAGTTTCTTAAGGTACAAGATATCTAGTACAGTGTGGAAACACAAAACCTACACCCCTTCTTGGGTTTTGTGACGATGACTGTGGAGAAGAAATATCGCAATTCACGTTGCCTTTGCCACTGTTGCCCGGTTACGCGACCAACAGGTTGCAGCAAGATTTTTTTCCACGATTACCACTCAGTGCCTATATCATTTTGCTGGCATCCCCCAAATTTTACAGATCCCAGGCAGAAACCTAAAGTTGTAGAATGGCTCCTCACCCTCATGGGTCGAATGGTTCTGTCAAGGGGACGTCTTGTCGGCTGAGCAGCATCAAGAAGCCCGACGGCTGTCATTGCCCACGGCACCAAAATTGAGCAGGTGGACAGAAGCTGAGTGAGTGAGTATCACGAATCGGGGCAAAGGCAGGCTCGTCAGCTGACAAATTTTCAGGCCCATGTGTTGCAATTGTAAATTCTGTCACATCAAAAATTGAAACCCTCCACTCGTAGTTCTGTACTCAGCAGGCTGCTTCGATGTGAGTAGATTTCGTATTCAAGATTGCGCTTGCGACTTGCGACTTGCGACTTGCAAAACATCGGATGTGACGTTCCTGCGACGTCTCCACTCCACCTAAAAATCTCCAATTTACCAACCTACCCTCCAATCGCGACTCACGATTCTCCCGAGGGCTGCCGCGCGCGACTGCCTAATTGAAGCCACGTCGCGATGTTCGACTCTCGCGACGCCCTTTCCCCGTCCACGCGAGCGCACGAGCCCGTCCCTACCAAGGGCTCTACTAAAGGCCATCATGCTACTATGCCTCGTACAACTAGTGGCGGTAAATCCCCGGCCGCGTGGGAGGCGGCTTTGTCCTCATGGCCGTCGCCGATACCCGCCGGAAGTCACCGCCTCGTTGTTCTCATGCTCCTCGCGGCCGTTGCGGCGCTTTTCTTGGCGGAATTTCTCGCGTCGCCCGCGCAGATTAACTCGCCGGCGCGGCTGGGGGACGGCGCGTGGTGGGCGGCGGCCCCCGCGGAACGCGAGTGGCGGAAGGCGGGACCCGGCGCCGGTGGTTCGCGGACGGCGGGAATGGAAGGCGGAGGGGAGGAAGATGCGGGGCAGGCGCAAGGCAATGAAGGGCAACGGGAGCAGGAGCAACAGCAGGAGCAGTTCAATCAACATCAAGGGGAGTGGCCGCAGCAGACAGAGCAGCAGCAGCAGCAGCAGGCCGCGTGGAATGCGGGGGACGAGGCGAAGGCGCGAGAGAATAAAGAGCGGGGCGAAGAGGCCGCGGCAGTGTCCGAAGAGTCTTCCGACGGAAGCAGCAGCGGCGCAGAGCGGGTGGGAGCGGCGCCGCCGCAGCCATCGCAGGCGCAGCTGTCGCCGCAGCAGCAGCGGGCGTACCGGGACGAGATGAAACGCGCAGCGGCGCGCGGCGAGCGGTACTACCTCGTATGGTCGCCCACGTGGGACCGGTGCGTGGGGTAGTCGCACTGGTCGTGGACGCTCAAGTGCGTGGCGGCCGAGGCGAAGGCGCTGGGGCGCACGCTGGTGCTGGTGACGGATAGATGCCTGTCGCAGACGCACTCCAAGAGCGGACTCATGGAGCACAAGCACGTGGGGCTGTACTACAATCTCACGCACATGATGAGGTGACAGAGGGGTGGGGGGTTGCGGTGGGGTGCGGTGCTGTGGGGTGTTGAGGTCCTGAGAGGCGCTATTAGGGCATGTGGTGTGAGGGCGGGTGCTGGTGACGGATAGATGCCTGTCGCAGCGCAGACGCACTCCAAGAGCGGGCATATGGAGCACAAGCACGTGGGGCTGTACTACAATCTCACGCACATGATGAGGTGACAGAGGGGTGGCGTGGGGTGGGTTGCGGTGGGGCGTGGTCTTGTTGCGGTGGGGTGGGATGCGGTGATTTCTGAGTCGACTCATAAGAGCGGGCTCATGGAGCAGAGTCAGGTGGGGCTGTACTGTACTACAATCTGACCCACATGATGAGGTGGCGGGAAAGGGGGGTTGGGGTGGGGTGCGGTGCGGTGGGGTAGGGTGTAAGTGGTGTGGTGCTGTGTTGGGGTCCTTAAACGGGTTGTGAAGTCTTCCCTCCGTGTTCCCCCGCCCTCCTCCCCCCCCCCCCCCCCACATTCCCCCCGTCATCCCCTTGTCTTCCCGCCATCCTCTCCCATCCTCCCCCCGTCCTCCCCCCATCTTACTCCCGTCCTCCCCCCATCCTCCCCCCATTCTCCCCCTGTCCCGCGCCACCCAGCCGGCAGCCAGTGATGCTGATAGAGCACTTTGAGGCGCGCTTTGGCCCGTGGCACACGGTGCCGCCGCTCTACTTCGACATGGGGCCGCGCACGGGCGAGCTCGCCAAGCACAAGGACGCCTTCCTGGTGGTGCGCGTGCCACAGGAGGAGCAGTTCGGGTACATGGTGTGCTACAAGAAGACCAACCAGGTGCGCAGTTTGGGTGTATGTACGGTGCGCAGTTTGGGTGTATGTACGGTGCGCAGTTTGGGTGTATGTACGGTGCGCAGTTTGGGTGTATGTACGGTGCGCAGTTTGGGTGTATGTACGGTGCGCAGTGTGCTGCTCAAGATGCACGGGGCTGAATACAGGTGCGTGCCACAGGAGGAGCAGTTCGGGTACATGGTGTGCTACAAGAAGACCAACCAGGTGCGCGCGCGTGTGTACTCTCCAGGTGAGCAGTTTGGGGCGACTTTTGAGTCGACTCAAAAGCTTAGGTTTATGTGTGTGTGCTGTGCTGCTCAAGGTGTGCGGTGGTGCTGACTACACGTGTGTGACTTGCAACACACATTCTTCGCCCCTCGCCCCTCGCCCCTCTCCCCTCGCCCCTCTCCTCTCTCCCCTCTACTCTGTCCCTATGGAGCGTTGTCCAGCAGAATTGTGTCAGCTTTTCATGCAGTCCTGTCAGCTCCCGAGATTTTTGACAGCAGCCAAGATTAAGATGTTATACGTCTTTAGGTCGTATCCCTGGCAAGTGTCAAGAGTGGTTAGTGTCATGTCATGACACCAACTCGGAAAACACAGGGAGGACTAGTCCTCCTGGTGTCAGCTAAACCGACCAATGTGATCGCGGGAAATCGCCCAATGTGCGCAACATTGACACCAGGCTGGAGCCGCGTGCGGGCGCGGCTCCACCTCGTGTCAAGCGCGTTTGGCCAGGGTTGGGACACCATCCGAAGTTCCCCCACGCGATTCGAAAAATTGACGCGGCATTATCCGACATTTCAATGTCCCCCCACGCGGTTCGAGTTTAGGACACCTTGCGTTCAACCGACGACGGTTTCAACGACAGCATTGCCCGTGATCTCAGCGACCTCAGCGACCTCAGCGACCTCAGCGACCTCAGCGACCTCAGCGATCCTGCCATTAGCGGATGGTGGTTTCTACCACTGCCGTCAAAATTCATTTTCTCGACTGCCCAGAAACTAGATGTTGTGCGTCCCTATCCAATACAAACACCATACGATGGCAGAAACGAAGTGTAGCCCTATTTAGTAAACTAAAACCCCCCCGACATTGTTTCCTCGTTTGTTTACAATGCCCGGATGTCAGGCTTCTCTGTTTCATCAATGGCGAGCAGGTTGGGTCAAAGCGAGTCGTACCGTTTTGACGAGAGTATTTGATTGGTTGCGAAACAACTGATGTTGGACACCTGTCAGGCGATGCTAACGACCACTGTCGCCTGCCTAATGTTGGGTCGCTGTCCAAACTGGGATTTTGTTTCCCCACCAGGACACCATCAGCCTCGGAAAAACGGTCTGGTGGGGGAACTTCGATGGTGTCCCAACTTGAGACCACGGTCTAATACGTCTTCAGTCTTATACGTATTTAGTCTTTGCCTCAGTCTTGCAGTCATCCCGTCCCCTTTTGTCCCGTCCCCATTTGTCCCGTCCCCTTTTGTAAATGCTTCACGTTACATATACCATGCTCACTCCCATTTTTGGGACAGTTGAAGACGATACAGCGCCAGTGTGCAAATTTGTGCGTGCATGTGCGTCACACCAAGTCACCCGTCCCACTTGATTCTCTCTTTCGTTCCCACACGCACTCACATACACCTGTGTTCCCCGCACCTGCATCCCCGCACCTGCATCCCCCACCTGCATCCCCGCACCTGCCAGGACGTGGTAACACCAGACCCGGACTTTCTGCGACCCATCGACCCGCACGTGAAGATCGCATCAACCATGGCCAACGCCATGGGAGGGCCGCAGCAGTTTGACTTTGTGCACGTGCGGCGCGGGGACAAGGTCAACCCTAAGATGTGGCCGCATCTCGACCGCGACACGCGACCTAAGGCGTGAGTGCCGTGCCGTGCCGTGCCATGCCGTGCCGTGCCGTGCCGTGCCGTGCCGTGCCGTGCCGTGCCGTGCCGTGCCGTGCATGCCTCTGGCTCTATTCATGGAGGGTGTGAATCGTGGTGCTGGTGGTGATGATGGTGATGGCGCTGGTCAGCGGAAGACATGGGGTTCTGTGTGCGTCACATACACATGACATGTCACCCCCCTCTCCTTGACCACCCACCTCCCCTGTGCCCCCTCCCCTCCCCCCATGCCACCCCCTCCCCTCCCCCATGCCACCCCCTGTTCTCCCCCCCAGCCTGCTGCAGAAGCTCCCAGAGCGAATCCCCCCAGGCAGCACGCTCTACATCGCGACCAACGAGAGAGACACGCACTTCTTCGACCCGCTGCTGGCCGTGTACAAGCTGTACAAGGAGGAGTACTTCGCCCAGCTGTGGGCCGAGGGGTCCGTGTGGGAGCGCGAGATGCGCGTGGTGGCGGCAGGCGTGGGCGTGGAGGGGCGAGTGGAGGCGGACAGTGAGGTGCTGGTGCTGGTGGACTACCAGCTCAAGGCCCTCGCACGCAACGCTCTTGAGACCTTTAATGATCTCACGGACGATCCTCGGGATGGTGAGTCGTGGGGTGGGTTTAGGGGGGGTTGACAGGGAATTGGGGGGAGCTGGCTGGGAGTATGCAGGGAGAATCGGAGTTTGCAGGGAGAATGGGCGGAGTTGGCAGGCGTGGGCGTGGAGGGGCGAGTGGAGGCGGACAGTGAGGTGCTGGTGCTGGTGGACTACCAGCTCAAGTTGCTGGCACGCAACGCTCTGGAGACGTTCAATTACCTCACGGATGATCCCCGGGATGGTGAGTCGTGTGGTGGTTTTTGAGGCGCCTCAAAGTTGGTGCTGGTGGACTACCAGCTCAAGTCCCTGGCACGCAACGGTGTAGAGACGTTCAATGACCTCACGCACGACCCCCGGGATGGTGAGTCGTGTGGTGTGGTGGGGATTTAGAGGGAGTTGATTGTGACTGGGAGGGGGGGGGAAGCAAATGCGTGGTTGTCGCATGGGTGGGTGATTGTGTACGGCCAGTGTGCATTGCAGGGCGGTGTGTTTTATAGCGGAGTGGAGTGGAACGGAGCAGATGATCTTGTCAGGTTGATTGTGAGAGGCGTGGCAGTCCAAGGCAGTGCACCGTTCAAAGGCAACGGCATTGTTGTTCATGCTCACTGCTGCTGTGCCACACCTCTCATATCATTCAACCTTGCTCGCTCTTGAGCATCTACCATGTAGACTCATTTTCTCTCTTCTTTAACATATCTTGCCACCTGCGTGCCATGCCATGCCTCTCCCCGCCAACCTCGCGCTCCCCTTCTTCCACGCTCCCTTGTCTCCTCGTTCAGGAGTTCTGGCGGCTGGAGGAAAGAGCTGAGAGTTTCAAAAGCTGCTGGTTAACGATGCCGAAATAAAGTGAAGTGAACCCCATTTGTAACTTGACACTCTCGAAGCTCAGCCATGCAATGTGTTTGTATCTGTATTGTATAAACATCATATGGTAGATGCAATGCAATACGGCAGTACACTAAACAGTGTTTTTTTGCTGGAAAACGAGATCTTGCCTGCAAGATCGACATTGCGTACAGCCAAAGATTGCTGGTGAGTGTGGAGCGCATTCATCACGCTGTGCATTGTGCTCCCATCATGTACATTTTGGTTACATGTGCAATGGAACGATCGAGCAAGGGTTGTACTGTCGCCGAAATAACATGTAATGTGAGTGTACATTAATATGAGGTTCGCTTCAAAGCGAAAACAAATAATGGTTTATGAACGCATTAAATTTGGTCCGGGCTATTCTCAAAGGGTAGGCTGACGCGGCGTTACACAGCGAACCATGGTTTGGCAAATGTCGGTGCACAGTTGGGGCAAAGAACGGTCGAGGTCAGTTGTATACGTTGGAGGCGGGTCGAGAATGATTTCTTTTCACTTCATTATACCTGTCGTGTATGTATCACCCATTGTTGCTGTATATCATGATGTTACGGAACAACAGCTCGGTTCTGATCACCTCTGGGGTTCCATGCTTCGCGCCAGAAGTGTGGCTGGCTCATTTCTAGCGCGGCCACAGCGAATGCCCCCACCATCCTCGAGACTGGTCACGAGGGATTGTTGTCAGAGGCTTCGTCCAATAGACGCACGGCTCCCATGTCCTGGTGTTGATCTACCCGCCTCTTCTCGCAGCCACAAACAGGGTGCCACCAACGCCAATCGACGTTCGTGCGTTGTTCGCAGCTTCGCTAGCGAAACACATCCGCAACGCTGGCGAATATGGGTGTGTTGCTGGGGGCTTTGTTTGTGAGTGTATTCGGGGTTATTGCAAATTTGCAAAATCCCAGGTTTCCCTTGATCTACCCTCCAGACCGCACCGCTCCTACCCAGACATTGTCAGAACTTTGAGCTTTACCTCTGAAACAGCCATAGATTGTACCAATGGTTGTGTGGTTCATACCCTAGGAAAGGTTCGGGGAGTGGTGCATCAGCTATAAGGGGATTCTAGTCGATTTTTACCACGGTGTGCAAGGTGTTTTAGTAGGATTCTGGGTGTTGCACTACGGTGGTCGCTCGAACAGAGCCATTTTTCCGAAGCCTAGTTATTCCTGTTCTTCCAGCTAGATCGCGTTTCCTCCATAAGAACTCTTCGAATCTGGATCAAACTTGCCTTCTCTTTCGTACCATCTAAGCCGTCCAGCTCGACTCTCTCGAAATAGTATGTGTGTTCGGACGTCTCTTACTCGTACGTAGACCGTTGCTAGATATCGTCCAGATACTTGCTGTCTCTCGTGTCCGTCCTGTTCTGCTTCGCAGCGCTGATTTAGGTCGTTCGGATTCACCTCCGCTCTAGATTTACACGTCCGGATTCTGTAGCTGTATTGTATCAGATTCACGGTACTCCGCCATGGAACCATTCCTACTTAACGACTGGTTACCATACAGACCGCACCGCATAGGTAATAGCAGATTAGGTCCATAGTAACGTCCGTGTTTCACCAGCATATGTCTTGAGCTGACCAGCATTGATCTCTCTTGATCTCGCCGTCGAATCGCGTCATCGATCGGCACTTGGAGATATTGGTCGGGAGATCCTTCAGAGAAGCGTGATCCGCGGCGGGTGCGGTTATCATCTGACGCCGCCCGCCCGCCTCGCGAAGCATGCAGGCGGCACGATCGCGAAGCGTGAACGGGAAGAATCCATGGGTTACCGTGTCGTCGGACGTCGCGAGCCTCGCATCCGGCTGCACGCTGGACGGCATCTCGGCGTGCGGCGGCAACAACGCTCTGCCGCTAACCAATGCAGCGGCAGGAGGGGGACCCATGCTGACTGTACCCTCCGGAAGTGCTTCAGGAGCCAACACCCCCTCGCATCTCGGGCAGCCGAAAATAAACTTTACGCGGTCGGCGTCGAAGACGAGCCTGCATATGAACCAGAGCCGGAATCCGATCGCCTTGCTACTGCGCATGTCTGTGCCGCAGTTTCTCTTCCTCGTGGCCGTTTCGATAAGCCTCCTCGGCGTTCTTATGTTTCGCGACGTGATTCGCTCCGTGTGGATCGGCGAAACGCAGCCCGGATCGCTGTGGCCACAACCGGAGCCGCTTATACAGGAGCATTCGGGCCAGGCGCCGTCCGACTTATCCGAAACCGGTTTTCTTCGTAGAAGTCGTCAACAAGCAGCGGGCGTCCTTATATCGCGTATGAAGCAAGGGTCAACGCGGTTAGCGTCCCGCGGGTTGGATCAGCTCCCTCTGCATCGCCGGCTGGAAGCGGCGCTGGTCGTCTGCAAGCAGCAGTTATCTGCCTGCAAGCCGTCACTTCTAAACTGTCGCCGGCTGAATGGCAGTCAGGGTCGCGACGTCGCCCTCCCAAGCGCCCAGGGGCTCGGTCCCGGTCGGCCTAGCAGTGCGGAAGAACGGAGCGGGGGAGGCGCAGGGGGAAGAAACGAGGGGGGGGGACCCCAGGGGAACGATGGGGGATCGAGTGAGTTGGAGTGCGAAGATAGCGCGGGCGTGCAGCGGTGTGTGACAATAGCGGAGTCGTGCAAGCGCGTGTCGTTGCTGTTCCAGAAGGAGCGCGGAATTGTGGCGGGGAAGGGAGTGGGAGGTCGAAGCGACGCGGCAAGTGGTGCTGGTGAGTCAGTGGCCGATACACGTTCCCTGCTACTGCCTGGGCCTGGAAAGGCTGGGACTGTTGTTCGTTCATGTTCCCTTGTGTATCTCTCCCAGGAGATTGTGATCAGTCGTGATCAATTGTTGGCGTCAGCAAGATGCCAGGCCTCTCTGCGTGTTCTAGTACATCCAGTTGAGCGGGCGCGCTGCTGCTGTGAACTGTGTGTTATTTGAAAGGAAACGCGCGGTGCGAAATGATGCGAGGGGATGCGAGAGGGTGCGATCTGGTGCGAAACAGTGCGAGACCGTGCAAAAGAGTGCGAGACGGTACGAGAGAGCGCGTTCGGTGCCAGACGATGCGAGACGATGCGAGACGAGGCGAGACAACGTAAAAAGATCGGAGATGGGGGAGTCAGGGAGTACGAAGCAGGGAGTGAAATGGAGGAGATGAAGTTACTGCTGGTGCATTGTAGTGCGTTAGAGCGTGAAGGAGTGTAGGGGAGCGCGAGGTAGTGTGGGGGCATGCTGCACCAAGCTTGTGGCATCAGAGGCTTACACTGTAAGCCCCTGATTTAGGCGGCTGATTTTGAGACGCCTCACAATGAGGGGTCTGTTTCCAAGGCACCTCAAATCCAGGGGGGCAAGTGTTAAAAGTCCCCCGATTCAGCTAATCCACCTGATCCAGCCGTTCTTGCTGATGGGTCGGGCTTGGCGTAGCTCGCTGGGCTTGGCGTAGCTCGCTGGGCTTGGCGTAGCTCGCTGGGCTTGGCGTAGCTCGCTGGGCTTGGCGCGGGGAATGGTGCAAGGAGGGAGGTCGACAGCATCGGTTTGGTCTTAGCGTTGAGCTGGCGTTCTCTCTCTAAGAGGTTACTCGTACGCACGCCTTGACGTATCATCTGGCTGGCCTGTCGTCTCCACGGACTGCCGCTCTGCGTCCCTCCCATCGTGCTGTTAATACCGTTCTATCTCTCTGCCTCTATGTCTCTCCGTGCCCCTGTGCTGCTCGCAGGGGAAGGGGATTCGCAAGGGCGAAACGCCACCCAGGGCAGGCCGGCTGCGCCTGGAGTCGTGGACGCGAGCTGCGAGCCCTTCGGCATGCCCTACCGCAATGCGTGCCTCTGCCCCGCCCTCAGGCCAGGTACCGTGCCTCTCTGCCCCGCCCTCAGGCCAGGTACCGTGCCTCTCTGCCCCGCCCTCAGGCCAGGTACCGTGCCTCTCTGCCCCGCCCTCAGGCCAGGTACCGTGCCTCTCTGCCCCGCCCTCAGGCCAGGTACCGTGCCTCTCTGCCTCATCAAACCTGGCTACACTGTGAGTAACCTTGGATACACCTCAAATAACACTGGGTACATTTCCGAGTAACCTGGGCTACCCCCCGAGTAACCTTCACGACAGCCTGTGTAAGCTTGCCTACTTTGTTCTATAGCTTCCCTGTCACGCCCTCCACTCTATTTCCCCCACTCATCTCCCCCCTCCTCCCTCTCCTCCCTTCCCCCAGGCACTTACGCCTGCGCGCCATTCCGCCTGGAGGGCGAGCGGGCGGTGCAAGGGGACGGGGCGCAGGGCGGGCTTCCCCTGTTCGTGCCGCAGCCTTTCCTGGGGGACTTCATCGTGTCACGGAATGGGCTGGACGAGCTCACTCCGCCCACCCAAGGCAACGACACTGCCGTTCCTCTCCTCAGGTATGTATGTGCGTGCCGCTGCCTCTGCGTGCTGCCTCTGCGTGCTGCCTCTGCGTGCTGCCTCTGCGTGCTGCTGCCTGCTGTGCCTACATGCTCTGCGTCATCGCATCTAACATCAGAAAGGGCGAGCACCGTTCGCCCAGGCAAGGGAACAACATGTCGGTTCCCCCCCCCCTGGGCCGCCTGTGCGTGCCATGGACTCTGATCTGCTTCTCCTCTCTTCTGCTTTCCATCAGCCATCCGTTGTCTTCCTTCCCTTTGCTCCCTCCCCCTTACCCCCGCCCCCCCACACCCCCCACACCCCCCACATCCCCCACGGTCCCCTTATCCACCCCTACCCCCTCTTCCCCCACAACCCATTCACCCGCCTCGTGCTGTAACCAGCACTTGCTTCCACTCTCTCCCTCTTCCACGGGTGTGGGCTCTACACAGTTCCCTCCCACGCTCTCTCACACACAGTCTCACCATGAGCCTGTTTTTGAGTCGACTCAAAGACGGTCCCTCCCACGCTCTCACACACACAGTCTCAGCATGACGCCCTGCCATCCTTGCCTCAACTGTCAGGTTATCCCGTCCCCTCCTTATTATCACACTGCCACCATTGCGCTCACCGAATCATCTCACCCCTGCCCGCCTGGTCTGCGTGCCTCTGTCCGTCCGTGTCCCCCATCCATGGTTCCCTTCCCTTGCCCTGTCGCAGCAACACAGTGAGCACTCTTGCAGACGAGCCACAGCGCCTCATACAGCATCAACAGCAGGGGCAGCAGCAGCAGGGGCGGGGGGTGCGAGGGGAGCAGCAGGGCGGGGAGGTGCGGAGGGCGGTGATAGAGGGGCCGGGGATGAAGTCGGTGTGGAAAGCTATTAAGCCGCCCAAGACCAAGGGGCTGCGCACTAAAGGCCTCTTCCCCACGGTAACCCCCACCGCTTCTTCTCTCTGCCCCTGCCCCTGCCTCTGCCCCTGCCTCTGCCCCTGCCCCTGCCCCTGCCTCTGCCCCTGCCCCTGCCCCTGCCCCTGCCCCTGCCCCTGCCCCTGCCTCTGCCTCTGCCCCTGCCCCTGCCTCTGCCCCTGCCCCTGCCCCTGCCTCTGCCCCTGCCCCTGCCCCTGCCCCTGCCCCTGCCCCTGCCCCTGCCCCTGCCCCTGCCCCTGCCCCTGCCCCTGCCCTGCCCCTGCCCCTGCCTCTGCCTCTGCCCCTGCCCCTGCCTCTGCCCCTGCCCCTGCCCCTGCCTCTGCCCCTGCCCCTGCCTCTGCCCCTGCCCCTGCCCCTGCCCCTGCCCCTGCCCCTGCCCCTGCCCCTGCCCCTGCCCCTGCCCCTGCCCCTGCCCCTGCCCCTGCCCCTGCCCCTGCCCCTGCCCCTGCCCCTGCCCCTGCCCCTGCCTATGTCTCCTTCTCGTCATGCTGCCTGTCACCTGCGTGTGCTTGTTCCTCTGATTCGTACCTATGAGTCCCCTTGAACAGCTTGTTTGTCCGTCGCTCCTCCCTCACCCATCACATCACCCCATGCTGTCCCCTCCTATCTCCCACTTGCCGCTGCAGCCAGCAGCAATGCTTGGTTACACTGTCTTTGTCGCTTGCTCTACTTTTGAGGCGCCTCAAATGCAATGCTTGGTTACACTGTCTTGTCGCTTGCTCTACTCTCTCCCTCGCAACCCAGCGCTGCTTTCCCAACCCCCTTTCCCTTCCCCCGTGCTGCTCTCCTTCCTATTCCTGAATCATCCCTGCATTGTCACATCACATCCTCTTCCCCGACCTACTCACTCCTCTCTCCACCTCGCTTCTCCTCCATGCCCCTCAATGCCCCTCCATGCCCCTCAATGCCCCTCCATGCCCCTCAATGCCCCTCCATGCCCCTCAATGCCCCTCCATGCCCCTCAATGCCCCTCCATGCCCCTCAATGCCCCTCCATGCCCCTCAATGCCCCTCCATGCCCCTCAATGCCCCTCCATGCCCCTCAATGCCCCTCCATGCCCCTCAATGCCCCTCCATGCCCCTCAATGCCCCTCCATGCCCCTCAATGCCCCTCCATGCCCCTCAATGCCCCTCCATGCCCCTCAATGCCCCTCCATGCCCCTCAATGCCCCTCCATGCCCCTCAATGCCCCTCCATGCCCCTCAATGCCCCTCCATGCCCCTCAATGCCCCTCCATGCCCCTCAATGCCCCTCCATGCCCCTCAATGCCCCTCCATGCCCCTCCATGCCCCTCCATGCCCCTCCATGCCCCTCCATGCCCCTCCATGCCCCTCCATGCCCCTCCATGCCCCTCCATGCCCCTCCATGCCCCTCCTCACGCCTCCGTATCCCCTCCTGCTCCCACCACGCGCCTGCATGCAGGCGGGCAGCATGGGGGGGCGAGTATTCCAGAACTGCGCCGTGGTGGACGAGTCAGCAGCGCTCCTCACTCCTCTCTGCCCCTCTGTCCCCCTCTGTGCCCCTCCCTGCCCCTCCATACCCTACCATACCCCTCCATACCCCTCCGTATCCCCCCCCGTGGCCCCACCGCGCCTGCATGCAGGCGGACAATGTGCGGGGGCGGGTGTTCCAGAGCTGTGCAGTGGTGGGCGAGTCAGCAGCGCTCCTGGCGTTGCCCTGTGGGGCGCACATTGACCGCCATGAAGCCATCTTCCGCGTGGGCGCTGCTGCTGCCAGGCCCTGGAGCGGATTCGTGGGGTCACGGGTGAGTGGAGTGCGGTGCGGTGTGGTGTTGTGGTGAGGCGAGTTGGGCTGGATTGCGCTGGGATGAGCTGGGCTGGGCTGGGCTGGGCTGGGCTGGGCTGGGCTGGGCTGGGCTGGGCTGGGCTGGGCCGGGATGGACCGAATTAGACTAATGTGTGCTGTTGCCGGGCTCTGCTGTGCTCTGCTGTGCTCTGCTGTGCTCTGCTGTGCTCTGCTGTGCTCTGCTGGGGTCTGCTCTCTCTTATTTCCCACACATCCAACCTCACATATACCACCCAGCCTACTGCCTTTTCCCCTTCCCTCCTTTGTCTCCTTACCTCCTTGCCTCGTCACCTCCTCATATCCATTCCTCCCTACCTCCTTGGCTGCGTACCTGCCTGCTGATCTGCCTGTCGGCTTGCCTGCGTAGCGCTCCAAACCCTTCCGTTGCCACCTTCCATGTAGTCCCGGGTGCATATTGCCCCGTCCCGGGGTTGCCCGGCGCCCTCCCCCTTGGGAGTTGATTTTTGAGGCGCCTCAAAAAGCGCTCCAAACCCTGCCGTTGCCACCTTCCATGCAGTGCACTGCACGGGTGCATATTGTCCCGTCCCGGGGTTGCCCTGCGCCCTCCCCCTTGGGAGTTGTGTCCCGATTTACTACAGGATATCAAGACTCAAGGCTGCACATTCCCTCTTCCACTCACTCCTCACATCCTCATCCACTCCCCCGTCCACTCCCCCGTCCACTCCCCCCCTCCCCCCGTCCCGTTTTCCGCCTGCAGACGAGCATCAGGGTGGTGCGGCCAGAGGAGCAGGAGGGGGCACGTGAGGTGAAGCGCGAGATGGTGCTGGTGGCGGTGCAGTCAGAGAGGGGCATGCGCCAGTACCTCTCCTACCGCCGCCGCAAGTGAGCTCGCCTCGCCTCTCCCTCTCTCCCTCGCTCCTCTCTTCTCTCCCTCACTCCTTTGTCTCTCTCCCTCTCCCTCTCCCCCCTCTCCCTCTCTCCCCTTCTCCCTCTCTCACGTTCCTGCCTCCCCTACCCTCACCATGTTTCCTTCATGCATTCCCTCACCTCCCCCCTCTCGCGCTCTCTCTTTCTGGAAACGTCCAACGCTTGCCACACACAGCTAGCGGTCCAACGCTCCTACGTCCAACGCTTGCCACACACAGCTAGCGGTCCCTGCATGCTCAAACCCGCACCTCTCCCCTCCCCGATCTCACTCCCCCATTCCCCTGTTCCCTCACTCCCCACTCCTCTTCTCCTTCGTTCCCTCCCCTCCCCTCCTCTGCAGCACCACGAGCAAGCACGAGCGGCACCACTGCCTGTCGCCTGCCTTCCTCACATACGTGCGCTCTCAGGCCCGCCACTTAGACCGCCTCATGGGGCACACCCATGCCGCTGCTGCTGCCGCTGCTGCTTCTGCTGCTGCTGTTGCAGGAGGAGGAGGAAAGGGAGGCGGAGATGAGACGGGCACAGGGGCAGGCAGCAGTGCAGTGGGGGTGGAAAAGGGAGGGGGAGGAGGAGGTGAGGGAGGCAAGGAGGAGGATGGGCTACCAGAGGCATCGGAGGGATGGACGGCTCTCATGCTTGCACTCAACACGTGCAGACGGGTACTGCCTCGCTCGCACTCTCCTGCTGCCCTTTTCCCTTCTACAGTCTGTGCTGCCTTCGTGCTTTTTTATTTTTTTCCCCTTTCCTAGTAATTTCCAGTTGGTAGCTCTGTAATTGTTATCTCCTACTAGTAGGAACACGTCACTGTTGCATCCACACCGCCACAATCCTGCTTTCTGGAAGGAACTACTCACTCTCCATCCTCCTCACACCCTGCACCCGCACTCCTGCCCCCAGGTGACTGTGTACGGGTGGCCGTTGAGCGAGCAGCAAACAGCGGCGCAGAGGGGAGGAGACACGTTGCTGCTGCCGCAGTCGTATGCCACGCGCTGCCTTGTCACCGACCACCACTCGCCCCAGGACCGCCGCCGCCTGCTCGCTGTGCTGCACACCGGTGTCGCCACTCTCGGCATGCCCTGCGCCCTCGGTGCGTGCCCTCCAAGGCTCCACTCCAACCTGCCGCCTCTTTCCCTCCCTCCCCTCCCTCCCTCCCTCCCTCCCTCCCTCCCTCCCTCCCTCCCTCCCTCCCTCCCTCCCTCCCTCCCTCCCTCCCTCCCTCCCTCCCTCCCTCCCTCCCTCCCTCCCTCCCTCCCTCCCTCCCTCCCGCCCTCCCTCTCTCCCTCCCTCCCTCCCTCCCTCCCTCCCTCCCTCCCTCCCTCCCTCCCTCCCTCCCTCCCTCCCTCCCTCCCTCCCTCCCTCCCCCCCCCCCCCCTCCATCCCTCCCTCCCTCCCTCCCTCCCTCCCTCCCTCCCTCCCTCCCTCCCTCCCTCCCTCCCTCCCTCCCTCCCTCCCTCCCTCCCTCCCTCCCTCCCGCCCTCCCTCCCTCCCTCCCTCCCTCCCTCCCTCCCTCCCTCCCTCCCTCCCTCCCTCCCTCCCTCCCTCCCTCCCTCCCTCCCTCCCTCCCTCCCTCCCTCCCTCCCTCCCTCCCTCCCGCCCTCCCTCTCTCCCTCCCTCCCTCCCTCCCTCCCTCCCTCCCTCCCTCCCTCCCTCCCTCCCCCCCCCCCCCCCCCTCCATCCCTCCCTCCCTCCCTCCCTCCCTCCCTCCCTCCCTCCCTCCCTCCCTCCCTCCCTCCCTCCCTCCCTCCCTCCCTCCCTCCCTCCCTCCCTCCCTCCCTCCCTCCCTCCCTCCCTCCCTCCCTCCCGCCCTCCCTCCCAGCACTCTCACCATGTGACTTGCCACCGTCGGTGCGCATTGCTCTCCCTTCTTGCCCGTTCACCACCACCTCTCCATGCTCCATCAGCCCTCCGCTTTATCTCCCCCTCGTGTCCCCCTCGTTTCCTCTCTCCCTCGTTGCCCCCGTCTCCTCTCTCCCTCTTCTTCTCCTCGCTGCAAGCAGAGTGTCTGCAGGGCCTTGCCTCCTGCCCACAGTGCATCGGTGATAACCTCAGGTACTACTCTATCTCAACACTTTCCCCCATTTCACTGTGTGCGTGCGTGCCGCTTCACACCTTCACTGTGCCGATGCGCCCCCTTTTCACAACCAGTCATTATCAGCAAGTATTACGGACTCGCTTTCGCCCGTCCACTGTTCTCTCTTCACTCCTCTCTGAGTATCCTCACACGCTTCCTGTCCGTGGTTCCCCATGAGCCTTCCTGATGCCTCTGTTGTTCCCTCTGCACATGCCAAGTGTTTCCTATCCCATCTGTGTGTCTGCCCGATCCTGTCATCCCAACAGCACCTCTCACGTGGCAGATGGGTTGCAGCGTTGGCGCATGCTGCCCCTGCCACCCACCGGATGCTCCCCCTCCAACTCCTCCGCCTCCTCCTCTTCCTCCTCCTCACTTGCCGATCACCAAGTCTCACAAGAGCGACCCGCCAACTCCCCATCCTTAGGATCACATACGCGTGCATCCCCTAGCACATCCACACAGCAACCCAACGGTGCAGGCAGTCCAGCAGAGGGGTATGCTGCTGATGGGGACTCTGACTCGCCACTTGATCGACCAGCCACAACGGAGGTGGGAGTAGCAGCCATGCAGCTGCCTTCATGGATGGACACTGGCTTACCGCATGATGTCTCGTAGGCTACTCCTTGCATTGTACCATAACAGTTGTTTAGATGTTACTAGTAGTGGTGGTGGCAAGCCGTGCTCCTTTTTAGTCCACTTTGTTGTCCCCACATCGAATCTGCCAGTGGTCCTTTAGTGCACTAACATTGTATGCAGCCCTGCGTGTGCACATTTGCACTAACTTACTGTTTGACTATGCACAATGATTCTAGGGAATATAGCCTCGCATGTACAGTACACAAGGCAGGATGAACAACACTCAAACCACCTTACTGAAACGTGCTTGCATACCAGGGCCCAAAATTGGTTTTGGCCCACCCAGTCTAATCAGGGTTTCAGGCTTGCTGTACCCTGACCCTTAGTGCAAAAAAAATCATACCTTGCCTAAAACAGCCTACAAATTTTGGTACACTGTTTTTGTCAATGTAACTTTGGAGTTAGGCTGTTTACTGTGTATTTTGCCAAGGCTTCTTGTTCACATGTAACAATTGCTATTATTCAAATACTAGGTGACAGTTGATGCGTGGGACAGGTGATGCGTGGGACAGCACGAATCTCTGTTGGCGCGCTACTTGGCACAGTTGGCAGTGGGAATGGCGTGTTGTGGCAGGATTCAAAGGTGCGTTGGCTGAAGCTTGGCTCAAACAACCAATAGGAAGAAGTGGCGGCCCGCCGACAGGATTTTTCGGTTTTGCACCTGTGGTCGTAATCGACAAGGGAAGCGGTGGGACCATGTGATTATTTGTCAGGACGTTGTGGCCGGATCCTTGGTAAGGAAGATCCGGTATCAGAGTAGCGCGGAGCGAACCCTGTACAAGAAGGGTAACAAGAATCGGTCCCAGGGTAAAACAAAGGTTAGCCTTTTTGCTCTAGGGTAAAAATCTTGTTACACGGATTCTACAAGGGTAACTGCCAAAAAGCGTCCGCCCATTAGGGCAAAAATGGTATTTTACCCTGATATTGTCAGAATAGTAGGTGAACCTAGGCTTAGGAGGAACCCTAGCCTAGGTGAATGTCGAGAGGAAGGAGGGGTGAGGCACGTGAGCGAGAGTAGCGCAAAGGAGGGGTTGCACTATAGAATTGGGTACAAGTTATAGGCAAGCATGAGGGTGCACCACCAAACTGTCAGAATCAAGAGACAGGAATGATTGAACTATGAAAGAGTTGGGTACAAGTATGAAACCCTAGAAGGGGCTGTACCCCATATTGGCTACCGCACTACAGCCTACACATATATAACAAGCATATGCTTTGACACACCCCCATAGGCAAAGTGGGGGAGAGCAAGGGGTCACAAGACCAGTCAAGAGAAGCAAGGCAAGCTCAGGGTGGATCACAACGTCACCACACACACTGAGCACAAGCAAAGGGCCACAAGGCCAGTTCACATGCAGGGGTAGATATGCAACAACAACAGCACAGTGATCTCTACCTAGCAGAGCAAGCATGCAGGTATATATATAGATCACAGTACAAGCAAAGTCTACAGCAAGTGAGGAAACGTGGGCACAAGGCCTAACAGAGTGCAAAAACGCTGATGATCACCAGACGGAAGCGCCTTGGTGAATATATCAGCAGTGTTGGCCCGAGTGGCCACGTGAGCAAGACGAAGCTGACCACGCTGCTGCAACTCTCGAGCCAGGAAGTAACGCAGAGCGATGTGCTTCGTTCTGTGCTCCAGTCTGTGCTCCTGACACAAGGCAATGGCGGCCTTGTTGTCGACGTACAGCACTAGAGGAGAACGAGGCCGCTCTCCCAAGTCGGTCAGCAGGTAGGTGAGCCAGCGTAACTCCTGTGCAGCCATGGCTGTGGCGTAGATCTCAGCCTCACAACTGGAGCTGAGAACTGAAGACGAGCGTGTAGAACGCCAAGAGACCGAACCAGAACCAAGGCTGAAGGTGTAACCCTGTGATGACCGCTGCGTAGCCTGGTCGTCAACCCAAGAAGCGTCTGAGTGCCCAGTGAGGACAACGTCGTTCCGTCCTCCAAGCACGAGCCCCATGCCCGATGTACTGCACAAGTAGCGTAGTACCCTCTTAGCAGCATCCATGTGCACCTTTCGGTGCCGACCAGGAGCCACGTAGCGAGCCAGAAGGCCAAGAGGGTACGCAAGGTCAGGACGAGTGCAGGTCATCAGGTACATGAGGCAGCCCACTAGCTCTGGGTAAGGACCACTCGGCTCTACGAACTCGTCCGAAGGTGGAGCTGAGAGCGAGTGACCTGTAGCCAGAAGAGTGTGCTGTGCCAAGGACCAGGTGAAGCCGAAGCGCTGAAGGACCTGCTGCACCATGTGTGACTGAGTCAGTGTGATGGTGCGGCGTGCTCTGTCCCGGGTGATCCGCAAGCCAAGATAGCTTGTCAGCTCACCCAGGTCTGTGCACGTGTGTCTCTTCTGCAGCTCCGACTTCACCAGGGCGAGAGCCTCAGTGTCAGCAGTGGCAAAGACCAAGTCGTCGACGTACACGAGGATGTAGAACGGCGGCAGCGAAGTGTCGGTGCGCAGAAACAGCGACGGGTCAGCAGTCGACGGAGCAAACCCAAGAGCCGCAAGTGTCGTCCTCAGTGTGTCGTGCCACTCACGTGGCGCCTGGCGGAGACCGTAGACCGGCCGCCTGAGGCTCCACTGGGTACCAGGAGGGAACGACCCAGTGAAGCCAGGTGGGCGGCGCAGCCAGATCTCCTCGTGCAGGCTGCCCTGTAAGAAGGCTGTGCTGAAGTCAAGAGAGTGAAGCTCGTAGTCACGCTGAGCGGTAACGTGCAGCAGCACCCGAAGAGTGGTCATCTTCGGGGTGGGGGAGAAGGTCTGGAAGAAGTCTACTCCCTCTCGCTGACTGAAACCTCGTGCAACGTAACGCGCCTTGAAGGCAGGCGGAGAACCCGGCGGCCGCTTCACCCTGAAAATCCACATGCCACTGACGATGTTCGCCCCAGGTGGGGGAACCTCGTCGACGTAGGTGCCTGTGGACTTCCAGGATGCCATCTCTGCGTCCATGGCTGTCTGCCACTGAGAGGAGTACTCACCCGCGATCGCCTCAGCGTAAGAGCGCGGGGTCGGGATGTCTGGAGCATCCGGGTCTCCCTCAGGGGCAAGCAGCATGGACACGAGATGAGGCGCAGCGGCTGCAAGACACTCAAGGTCCTCCTGCCTGTCCTCAAGGACGTCCGTGCCAAGAGCACACTCACCCCCGACGGACGGAGGACAGACAGACTCAGACTCAGCAACAAGACTAGCAGCGTAGTCTAGACGACAGGCAGCAGCAAAGTCCACAAGCTCAGCAACTAAGGCAGACGCAGCAGTAGACTCAAACGACGGGTCAGTGACAACAGTGGCTAGCAGACGCGTGACAGTAGGGTGCGCAGCACGAAATCGGTCAGACTCGGGGTCCGCAACGACAGGCAGAGAAGACGCAGGAGGGGACGGCAAAGGAACACGTTGCGGAGGAGAGGAAGGACGACGGACTACGAGGTGGGTGTCGGGGACAGCCGGCAGACGCGGACGAGGAACACGACGACCGGAACGACCAGACCAGACAGGCGAGACAGGACGCGACGCAGGCTCACGACGCTCAGTAAGACTCCCTAGCTGCTCAGTTTAAGGAGAAGGAGCAGGCAGCGGTGAGCCAGGCTGTAACGGAAGACCAGTAGACGAAGGGAGACTAAGAACCTGGCGAAGCACAGAGTCAGGCGGTGGCTGAGACGACGGAGACGGTGGAGCGAAGAACAGGCGCGGCTGTGCAGTGACACCAGCACCAGCAGCTCCAGTACCCCCAGCAGCTCCAGCACCTCCAGCAGCTCCAGAACCTCCAGCGCCAGCAACCTCAGCAGCTCCAGAACCTCCAGCTCCAGCGCCACCAGCGCCAGTACCTCCAGCAGCTCCAGAACCTCCAGCGCCAGCAACCTCAGCAGCTCCAGAACCTCCAGCTCCAGCGCCACCAGCGCCAGTACCTCCAGCAGCTCCAGAACCTCCAGCGCCAGCAACCTCAGCAGCTCCAGAACCTCCAGCTCCAGCGCCACCAGCGCCAGTACCTCCAGCAACTCCAGAACCTCCAGCGTCAGCACCCTCAGCAGCTCCAGAAACTCCAGCTCCAGCGCCACCAGCTCCAGCACCTCCAGAACCAGCTCCACCAACAGCAGCACCCCCAGAACCGGCACCTCCAGTCCCAGGGTCTCCAGCCTCAGTGCCTCCAGCAGCAGCACCCTCAGGCTCAGCACCTCCAGCCCCAGCAGCTCCAGTACCTCCAGTACGAGCACCTCCGGGACCAGCACCACTCCCAGCTCCAGTAACGGCAGCAGAAGTACCTCCAGCGGCAGAGCCCCGAGCTCCAGAAGCGCGACCCTGACGGCGACCGTACCAGTCGTGCAGCTGCTGCGAGGTGAGAGGCACACGCGGACGAAGGCGGCTACTCCAAGGAAACCGCGCAACAGCAGACTCAGAACCCTCAGCGCCAGCACCCGTAGGAGCTCCAGAATCTCCAGCGCCAGCACCCTCAGCAGCTCCAGACCCTCCAGCTCCAGCGCCACCAGCGCCAGTACCTCCAGCAGCTCCAGAACCTCCAGCGCCAGCACCCTCAGCAGCTCCAGAACCTCCAGCTCCAGCGCCACCAGCGCCAGCACCTCCAGCTCCAGCACCCTCAGCAGCTCCAGAACCTCCAGTAGAAACAACTCCAGTGGCAGAGTCACCAGCTCCAGCGCCTCCCGCAGCAGGGCCCCTAGCTCCAGCAGCGCGACCCTGACGGCCAGCGTACCACTCAAACAGCTGCTGTGGGGAGAGAGGGAGTCGACGACGAGAGTGCAGCGGCGAGGCACCAGCGGAGCGACTACGGAGACGGCCGCTCCCGGGAGACTGCTCACCAGACGCCTCAGCGCCCCCAGGCTCAGCACCCCCAGACTCCTCACACCCAGGCTCAGCACCTCCAGTCTCCGCACCCCCAGGCTCCGCACCCCCAGGCTCAGCACCCCCAGTCTCAGCACCCCCAGGCTCCGCACCCCCAGGCTCAGCACCCCCAGCAGCAGCATCACCCTCAGCAGGACCTGAGTCACCAGTGACCTCAACCTGAGGAGGAGGGTCTACCTGAGACACACCTGAAGGAGCAGGACCGGGAGCAGGGAGGGGGTCTACCTGGGGAGCACCTGGAGCGAGGAAGAGCGGCGGGGGGGGGAGAGGGGCAGTGCGGTAGGGGAAGAGACGGTAAAAGGGAACCGACTCGTCGAACGTGACGTCCTGAGAGGGGAAGACACGGCGCGAGGTGGGGTGGTAAAACTGCCAACCAGGCGCGTCAGGGACGAAGCCAAGGAAGACACAGGGAACAGCGCGGGCGGAGAGCTTGTCCGCAGTGGTATCGCGGACAAAGGCACGAGCACCCCAGACCCGGAAACGCGACGCATCGCCAACCTTCCCCGTCCACAGCAGTGTGGGCGAGGTCTCCGGCAAGGAGACACGGGGCCAGAGGTTGAGCTGATGCGCGGCGTACCGGACCGCAAACGGCCACAGAAAATGGGGGGCAGCCGCATGGATCATGGAGGTACGAGCGACCTCCATGACTAAGCCAATGCGGCGCTCAGCAACCCCATTCTGCTGCGGAGAGGCCGGAAGCGTGAACGACTGGCGGATGCCGTGCTCCGCACAGTAGGCTGCCAAGAGGTCTGAGGAGAACTCACCACCTCTGTCAGAGTGCAGACGCAGGACAGGAAAGTCCGAGTGGAACCGCTCGCGGAGCTGGAGACGAGCAGCGCGGATCCAGGGGATCAAAACATCAGGGACCTCCCCCTTGCTGCGCAAGGGGAAGACCGTGGTGTAACGCGTGTAGTCGTCGACGACCAGCAGGAAGTACCGCTCGTGGCCCTGTCCACGGACGCGGGCTGGGCCCCACACGTCCAGGTGGAGAGTCTGCAAGGGAGCCTCTGTGGGAGGGAACGAGGAGGAGTGAGGAGCGGCGCGCTGCCGCCCCTCGACACAGGGAAGACAGGGAGGAGCAGGCGAGGGCGGTAGAGGAGGCAGAGTCTCTGGAAGTCCAGAGACAAGGAAACGGTGGTGCATGCTACGAAGGCGCTACACCGAGGGGTGACCAAGGCGGTGGTGCCACAGGACGGTCTGGTGCGACAAAGCGCGACACGAGCAGGGGGCCGCTAGCTGACCTGACGCAAACGCAGACGCAGACGCAGCTACCTGAGGGGACACAGTGGTCAGTGTGTACAGACTCGAGCCAGGCTCTCGGGTGAACGTGGCCAGGTGCCGACCAGTCCGGGAGCACGTACAGTGGGTCACACGCTGACCTCCAGGGGTGAACTGGTCAACCCACACATCCTGTAGGTCAGCTCCACTCACCAAGTTCGTAGAGAACGAGGGGAGGTGAAGACCTGACAGGGAGCCAGACGGGACCGCAGGACACGGCAAGACCGTGGAGGAGTGCGCAAGGACTGGACCCCCAGAGGGGTCTGCCAAGGAGACTGCAACCGGCCGACGGAGCGGCGTGAGTGTGGTGCTGTCGCGAAAGAAGGAGCGGGAAGCACCTGAGTCAAGTGTGAAGGTGTACACAGTCTCAGCAGGCGCAGTACCAGAGAGAGCAGACTCACCAGCACCTGGAGCAGCAGCCTCACCAGTACCTAGAGCAGGAGACGCACTAGCACCTAGAGCAGCAGCCTCACCAGCACCTAGCGCAGGAGACGCACTAGCACCTAGAGCAGCAGCCTCTATACCTGGGTCAGGCGGTACGCACAGGGAACAGGCACGGTCATCACTAGTAGGCAATGCATACATGGCAGTGAGAATAGCATCATAGTCAAGAGCAAAGATATCTACTCCCTGCCCAAGCAGCTCCAGCCAGGTGGGGAGCTCAGCCTCGTCACCAAACTCGGTGCGCCAGTCGTCGCTCAGACGGGCGAAGCAGCGGGACTGGGTGTGACCAAGTGTCCCGCAAGCCTGACCAGCCCTATCACCTGTGCGTGGGACGTACGGGCAGCGAACGGTACTCCGAGACCCTCGACTCTGAGCGTACCACTCGTGAAGCTGCCGGGACGTAAGTGTCTCGCGCGGACGCCACTGCAGCTGCAGCTGGTCACTGCCAGACGCTCCCGACCGACCAGCTCCAGGGCGACAGTCACGACGGCTACCGCCACAACCCCAACTAGCGTACCACTCACGAAGCTGCTGAGGCGTGAGAGACTCGCGCGGGCATTGCTGGAGCTGCATCTGGCCACCGCCAATAGCAACAGTAGCAGCAGCAGCTCGGGCAGGGCAGGCGCGGCAGGAGCGGCAGGCAGGCAGGCAGGTAGACAGGCAGGCAGAGGGCGCTGCAGTGCGCGAACAAGGCAGGTGCTCACCAGTGGCGGGCAGGGCCGGCGCTCGGCGGGCGGCGGCAGGGTAGGCGCACGACGGCGGCGACGGCGAAGCCGCAGCAGCAGCTGCAGAGTAGGGCCGCGGCAGCTGCAGGGCGGGGCCACGGCAGGTCGGGGCCGCGTCCGCTGTAGGGCGGGGCCGCGTCAGCGGCAGGTCGGGGCCGCGTCAGCTGCAGGGCTGGCGGGGCCGCGTCAGCGTCCGGGCGGGGCCGTGTCGGCGGCAGGGCGCGGCCGCGTCAGAAGCAGGGCGCGGCCGCGTCAGAGACAGGTGGGTCGCGGCGCGCGGGGCTGCAGCGCGACGCGCGGGCAGCGCACGCGGCGCGCGGGGCTGCAGCGCGACGCGCGAGCTGCGGTCGCGGCGCGCGGGGCTGCAGCGCGACGCGCGGGCAGCTGTCGCGGCGCGCGGGGCTGCAGCGCGACGCGCGGGCAGCTGTCGCGACGCGCGGGGCTGCAACGCGCCACGCGGGCTGCAGACGCGGCGCGCGAAGCAGCAGCGAGCCGCGCGCGGGCTGCCGAGGCGCGACTCGGGCAGGGTGGGCGACTCGTGGGGCAAAAACGAGCCGCGCGCAGGAATTAGGTCTGCGCGCTCTAAGCAGCAGCAGATCGCACAGTCAGCAGACAGTAGGCAGCAGGCAGACGGCGCGCGCAGCGCAGCACGTCACAGGTACAATCAGTCACAGTCACAGGCGTGGGGTAGCAGTAGGTGGGCCCGAAAAAAACGGTCCTACGGACCTACTGCTCTGAAACCATGTCAGAATCAAGAGACAGGAATGATTGAACTATGAAAGAGTTGGGTACAAGTATGAAACCCTAGAAGGGGCTATACCCCATATTGGCTACCCCACTACAGCCTACACATATATAACAAGCATATGCTTTGACACAAACAAGAACATAGAACTACACTAAGTCTACACTACAGGCAGTTATAGAATAATGTATACAATTACATTTTGACAGATATTTGGGCCCTGTTGCATACACTAGACAATCGATTTGGTTCATGTTGGTAAGGCATGCACTACCCCCTGTGCAAATGTGATGATGATATATTTTTTTGTCATATATATGTATATATATAAACAACTGCCTTAGCCTAGGTTGTAGTGTAGTTACACCTGTTGGTGGTGCACCCCTTGCCATTTCCTTTTCTAGTATAACTCAGCCTTTGGCCCTCTGGTGAACCCTCTTCTTCCCAACTTTCTCATCTTGCTAGTTTCCTAGCTAGCTCATTACATTACCTCGCCATCTCCTGAACCATATTCTAACATGGTAACAGAGCAAGTCCTTTCCTAGGAGCTTTCCTTTTTTTTTTTATCCATGGCGGCCCCTGCTGCAGTGGGCGCGATCCAGGCCCCAGGGTAAAATACCATTTTTGCTATGTCTGGCGGCCGCTTTTTCATAGTTACCCTTTCCCAGGCAGTGTAATAAGATTATTACCCTTTGTCAAAAAGTAGGTTACAATATTTTTTTCCCTGACTGTACATGATATGACCACAGTCACATTGATACCGGATCCTTCGAGTCGAGGATATTCCCAGATGTAACGTGCACCGAACGTGGCGCTAGTGATTGCAGGGTTAGTTGTGGGGTGAGTGATTGGCGGGAGGGTTGTGGGGTGAGTGAACGGCGGGATGGTAGTGGGGGCGAGTGAACGGCTGGGGGTAGTTGTGGGGGCGAGTGAGTGGGGTTGTTGGGGCGAGTGAGTGGGGTTGTCGTGTCGGGGTGAGCGAACAGTGGGTTGGTTGTGGGGCGAGCGAGTGACTGGGGGGAGGGTTGCGGGGGCGAGCGATTGAGAGGGTTGGGTTGTGGGCGCGGGTGACTGAGGGACACCAATCTCACACCCCCCCTTGTCGTGACTTGGGTAGGTGAGGGTGGGGTGCCATTTTTGCCAGACACGTCAGATGTCTGTCACGTGCTGCCATCGCGATTTACGGTCAAGCAGTGATAGGTCATAGTGAACTGATGCGCGAACAGTGCACATGCGAGGTCACGGTGCACTTATGCGGAATCGATTTTTTTTTCGAGAGGGGGTACTATTTCGATTTGGCACGTCCGCATTGGTTCTTTTGTCGCCTTCAGCATTCGCAGCAACTCACTTTACACATCACCCTGCATGCGTGGCGAGTGCGCAGTGTATAACTTTAGTATTGCGACCGATTTCACACCCCCCTCGCAAAGGGGGATGTGAAATTGGCGAGGGCTAGGTGGATTGGCTTACGGGGGGGCGCGCGATTGAATGGAGGGTGGGCACCCTAAAAAGCTAGAGAGGACCCTGATCTGAAACCATGTTTGAAACATTTAAATGGAAGTTATGGACAGCTACACTAAACAGTGCATTTTTTTAGGCTGATTTTGGTAGTGTACGAAAATTTGTCAGTAGAGCTGCACTGTGAGATCCCTGAATGATCCTAAGGGGGGTTACAGGCATGTTAGCCTGGGGGGTTATGGGCGCACTGACCCGCTACTGAAACAAGCCCTTTTATCCCAGTGGTCTAGTGGCTGGGATTCTGACAAAATTTACCCTAGCAGTCAGGGTTGGCCATGCCTCGAACCCTGATTAGACAGGGTGGCCCAAAACCAATTTTGGGCCCTGGCGTGGTTGTCTGCAGCAGCTGGCACGATCGACGGCTGTTGCAAGCGCGATCTGTCGTGCCTCAGCCACGGCCTTATCGCGCCCCGCAGGTCGGCCATCCCAGAGCCCCATCCCGAC
>CANJKZ010000344.1:612500-917500 GCA_947471745.1 Closterium sp. Naga37s-1 | reverse complement strand
TGAAGTGCCTTGGTAAAGATATCAGCAGTGTTGGCCCGAGTGGCCACGTAAGCAAGACGAAGCTGACCACGCTGCTGCAACTCTCGAGCAAGGAAGTAGCGCAGAGCAATGTGCTTCGTTCTGTGCTCCAGTCTGTGCTCCTGACACAAGGCAATCATGGCCTTGTTGTCGACGTACAGAACTGGAGGAGAACGAGGCGCCTCTCCCAAGTCGGTCAGCAGGTAGGTGAGCCAGCGTACCTCCTGTGCAGCCATGGCCCCAGCGTAGATCTCAGCCTCACAACTGGAGCTGAGAACAGAAGACGAGCGGGTAGACCGCCACGAAACAGAGCCGGAACCAAGGCTGAAGGTGTAACCCTGTGACGACCGCTGAGTAGCCAAGTCGTCAACCCAAGAAGCGTCTGCGTGACCAGTGAGGACAACTCGAGCCCGTCCTCCAAGCACGAGCCCCATGCCCGACATACTGCACAGGTAGCGCAACACCCTCTTAGCTGCATCCATGTGCTCTGGTCGGTGTCTCCTAGGAGCAACATAGCGTGTCAAGATGCTAAGAGGGTATGCCAGGTCAGGTCGAGTGCAGGTCATCAGGTACATGAGGCAGCCAACAAGCTCTGGGTACGGGCCACTCGGCTCTACGGACTCATCCAAAGGCAGAGCTGAGAGCGAGTGGCGAGTAGACAGAGGAGTGGCCTGAGGCGAGGAGTATTTGAAGTTGAAGCGCTGAAGGACCTGCTGCACCATGTGTGACTGAGTCAAGGTAATGGTGCGCCGTGCTCTGTCCCGGGTGATCTACAAGCCAAGATAGCTGCGCAGCTCACCCAGGTCTGTGCACGTGTGTCTCTTCTGCAGCTCCGACTTCACGTGGGCCAGTCCTGCAGTGTCAGCAGTAGCAAAGACCAAGTCGTCGACGTACACGAGGATGTAGAACGGCGGCAGAGTAGTGTCGGTGCGGAGAAACAGCGACGGGTCAGCAGTGGAAGGAGCAAACCCAAGAGCCGCAAGCGTAGTCCTCAGTGTGTCGTGCCACTCACGGGGCGCCTGGCGGAGACCATAGACTGGCCGCCGGAGGCTCCACTGGGTACCAGGAGGAAACGACCCAGTGAAGCCAGGTGGGCAGCGCAGCCAGATCTCCTCGTGCAGGCTGCCTTGTAGGAAGGCTGTGCTGAAGTCAAGAGAGTGAAGCTCGTAGTCACGCTGAGCAGCGACGTGCAGCAGTACCCGAAGAGTGGTCATCTTCGGGGTGGGAGAGAAGGTCTGAAAGTAGTCAACTCCCTGCCGCTGACTGAAGCCTCGAGCCACGTAGCGCGCCTTGAAGACAGGCGGAGAACCCGGCGGCCGCTTCACCTGAAAATCCACATGCCATCGACAATGTTCGCCCCAGGTGGGGGAACCTCGTCGATGTAGGTGCCTGTGGACTTCCAGGAAGCCATCTCTGCGTCCATGGCTGTCTGCCACTGAGAGGAGTAGGGACCCTCTATCGCCTCTGCGTAAGAGCGCGGAGTCGGGATGTGTGGTGCATCCGGGTCTCCCTCAGGGGCAAGCAGCATGGACACGAGATGAGGTAAAGCAGCAGCAAAACACTGGAACTCCTCCTGCCTGTCCTCAAGGACGTCCGTGCTAAGAGCACACTCACCCCCGACGGACGGAGGATAGACAGACTCAGACTCAGCAACAAGACTAGCGGCGTAGTCCAGACGACAGTGAGCAGCAAAGTCGACAAGCTCAGCAACTAAGGCAGACGCAGCAGTGGACTCAAAGGAAGGGTCAGTGACAACAGTGGCCAGGAGACGCGTGACAGTAGGACTAGCAGCACGAAGGGAGTCAGACTCCGGGTCATCAAGGGAAGGAAGAGAGGACGCAGGAGGAGACGGCAGAGGAACACGCTGTGGAGCAGTGGAAGGACGCAGAGCCATCTGGTGCGTGCCAGGGACAGGAGGAGGACGCTGACGCGAACCACGACGACTAGTGCGAGCAGCACGAACAGGCGACGCAGGACGAGACTCAGGCTCACGACGCTCCGTAAGACCTCCGGTCGGACCAGCGTAAGGAGAAGGAGCAGGCAGTGGGGAGGCGCGCTGTAACTGTGACTGCGACTGGACAGGCGGTGGACACTCTAAGGAAGGAGCAGGACCAGTAGACGGCGGGAGACCAAGAACCTGCTGAAGGAGCGGAACGAAGTACGGCCTCGGCCGCGCAGCGCCTCCAGAACCAGCAGGGAGAGCACCAGCACCCCCAGTGTCAGCTCCAACGCCAGCAGCACCACCAGAAGCACCAGTAGCGCCAACTCCAGCACCCACAGCAGCTCCAGCTCCAGTAGGTCCACCAGAAGCCCCAGCAGCCTCAGTAGCGCCAGCTCCAGCACCTCCAGCAGCTCCAGCAGCACCTCCAGCAGCTCCAGCAGCACCTCCAGCAGCTCCAGCAGCACCTCCAGCAGCTCCAGCAGCACCTCCAGCAGCACCAGCTCCAGCAGCACCTCCAGCAGCACCAGCTCCAGCACCTCCAGCAGCTCCAGCAGCACCACCTGGCACAGCAGCTCCAGTACCTCCAGTACGAGCACCTCCGGGACCAGTGGCTCCAGAACCCCCAGCAGTACCGCCAGCGCCCGTAGCACCACCAGCTCCAGCAGCACGGCTCCAGCGCCTAGCAAACCACTCGCGCAGCTGCTGTGGAGAGAGTGGCTCCCGTCGGGACGAAGCACCCGAGGGACCTCCAGGCTCAGCACCTCCAGACGCCACACGCGCAGGCTCAGCACCCGCAGGCTCCGCACCCCCAGACTCAGCAACTCCAGGCTCAGCACCCCCAGACTCAGCACCCCCAGACGCAGCACCCCCAGACTCAGCACCCCCAGGCTCCGCACGCTCCGGCTCAGCACCCCCAGACCCGGCACCCGCAGGCTCAGCACCCCTAGCAGCACCAGAGTCAACAGCTACATCGACAGGCTTGACTGCGTCTACCTGGGACACACCTGAGGGGGCAGGACCCTGAGGGGGGAGGGGGTCTACCAGGGGAGGATCTGGCGCAAGGAAGAGCGGCGGGGGGGGGAGGGGGGCAGTGCGGTAGGGGAAGAGACGGTAGTAAGGAACCGACTCGTCAAACGTGACGTCCTGAGAGGACAGAACACGGCGCGAGGTGGGGTGGTAAAACTGCCAACCAGGCGCGTCAGGGGGGAAGCCAAGGAAGACGCAGGGAACAGCACGGGAGGACAGCTTGTCTGCAGACAAGTCGCGGACGAAAGCTCGAGATCCCCAGACACGGAACGCAGACGCATCGCCAACCTTCCCCGTCCACCGTAGAGTAGGTGTGGTCTCCGGCATGGAGACCCGGGGCTGGAGGTTGAGCTGATGCGCAGCGTACTGAACCGCGAACGGCTACAGAAAATCGGGAGCAGCCGCATGAATCATGGACGTACGAGCGACGTCCATGACCATGCCAATGCGGCGCTCAGCAATCCCATTTTGCTGTGGAGAGGCCGGAAGCGTGAACGTCTGGCGGATGCCCTCCGCACGACAGAAGGCTCGCAGAAGGTCGGAGGAAAACTCTCCACCTCTGTCGGAGTGCAGACGCAGAACAGGAAGGTCCGAGCCGAAACTCTCACTGAGCTGACGACGAGCAGCGCGGATCCAGTCGATCAGCACCTCAGTGACCTCACCCTTGCGGCGCAAGGGGAAGACTGTGGTGTAACGCGAGTAGTCGTCAACGACCAGAAGAAAGTAGCGCTCGTGACCCTGTCAACGGACGCGGGCTGGGCCCCACACGTCCATGTGAAGAGTCTGCAGGGGAGCCTCCGTAGGAGGGAACTCGGAGGAGTGAGGAGCGGCGCGCTGCCGCCCCTCGACGCAAGGAACGCAGGTAGGGGCAGGCCCCGGGGGGAGGGGAGGGAGAGACCGGGGAAGACCAGTGACAAGGACACGGGTGGCCATGCCTCGGAGACGAGGCAGGGAGGGGTGACCAAGGCGGTGGTGCCAGAGGAGAGTCTGGTGAGACAGGAGGCGACACGAGCAGGGGGCAGACTCAGGACCAGACCGGGACGCTGCAGCAAACACATGACCCGACGCGGCTACCTGACCAGACTCAGCAACCGGAGGAGACACAGTAGTCAGGGTGTACAGGCTCGACCCAGGCTGACGGGTGAACGTGGCCAGGTGCCGGCCCGTCCGAGTACACGAACAGTGGGTCACCCGCTGACCTCCAGGAGTGAACTGGTCAACCCACGCGTCCTGAAGGTCAGCTCCACTCACCAAGTTCGTGGAGAACGAGGGGAGGTGGAGGCCAGACAAAGAGCCAGACGGGACCGCCGGACACGGCAGAACCGTGGAGGAGTGTGCAAGGACCGGACCCCCAGAGGGGTCAGCCAGAGAGACTGCTACCGGCCGACTGAGCGGCGAGAGTGTGGTGCAGTCGCGAAAGAAGGAGCGGGAAGCACCCGAGTCAAGGGTGAAAGTGTGCAAGACCTGAGCCGACGCGGTACCTGAGAGAGCAGACTCACCAGCACCTGGAGCAGCAGACTCACTAGCACCTAGACCAGCAGCCTCAATGCCCGGGTCGGGCGGAACACACAAGTAACAGTCACCCTCAGCACTAATAGTCACAGCATACATAGCAGCAAGGATAGCATCATAGTCAAGATCAAAGATAGCGACCCCCGACCTAAGCAGATCAGCCCAGCGAGGGAGCTCAGTGGCGTCAGGCAACTGTGCACGCCAGGCGTCAGTCAAGCGGCCGAAACAGCGCTGCGTGGCGTGCGGGCCGCCGCACGTCTCTCCACTGCGGTCGCCGGTGCGGAGAACGTAAGCGCAGGGACCAGCAACCCCAGACCTCCCACGCCCAGCGTACCACTCACGAAGCTGCTGGGCCGACAGGGTCTCACGAGGGCGCTGCTGCTGCTGGCACTGGCCACCGTCAAAGCCTCCCCGCTGCACAGCGCCACCCCGACCAGCACCACCGCCGCCGCCACCCGTACCGCCGCCGCCGCCGCCGCCGCGACCTCCACCCCCACTGCCGCTGCCTCCGCCGCCTCCACCTCCACCACCGCCACTGAAGCCCCCACTCCCGCCACCACCCCCACCTCCACCCCCACCCCCTCCGCCGCCTCCACCGCCACCACCGCCGCCCCCGCCATCCCCTCCAGCACCCTTGCCCCCCTTGCTCCTGCCGCTGCGGCGCCTCCCACTAGGAGCAGACGCAGCGCCGACCGACTCGGTGCCAACGAGGTCGACAGCAGCAGCAGAGGCAACAGAGGGCAAAAGAGGGACGGGGGAGCACCCCTCAAAGAAAGGGGCACGAGGGTCACCACGAGAGGCTCCTACAGCGACTATACTCTTCTCAGCTGCAAGGAGGCGCTCCTCGAGGAGGTCAACGGTGAGCGTGGTGGGGCAAAGGGAGAGGAAGTGGTCCCTGACCGAGCGAAGGGAGTCAGGGAGCCGGATGATGAGGTAGTAGAGAGTGATGTACATAGGGGGGGGTTCGCGGCGCAGAACTCGGCAGGAAGCGCAGCGCCGTAGCGGGTGTCACTAGTGCGGAGGTGCGTAATGAGGTCAGCGACTGTGGCAAAAGCGGCTAAGTCAGGGAACAGGTACGGCAGCATGAGGCGGCTAAGGGTAGCAGTGGCAGGGGAGGAGTAGCGCGCAACAACAGCGTCGTACAGAGTCTGAGCAATCTTGTACTGGCTAAAGTGCGCGCGCTCAGCAGATGGCAAGTGACTACGAACAGCAAGGCGCGCAGCAGCATCGCGCGTGGTCCACTGAGAGCGAACGGCACTGTCAGCATCGGCAGCAGGTGCAACAGCGACGCCAGACGTGTGATCGAACAGTGAAACTCCGTCCCTAGAGTCGCACTGCAGAAAGAGCTGGAGGTCATCGACCCAGACCTCGAAATCGACCGCTCGACCCTCAGCATCGAAGGTAAGAACACTAGGGCTAGCCATGGCGGCAGTAGCAGTGACAGTAACTCGAGCAGCAGCAGCAGGTTAGCACTAGCTGTAGCAGCAGTAGTTGCAGTTCGGGCTGGGCGGCGCGGTTATGAATGGGCGGCACGGCTCGTGCTCAGTGGTGGAGCAGCAGCAGCACGTAGCAGCAGCAGCCGGCGCGCAGCAGCAGGAGCGAGTAGCTGCAGCAAGTAGCAGCAGCGGCAGCTATTAGGAGCAGCTGCAGCAAGTAGCAGCAGCGGCAGCAAGTAGGAGCAGCTGCAGCAAGTAACAGCAGCGGCAGCAAGTAGGAGCAGCTGCAGCAAGTAGCAGCAGCGGCAGCAAGTAGGAGCAGCTGCAGCAAGTAGCAGCAGCGGCAGCAAGTAGGAGCAGCTGCAGCAAGTAGCAGCAGGGGTAGAGCAGCAGCACAGGCGCAGTGCAGCGTGCAGGCCTGGCGTGGGCTGTACTGGTCGCGCGCGGGCCTGACGTGGGTTGTACGGGCTGCGCGAATGCCTAGCGCGGACTGTATGGGCCGCGCGCGGGCCTGACGCAGGCTGTACGGGCCGCGCGCGGGCCTGGCGCGGGCTGTACGGGCTGCTCGTGGGCTACGCGCGACAGGACAGGGCAGGGCCGGTGGGCAGCGAAAATCGACGCACCTAAGGGCGCATTTCGGGCAGAAAAATAAGAGAACGCGCCTAGGGTGCGATTCGGGCAGGAACACGGAAGGTTTTAACGGTGGGCCCTTTGAAAAATTTCGTCCTAGGCTAGGAAGGTCCTAGCTCTTAAAACCATGTTGAGAATACTAGGAAGGTATGTCGATTAGGTAAGGGGAGGGGGTACAAGACAATCGAGAGAATTGGGTTGTACCCTCTAAAGAATGACCCCTACACAACCTAGAGAGAAATAACTAGAAGTATATGTTTTGACAAGAAGCCGAGAATCCGAGTGATGTTCAGACACTACTGGTAGCTGTACCGACCGAACTGTGGGAGTTACTGAAAGAGTACCTCGCAAATTTTCCTAACGACTTACCAGAAGGACTGCCACCTCAGCTACCGCACGACCACAAAATAGAGGTAGAATCGGGGGCAGAGCCAGCTGTACAGCGACCGTTTTGTCTCAAACAGCCTGAGCTTGAGGAACTAAGGAGGTAGTTGGATTATTTGCTCGAGAAAATGTTCATCTGACCGAGTTCGTCACCGTACGGCGCACTGATACTATTCAGACCGAAAAAAGACTGAGGTTTTTGCATGTGCATAGACTACCGAGCACTGAACCAGCCTACTGTCAAGCCGCGATGTCCGGACAAACTGATAAACCAACTACGAACAGCTAGGGTTCTCTTGAAATCGACTTACGCATCGGTTACAACCAGATCAGAATCGAAAACCGACTACGCCAAGACATAATTTAGAACCAGATACGTTTCGTTTGAGTACACCGTGATGCCTTTCAAGCTGACCAACGCACCCACAACATTTCAAATGACCATGAACGAGGCGTTTAGGCCAGTCTTAGACAAATGCGTCATCGTCCACCTCGACGACATCCTACTTTACAGCTGGGATAAGCAGCAACACTTAGCCAACCTGGAAGCTATGTTTAAAATTTTAGACGAGCATCGACTACTGATGAAGGGTTCCGAGTGCGAGTTTTTTGCAAGACCACTTAGAATTTTTAGGGCGCACCATTTCAGAGACCGGAGTGGAGATTGACCCAAAAAAGTTGGACAATGTCAAAGCGTGGCAGCCCCCGACAAACATCACGGAGCTATAGAGATTTTTGGGGTTTGTAAATTATGTGTGTCGGTTTGTCCCCGACATGGCACAGTTAACTGCCCCACTAAAAGACTTACTGCGGAAGGGGGTCGCTTTTACGTGGGGGGAGAAATAGCATGCTGCCTTCTCTGCCCTGAAAAAAAAAGTCATGTGTTCGCCGCCCGTTCTACGCATCGCCGACCCACACTGCCCTTTTGAAGTGGTTACCGATGCCGCTGTTACATGACTTCGGCGACAGTCTGCAGCCCATCGCATACGACTCACAAAAACTTCACCCGCCCGAGAAGAATTACCCAATACACGACCACGAAATGCTCGCGACCGTACACGCGTTCATAATGCGGCGCTGCTACTTGACCGGCGCAGACGTGACAGTACAAACAGATCAATGATCACTACAATACCTCCGCACACAATCCCACCTCAACCCACGACAGATCTTTTGGTTTACCTTTTGGAGTCTAACGTCCTCTATACGGTCACCTATAAAAGAGGTGCCTCCAAGATCGCTGACGCACTGACCTGCGCAACTGCCCAGATACACGCGGTACTACTCGCCAGACCAGCCCACTGCTCACGGGACTATTCACCCACGGCTACCAAACATACCCATTCTTCACTGGTGGCAATTCGCAGCAGTTCGCAGCAGCAAGAGGGGTGTATTACGTAAAGGCCGGCACCAATCGCATATGGGTACCTAGCTACACATTACTGCGAAATTAATTACATCAGAAGGCTCACAACGGAATCAACTCAGGACATTTCGGGGTAAAAAAAACACGACAGCGGCTGCAGCGGTTACCATTGGCCCAAGATGCTGACCGACATCCAACAACACGTGGCATCGTGACCCACCTGCCAGCTCATGAAGTCATCACGGCAACGACCGGTAGGACAATTGCAGCCGATACCACCCCAAGAGCGTGCTTGGAAGCAAGTGATGATGGACTTTATCACTAGGTTACCGGCTGGGGCAAGTGGGAACGACGCAATCCCTGTGGTCGTCGATCGGCTGACGAAATTGGCCCATTTCGCAGCCTGCAAAAAAACAATCTCATCCGAAAAACAACAGCACGGCTCTTCATCGCCACCATCGTTCGTCTACACGGGATACTAGAAGCAATTATCAGCGATCATGACACGAAGTTTACAAGCAACTTCTGGAGGAACCTGTGGCAGCAGTTCGACAGCCAACTTCAATTCAGTTCATCGTACCACCCCGAAACAGACGGTTAAACCAAGCGCACCAATCAGACCATGGAGGAATTAATTCGAGCCACGTGCGACGACACAGCAACATGGGAGCAGCAGTTGCCACCAGGCCCTCATTTCTCAGACTAAAACACGCTGATTTTGCTGATTCTGCAGCTGTTTTTTGTCTTACTATAAATTCAGTATGCTGTATTTGTTAGCACTAATTAAATTATATGTTCACACTTACAAAACTGTGTAGTCGTGTACTAGTCAAACTGATCAATCAGTATATTGTCGAGTACCACACTGATTCAGACATGGAGAAATTTTGGGGGGTACAGTATAGGGTACGTGGTGTACAGGGGGAGTTCGGCCTAAGATTCCCGCAAAAAATCTCCACCATTTGGATCACATAGACATATGGTTGGCTTCCGCAAGCGTGAAGGCGCACTCGACGTCTACGGGGATTAAACCCGTGGTGTCCATCATGTTAAAATAGGGTACACATTCAGAAATCGCGGGGGGTGGGGAACAGAAATATTGGGGGTTGGGGCGAAATTTGGCTCCCCATATTGAACGCACACCCCGTAACGGGGGCATCAAAGGTTAACCTTTGATGCCCACCCAGGTGAATGTGCACCATGGTTTTAAGCCGGAACCTTAACTAACTAGGCCACTTGCCGACATTCATGACTAGTACTTTTAGAACTGATGAATCAGCATATCTACCAGGACAGCACTAAAAACTCAGGGTAAAGGTTTCAGCTAGCACTGATACATTAGTGTATTTTTTTTTTTGAAGGTGCAGCACTGATTAATCAGCGTGCTCTCAAACCAATATTGGGGCTTGGTTGGAACTCATCAGATTCGCGTACAACAACTCCACATCCGCCACCACCCAACAGTCGCCGCTTTATCCAAACTGTTACAATCTCACGGGGGACTTTGCCAGGATCGTCAGGGTTGATCGCAGAGAGATATTGCAGCAAAAGTGAATGACCTCAGATCAGAGTGAACGTAAATGACTGAAGTGATTATAACAAAGAGATACATCGGTTAAAATAGAAATTCAAGGGAATACGAAAAGTCCTAGATAGCCAGCCAAATTCAAGCGTGCAGCGCGAGAACCTGTTTCAAACCTGTTCCCGCCATTTCTAGTTCGAATGCTTCTGCGTGACAACCGCTTCGGTAGTGTTAGCTCTTGTTGCGTACAGGAATGCCTTCTCATTTAATCCATATCGCAACACCCCCCTTCATTCCTGGGCGTAGCAGGTGCTCACTCTCTTGACCACTCCCGTGAGGTTGGAGCAGTGCTGGTACTGCTAACGTGGCAGTCGCTTGGTGAGAAAGTCAGCTGCCATGTCAGTGGTGGGGCAGTACGTCAGATCGACCTTTCCTTGTTCGGTTTCGTCCTTGACGAAAAAAGTACCGGAGCGCGATGTGCTTCGTTCGGTTGACGAAGCCGGGCTTGTTTGCGATCTTGATCGCGCTCTGGTTGTCGCAGTGGAGGCAAAATGTCGGGGATGTTTGAATTTTCGCCTCCAGCAGGAGCTCTTGCATATAGAGTCCTTCACGAATTGCAGCGGTTGCGGCGATGTATTCTGCTTCGGCTGACGACAGGGCAACCAGCTCCTGCTTCTGGGAATTCCAGGAGATCGGCCCCGTTGGCTCGAGGCGGAAGACGAAGCCCGTTCATGACCGTCGATTGGCAGAATCAGCGGCGTGATCTGCGTCCACGTAGCTGGCGAGGTTGAAGGATGGTGTTGACAGCATTGAGTAGGAGAGCTTGAGGTCAAGCGTGGACATGAAGTACTGCAGGGCGCGCTCGAGGTCCAGCAGATTTTATGCCACTCGCTTTTGCGAGTACTGTGCCAGCTGGCTGGCGATATAGGAATGGTCGAGCCTGCAGGTGACGGAGGCGAACAGCAGGCAACCCAGTTGCTGTTGGTAAAGATGGAGTCCTGCGGGCGACAGAGGTTTGTTGTCCGGTTTGTGGTTGGGACCAGGTGTGTGATAGGGAGTTGAGAGTAGTGTGGGTGGAATCTTGAATCGCTCGCCCAATGACTCTTCGTACTTAAGAAGCTGAGAGATAAACAACATCTGGCACGTAGGAGATGTTGAGCCCCAGGAACTGTGTCACGTTGTGATTAGAAGTGATGTCGACGCGCATCGAACTGATCGACGAGCGCGTTGCTCGTTCCTGTGTACAGCAAATCGTCAAGTACACTGTCAGAAGGATATAGTCGCTGCAGAAGTGGAGGCGATACATCCCAGGATCTTGTGGCCTATCTTGAAGCCTATCTCGAGCAGGACCTTGTACAAGTGCTGCTGCCACAGTCGAGGTGCCTGCTTGATCCCGTAGAGGGATTTCTTTAGCTGGCAGACTCTCGGGTCTCCTTGCCCGTAGGTGTGAGGCTGCTCCACGAAGATTGTTGCATCGACTAGCGCATATAGGAACGCGTTCATCACGTTGATCCGCCACAGTGGTAGATGCCTAGCAGCGGCGATAGCGAGTAGGATGCGCACAGAGGTATGCCGGCTTACGGGACCAAATGTCTGATCAAAGTCGATGCCGTGGCGCTGATCATAACCGCATACTGTTGGTGTAAGGGCCTAATAAACTCGGGCTATTAAGACGTTATCCAACTTAAAACCTCTCCTCGGGGTCACCTCCAAGGGTCCCTGGGTGCTTGGTACAAGACCAGCCCCTATCCTCGGGTCCGAGTATGTAGAGAGAGGGATGAAGAGGGACTTAGTCAAAACAGCAAGAGTACCTTGAACGTCGCGCAGCGTGCCGTGCAGACCGTCGATCGGATTAAGCTGAGAACTCGCTATATCGAAGCTCACTCTAAGAGCTTTCAAAAGAGCCAAGTTGCCTCGCGAAAAGTTCTGCCATTACGACGTTATGACTCGGACAGCGTTTGCCTAGCGTCGTAGTGCTAGCGTACTAGCGTTGACTCGGTAGCATTCCGCCGTCGCACCGCGTAGAAACGAAATTCCAGCAAGGAAGGAATTCGCTTGAATCAATTTCACTATATCCAGGTACAAACAGAGAAGGAATAAATAGTTCTAGCTAGCAAGGACCTTGGGAATCAACCTGGGAACAACCAGGGATGATCCCAAATAATTCCAAGCAACAGAACCAACCTGGCTGGACAAAACAGCAGGTGGTAGGTTGGTAAACAACCTCTGGTTCTGTTTTTCCAACCTGGGAAAACAACAACCAGGTTCAGGTCCTAAAAACAGAACCTGTTTTGTCTTTGCCCAACCAGCCAAATGCTGGTTCCGCTGGTTTCCCCTGGCCCTGTAGCATGCAGATACAGACAAACAACATCCAACCTTCACCTAAATTGTACCCCTATAGTGCCTGCCCTGCTACACTATAGTCAATTAAACAAAACAGTACAATTTCGAGTTGGATAGAACTGAATCTGCGCAATCAATTCAACCGAACTGCAAAGCGTCCATCTTGGGTTCCTTTGCGAGCTCGTCCTTTCTGCTTGCACTGTTCATAGCGCGTACAATGTTGTGCCGAAGCGCACATTGCGCGAGTACCTGCAAATGCATCAAGCGAAAATTGCGAAAGCAAACAAACACACGAACATTCCATTCACACCCAAATGCATTCGCACACGCATACTCGTACAAACAGACGGCAGGATGTCGTGCAATGTGAATTTGCACCCAACACACCCCCCCTCAGCCTGCCGGCTGCATCCCCATCATTCCATGCTAGTTCATGCTCATTCCACTCATGCGCACACAACGCCAATGAGGCTCATCCGCAAGCCTCTTGGTGAGGAAGTCTGCAGGCTGCTGGTGAGTCTTGATGTAGATCGGATTCACCGTCCCCCTCTTCACCTCCTTACGCAGCCAGTGCCACTTGATACGTATGTGCTTGTTCAGCCCATGAAGCACAGCGTTCCTGGCCATCCCAAGAGCCCCTTTGCTATCACAAAACAGCGGTGTAGCAACCTTCTGCTCCTGGCCAATCTCCTCTAACAGCCTCCTCAGCCAAATCACCTCCTTCACCCCATGGAACATCGCCATGTACTCCGATTCCACGGAAGATAGTGCCGTCTCCGTCTGCTTCTTGGACCTCCAACTAACAGGTCCTCCCCCAACTACGCAGATGTATCCTCCCACAGATGAGGAATCCTCCTTCTCAGAAGCCCACGTAGCATCGCTGCGTAAAGAGGTGCTCCCCCTTCTCTTTCAGCACCTCAACCCCTTTCTGCTTCACCTGTGCAGATGCGGAGTATTGAACTCCAATGCTTGGGTGAGAGTTCAGGTACTTCACCACACGCTCAGCTGCATCGACCTGCTCCTCTGATGGATTCTGCACCACGCTTGCCAGCTGCCCAACAGAGAAAGAGATGTCGGGCCTCGTGTGAACCGCTGCATACAAGAGGCTGCCCACCAAGGACTGAAATTTTTGCTGCTCCTCGGCTTCAACCCCTTCATCCTCTGCTGCCTTCACAAGCTTGAATTCTGCTGGCAGGGGAGTTGCAACCTTGCGCTCATTCTCAATCTCATACTTCTCCCCCAGCTCCTTGATGAACTTCTCCTGGTGCAGCTTCAACCACCTGTGATCTGGACCCCTGTCCACATGCATCCCGAGGTAGTACTTTACCTTCCCAAGGTTCTTGCACTTGAAGTTCTCCATCAGCTGTTGCTGCACATTCTGGATCTCCTTCACGTAGACCAGAAACAACACCAGCTTCTCCCCCTCCCCCTTGAGAAAGAGGCTCTCATCACAGCTGCTGGTCCTGAATCCCATCTCCTCTAAAACAGCTGCCAACTTCTGGTACCAGCAGCGTGGCGCCTGCTTCAAGCCGTAGATGGACTTTTTCAGCTTGCACACCCTGCCCGTACCATCCTCATACCCAGGCGGCTGCGTCATGTTCACATCCTCCTCTAAAAATCCCATTGAGGAATGCCGTTGATATATCCATCTGAATGATGAATTTCCCACTAACGGCTGCATCTGCCAACAAGGAACGGTGGGTAGGGGGTTTGGCAGTGGGAGCAAAGATCTCATTGAAGTCCTGCTTCTCCTTCTGCATAAACCCCTTAGCCACCAGCCTACTCTTGTAGATGGTGACCTGTCCCTTGTCATCGGTCTTGATTTTTAGCTCCCACTTGCACTATACGGCTTTCTTCCCATCAGGCAGCACCACCAGATCCCATGTCCCATTCTCTAGCAGGCTTTGGTACTCAGCATCCCTAGAAACCAGCCACTTCTCCCTATCTGGTCCGACTAATGCCTCCTCCATGCTAGCTGGTTCCTCTGGTGCAGGGGCAAGAAAACAGTAGGCAGGTTCATCCTCCTCATCCGGGTCATAGCCATGCGGTAGAATCAGCAATGCCTCCTCATTCCCAAGCTGCTGCTCTGCTACATCAGCTCCTGCAGTCAGCTTCCTAGTGGCTATACGGGTACGTCCTGGCTTAGACACGGGTGTCTCCCTTCAGCCTCCTCCTTTGTGGTAGCTTAGGCACCTTAGCTTTGCCCTGCTGTTGTTCTCCTCCCTCAGATCCAGCAGCTTCCCTGGTGCTACCACTAGTCTCCACATCATCTCCTCCACCAGCAGGTGCCTCCTGCACCTTCTCTCCATCACCACCCTCTGCAGCTGCCTCCTCTCCCTCCTCCCACACACTAGGAGTCAGGTCCAGCTGCATGGTGATCTGCTCCATCTGCTGGGACACCCTGGCCTCTGGCTGTTTCTCCTAGCTCCCATTCATCATGCCCTCAACAAACTTCACATCCCTGCTGTCAAACAACACACCCTTGCGTGGTTCCCACAGCAGCCATCCCTTGCTCTCAGCAGCCAGCCCCAAATGCACACACCAGATTGCACTCGGCCCCAACTTACTTCGATACTTCTTGGGGACGTGGGCGATTGCCATGCAACCGAACACCCTCAGCATGTCCACCGGCGGCTTCCTCCCGAGCCACCTGTCCAGCGGCACCCACGATTCGTCACCAACCTTAGTGAGCACCCTGTTCCTAGCCACGGTAGCGTGCCGGACAGCATGGGGCCACATGGAATTACCCACCCCTGATTCTATGAGCAGCGCCCTAGCTGTCTCCAGAATGGTCCGGTTCGCCCGTTCTGCTACACCGTTGGACTGCGGGGTGTATGCCGTGGTCAGCTCCCTCTGAATGCCCTACTTCTTGAGCCAGGCCGTCATCTCAGCTCCAAAGAACTCACCACCCCGGTCTGTCCTAATCCGCTTCACCACAGACTCCGCTTGCTTCTTCACGAATGGCAGCCAATCTTCCCGTATCGTGAAGGCGGCGTGGTCCTTTTGCTTCAGCGGATACGCCCACATGAGTCTGCTCCAATCATCCACAATGGTTAGGAAATATCGCTCCCCCTTGTGCCCTTGCACCGGCAGCGGCCCCACCAAGTCCATGTGAACCAGCTCCAAAGGCTTCTTGCTCCTGCCAGCCACACTATGGAAGGGAAAACGGGTAAACTTTGAGAGCAAACACATTTCACAGTTATCATCGGGTGGCTGTCCGTTCAGCTTCAGACCCTTAACGGCTCCATCCTTCTCCAACTGCTTCAACAAGGGCATTGCCACATGCCCCAAGCGTCGGTGTGCCGTTGCCCAATCCGTCTCCCCAGATCTGGCCGACACTTTCACACCAACCCCTCCAACGGCGTTGCACTCCCCCTGGGATGCAGACCCCTCTCCAGCCTGCCCCCCATCGTGCCACGCCAACGCCGGCAGCTGCCACATGGATCTGTACACATCCTTGCTCTCGTGCAGATCCCAAAGCACCCGATTGCCCAGCTGCCCCTTGTACGTGCGAGCCCCATCCGTGCTAGTGCTCACCCCAGCCTTGGCAAGCTTACGGAGGGAGATGAGGTTAGCCATTAGATCAGGAACGAGGAGAACGTCGTGCAGCAACACCGGCTTGCCATCCGCTCCCTTAAACACAGCTCGTCCCACACCAGCCACCTTCAGCGCGTGTCCAGAGGCGGAGCACACCTCGTTGATCAGTGCAGTGCGTACGTCGTCCAGCAGGTCCTTGCGCGGCGTCATCGTCCAAGCAGCGCCCGTGTCCAACACCCAATTGTCCAGGGGGTACAGCTCTGCTCCAACCTTGGCAGAGGCGTCTCCTTGCTCCCCCTGCTCTCCAATATGGAAGAACTGGCCCGCGGTGCGCTCCTTCTTCTTCTCCGCACCGTCGTTGCTCTTCGGGTTGTTGTCGGACGAATCGGCGACCATGTTCGCGCCGTTTTTCTGGTTCCTCCGCGGGCCGCCATCCTGGTGACGATTCTGGGGGGTCCATCCATCGGGTTTCTTATAGCACAAAAACCAGGGGTGCCCCTCCTTCTCACAATACCAGCAACTCCCTTTCATTTTGCCACCAGCACCCGACTTGCCCCCACGTCCAGATTTCGCACCGCGACCCCAACCGGTAGCTCCTTGTTGGTCGTTGGAGTCGCCATCCTTCTTTGCACCGCGTCCAGCACCACCAAAGCCACGTCCTCTGCTACGTCGGCTCCCTTGCATCCCGTAGCCGCTGCTGCCGTCATCTCCACCCCTCAGTTGGCGGCGACGGAAGTCCTCCTCCAGAATCTTCGTCCGCACCCACTCGAGCGTCCACAAGCTCTGGTCCTGCGGCAGGCTCAATCAGCTCGTGAATTGAAGCCACGATTCTGGCAGCAGCGAGAGCATCTTCAAGCACTTGGTCTGCTCCGGGTAGGTGATTCCCACGGTCGCCAACTTCGCATAGAGGTCGCGCATCTTGTCCAGGACAGATTGCACCGGCTCTCCCTCGCTCAGGCGCAACGCGGACAGCTCCCTCTCCATCATGAGCGTCGCGCCGACGGAGGTAGGGGCGTGCAGCTCCTTCAGCACGGTCCACGCCTTCGGACTGCAATCAACCTCCGGCAGCAGGTGCATGACGTGGTGACGCTGGTTCAGCTCCAAACTCTGCGACATCAAGTAGTAGCCAGCCGAGGCGCGCTCGTTCCAATCTTCCTGCAGCGCGGGGTCACCCGGTCTAGGCTCCTACCCAATCATTAGTTTCAGCGAACCGATCTGACGGAAGTAAAGTTGCATTTTCCAGGCCCAATCATCATAGCTCTCACCGTTTAACTTCTTGACGGTGAAATTCTTCAGCACCTCCTTGATCAGCAAGCCCTGGTTTGTTCGCGCTCCCCTTGGCACCGAAACACCAGAATCTTGGCTGCCGCTACGATCTTGGGCTGAAGATTCACCAGCTCCCGTCGAGGTATTTTCCCGCCATAGCTACCTATAACGAGGATCGCTATAACGCAGCTCTGATACCAGCTTGTTGGTGTAAGGGCATAATAAAGTCAGGCTATTATGACTTAATCAAACTTAAAACCTCTCCTCGGGGTCACCTCCAAGGGTCCTTGAGTGCCTGGTACAAGACCAGCCCATATCCTCGAGTCCGAGTTTGTAGAGAGAGGAGTCAAGAATGACTTAGCCAAATTAGCAAGAGTACCATGATCGTCGCGCAGCGTATCGTGCAGACCGTCGATCGGATTATGCTGAGATTTTGCTATATCGAAGCTCGCTCCAATAGCTTTAAAATGAGGCAAGTTGCCTCGCGAAAAGTTATGCCATTACAAAGTTATGGCTCGGATAGCGTTTGCCTAGCGTCGTAGTGCCAGCGTTGACTCGGTAGCATTCTGCCGTCGCACCGCGTAGAAACGAAACTCCAGCAAGGAAGGAATTCGCTTGAATCAATTTCACTATATCCAGGTACAAACAGAGAATGAATAAATAGTTCTAGCTAAGCAAGGACCTTGGGAATCAACCTGGGAACAACCAGGGATGATCCCAAATGATTCCAAGCAACACAACCAACCTGGCTGGACAAAACAACAGGTGGTAGGTTGGTAAACAACCTCTGGTTCTGTTTTTCCAACCTGGGAAAACAACAACCAGGTTCAGGTCCTAAAAACAGAACCTGTTTTGTCTTTGCCCAACCAGCCAAATGCTGATTCCGCTGGTTTCCCCTGGCCCTGTAGCATGCAGATACAGACAAACAACATCCAACCTTCACCTAAAGTGTACCCCTATAGTGCCTGCCCTGCTACACTATAGTCAACCAAACAAAACAGTACAATTTTGAGTTGGATAGAACTGAATCTGCGCAATCAATTTAACCGAACTGCAAAGATTCCATCTTGGGTTCCTTTGCGAGCTCGTCCTTTCTGCTTTCACTATTTATAGCGCGTACAATGTTGTGCCGAAGCGCACATTGCGCGAGTACCTGCAAATGCATCAAGCGAAAATTGCGAAACCAAACAAACACACGAACATTCCATTCATACCCAAATGCATTCGCACACGCATACTCGTACAAACAGACGGCAGGATGTCGTGCAATGTGAATTTGCACCCAACAGCAGGCAAGGACAATATCAGCCACTGGGATCTACAGTTACCGACCCTCGAGTTTGCTTACAACAACGCATCTCATGCAGTTACAGGGAAAACTCCTTTCCTGTGTTACAGACGTGAACCCATCACACCACAGCAGCCAACCACAACGGCACACGTCCAGGCCGCACATGACTTCGTCACCACCATGCAGCAGCTATGGGAGAAGTCTCAGCGACGTCTCACCACGATGCAGAATCCCCAAAAGCAGTATGCAGATCGACATCGACGAGATTACACGGTAGCAGTCGGACATCAGGTGCGTATCGACACTTGCAACTTGGACTTGTCCCATCTTCCGTCCAAACTCCGACCTCGCTTCTGTGGTCCTTTTTATGTTGAGACCATGGCGACACCCGTTACATTCCGCTTGCGCTTACCAACCATGTGGAAGCTTCACAACACATTCCATGTTCAGCTACTGAAGCCTTACAAGGAACCCAACCAACAATTCCAGGGACGACAGCTACCGCAACCACCACCTGTTCTCGTACAAGATGAACCAGAGTACGAGTTGGAACGTGTCTTCGCTCATCGACACAGACGGAGCAACACGCTCGAGTTCTTAATATGCTGGAAGGGATATGACCCATCGGAGGACAGCTGGGTTGCAGAAGCTGATATGGGCACCGCACGCCGTGTTCTCAAGGATTATCTTGTCAAGAAGGGTGATTCTCATGCCACCCAGCTTTGAGGGGGAGACGTGTGAGAGTACGACGGTTTTACCTACTTGAATTTACCTTATCATGCATTATCTTGCTTAGCCATTCAAGGTTACATGCTCCGAATTCTGTGCTTTTCGGTCTACACCAAGAGGCTTCTACCGAATTCGGGAAGAACCCGTTCGGGACGCTTTGCGACCCTCGGACCTTCTCGTAACATCCTGGTTACTGACCTTGTTTCGTGCCTACATATAGCCCCATAGTTGTACCCAGGATTCATAATCTATTTTCTGAACTCGATCCTCGATCCTCACACTAAGAGTAAGTGCGTTATTTACCCATATGGTTGGTACCAAGAGTAAGTGCGTTACTTACCCATATGGAGAGTAAGTGAGTTACTTACCCATATGGCTGGTTGTAAGAGTAGATGCGTTGCTTACCCACATGGTAAATGCGTTATTTACCCATATGTGTCAGAATCCCTTCCCCTTTCCCCTTGATCCTTGCTCACATGAGACTCTCTTACCGTCCCCTTTCCCTTGCATTCTTCTGCCTCTCCTGCTCTGCTTCCTCCCCTCCCTCTCGTGCCCACTCTGGCGACTTCACCCTACTTTCTCTTTGACCGTGCCCTTCTTCTGCTTCTGTTCTGACCCTTCCATAAGTTCTAACCCTTCCTACTCCATTCTGACTGTTGTTGTGGCTTCGCTTGGTACTGCTAATCTTTAGAAATGAAAGCACAGTAATTCGCAAAAACACATCAGCAGTGGCAGTCCGATGGCCCGGGATCTCCCCTTATGCCTCACACTTCCTACCCTAAGCTAGAAAACTGCGTTCAATGAACACAAGTAACCTAGCTTGCCACCCAGATCTCCTGCCTGCTTCGTCCAGCTGGCGGCAGTGACTCCCAGCTCTTCCCGGACTCGGTGTCTGAGAGGGAACGAAAAAAAACACATGCACATTACACAAACATTCCATTCGCCAACCCTCTGCCCGCTCCTTACAGCCTGCTCAGTTACCGCCCCCTTGCCTCGCCAAATCTTCGGGTACTGCTCACATCGCAGCACATCGCGACTACGAGTTGCACTCACTTGACTTCTCCACTGCGTTTCTTTAGGGAGACTGCACGAGCAGATCTGGTTGCGTCGTCCACCTGGCTTCACTAGCTCTTTTCTTCCGAAGACCCAGTGGAACCTGCGTCGACCGGTCTACGGCCTGCGCCAGGCTCCCCGCGAGTGGCGCGACGCTCTCCGCACGACCCTTGCAGCACTTGGTTTCTTCCGGTCATCTGCCGGCCCGTCGCTCTTCGTCCGCCTCACCTCGACCCCGTTCTTTATCCTGGTCTACGTCGACGACTTGGTCTTCGCCACTCCCGCCAGGAGTGCATTGAACTTGGTAAAGTCCGAACTGCAGAGGAGGCACACTTGCACTGACCTTGGTGAGCTGCAGCGCTTTCTTGCCCTGCAGATCACCAGGGGCAGAGCTACTCGCACCACTACCCTGACACAGTCACATATAGTGCAGCAGATCCTCTAGCGTTTTCGCCTTTAGTTCTCTTCAACACAGCCCACCCCTCTTGTTGTGGATCATACGCAGAGTTGGTAGGTTGTCTCGTGTACCTGATAACCTGCACTCGCCCAGACCTCGCTTTCCCTCTCAGCGTCCGGCTCACTTTGTTGCGACTGGGAGACACTGACCTGCTCACTGGTTGGCTGCTAGGAGGGTAGCGGCATACATGGCGAGCACATGAGGCATGAGACTTGTGCTTGGAGGACGGCAGCCAGTTACGCTCATCGGACACTCGGACTCGTCGTACGCGGACGACGCTGAAACGCTGAGGTCTTTTCAGGGATACTGCTCCAGTCTCGGGACCGGAGCTATTTCGTAGAGGTCGACTCGGGCGTCGTCCTTCGCTAGTTACAACTGTGATGCAGAGATCTACGCTGGGGTGATGGCTGCACAGGAGCTTCGCTGGTTGTCTTTCCTACTTACCGACCTCGGTGATCGGCCTCGCTCTCCCCCAGTCTTGTTCGCTCTCACAACTTCGACTAGTGGGGAGGGCGAAGCACATCCAGCTGCGCTACTTTCTATTGCGTGCATTGTAGCAGCGTGGCCAGGCCCGCGTGGTACCCGTGGCCTCGGATGCCAACACTGCAGACATGCTCATGAAAGCACTGCCGACTTGTGATCACCACCGCTTCTTCTTGCAGCTTGGTCTTGTGCCTGCAGGTCCTCACTTGCTTTCGTCGTGATGCATGCATCTTGCTTTGTCTTATATTCTTGCATCTCTTTTACAGATATTTACCTGCATATGTTTTTGGCCCCCTGCTTGCTCTCAGATATCCAACTATAGTTTATGTATAATCTGTATGTTTAGTCTAGGTGGTGTACAATTCGGTTAGTCTTAGCGTTAGGTTTCCTATATCTTTCCCATTTGTTCATTCCTTGGTCATTCATTCCCACGTTCCAAGTTTGACATGGTACCTCGCAGACGAGGTGGTTAATGCCGTAGCAACATCCACGGCTGCAGCTAATCCGGCTGGTGACGCTCCTGTGGCTTCAACATCCGCGCCGGCTCCTGGCGCTTCCGCGTCGATCGCTGCTAATCCTCAGAAGCCTGCTGGTTCTCGTCGTCCTGAGCTTCCTTCGGGGGTGTTTGAGGATGAAGAAGACGATGGGTATTTGATCGACGACTCCGACGAATGGATTGATCTGCAAGCGAACGGCCTGCTCGCATCCAAGACACGTGTCACGCTGACTCTCCTAATTCCTCACGACCTGGCTAAGGAAGTCCGTGCGGCGGAGGCGTCGGTGCGCGCTCTTCTGGTGTTCTTACGGAAGAAGCTGTCAGATGATGCGCTGGAGGCGCTCTCGTTCCAGGAGCTGCTTCCGACATGGTTTTTGCGGACCCGCTACAGCCGTCTGCAAGTCACCTTCGCTTTGACCGCGGATGCGGCAGTGGTCCGGCAGCATCTGGTGGATTATGTGGGTGTGGATGGCAAGATACGTTACACATTCGGCTGGCAGCATCCGATCGACAGCGGTTTCCTCAGGCGAAGGCTGACATGCCAAAAGGGGTGGAAGTGCTTCTTAAGGCACTACCTACGGAGATCACGCCGCTCATCGCTTGCGATTCGCTGATGGTCGCGAAGCTGCAGAAGCGTGGGAGGTCGGCGTTCCTGCATGGCACAGGTTTCCACCGTGTGATGGATCCGGTCACTGGTCTGGGCACGGACAATATCCGCGGGCTGGTGGTCCCGCATCCTGGTGACACGTACCGCTGGCGTCACGTGGTGGAGGATCCGCTGATCGATAAGAAGCTGTACCTCGTGCACTTTCCGTCACTGTCCTGTGGCTTCTGCCAGGGACAACACATGGATAAGTTGCATCATGAGTATGTGACTGAGCGGCAGAACAGCATCGCCAAATGGAACTTGTCGCTAGGCAGGGTCCATGCGCTCAATGGTAACGGGGATGGGGCTGCGCCAGCATGGTGGGGGTTGAGCTGCTGTGTAGTTCTTACCTTCACGTTTACTGATGGAGATGTGATGTGTGTGCTCTGCAGCGGCCTCCCTCTAGGCGGCAGAGGTGGTCAGGAGGATTCTTCGGGACCCGGCGCTGGTTCTGATCTCGACTGCGTCCAGCGCGGAGGAGTGGTTGTGTGTTCAAGAGTGGTTGCGACCGCGCGCATGGGGAGACCTTCGAGCAAGCTTCCACACATATCGGTTCCTTTCGCCATGCATCTGCGGTGGGAGCGGCAAGTCGTGCAAGCAAAGCAAAGCAGAGCTTGCAGGCAGTGAAGAGGTTGTTTGGTATCCGCGCAGAGGCGGCAAAGGCAAAGTGAATCCAGTGCAGGAAGGGAGAAGGAACGTTGTGCCATGGTACTTGTTAAGCAATGGAGCATCCTCTATACTGTCATGGAGTATATACACAGTGAATTCAGCTGGCAGCAGTAATCTTATGTCCGGCCTGCGAATGCTTTGGGGCCTCTTTAACGGGTAGCAAATGGGTGAATACACCAATGTTAACGGTCTTGGCTGCTTGCAGAAACAGCACGATACTCACCATTGGTTTAGGCAAGCTGCGCAAGTCATCATTCTAACAGACACGAGGATTCCGGAGGACCATAACTTTTGGACTCATATACAAGCGAACTTAGTAGTAGCAGTCTCACCTGCAGCCAGAGCGGGGGGGGGGGGGGGGGGGGGGGGGGGGTGGCGGTTATCTCTCTCAACAGTGAAGTGTCCCTTACAGATCCGGTCAAAGATAGCTCAGGTCGTCTGGTGCGGGTGACGCTGTCTTGGAGAGGAGTCGTAGTGATACTTGTAGCAGCTTACTTCCCTTCGAGTCCAACGGCGAGGGGCCCTTTCTTTAGAGACGTGCTCCAGCTGTTCATTGCAGCGATTCCTTGCGGGAGCCACTTAGCGCTTGCGGGTGACCTGAATGTTGTAGAAGACCTAGTGTTAGACAAGTTATCAGGAGCCGGATCAAAGGGGGTAAATGACAGGCTCACAGCAGTCTGCAGTAGCTTTGATGTCCGTGATGCCTTCAGGGCGATTCACCCTTACCTGGGGGAGTATACCTTTTTCTCGGCGGCGGTGAGGGAGAGCACGAGGATTGATCGCATCCTTGTATCACAGTCGCTGCTGCACCAGGTTCATGAAGTGCGGCATGTGGCGCTCGTCAAAAGGTTCACAGATCACTGGTTTGCAGTCCACATGAAGCTCAGCACGGGGGGAGACGGAGAGGCTGGCCCTGGTCTGTCGAGGCTCCCGGCGTCTCAAGTACCGCGAACTGGAGTGCGGAGGCGAATAATGCAGACCGTGCGGAGGAACGAGGAGAGGGGGGTGACTTGGAAGCCCTAATGGCCTCTCTGAAAGTCGGGCTCAAGACGTACACAGTGGAAGAGAGGAAGCGTATGGCATCCACAACGGCGGACCTGGAACGGGAGGTTGGGGAGCTGAGGCAGAAGGTGATGAGAAAACCCTGGTGTTCAAGGGCGAAGGTGCGGCTGGTGAAGTACGAGGCTAAGCTCAAAGCATATGAGGACGGGAGGCATCAGAAAATGCAGGAGCAGGCGGGGATCAAGGTAGAGAAGAACGGCGAAGCTCCTACTGGTTTCCTGTCGGCCAAAATCAAGGCGAGGAAGGCAAGTACAAGGCTTGAAACGGTGAACTTCAACGGGCAGCAGCATGCGGGGGCAAAGGAAGCACTCAAAGCAGCGTCCAGTTTTTACGCCTACCTGTTTCCAGCCAAGGCAGACCAAGGAGCCCTGCCGTCTGACTTCCAGATGGACAGGTCCGTCTCCCCTGATGATGCAGCCGCGTTATGTGCGCCGTGGGAGGAGGCGGAAGTCAAGTGTGCGCTTGCGGAAATGGCAGCAGGCAAGACTCCTGGGAGAGATGGGCTCCCGAAGGAGCTCTGGGAGCCGCAGTGGGACCTGTTGAGGGGACACGTGATTCGCTTTCTGAAGGAGTTTGAGCAGTCGGCGACTTTATCCGCGGAATTCTCAACTGCGGTGACGGTCCTACTGCACAAGAAGGGGGACAAGGAGGACTTACTGAACTACCGTCAGATCACCCTACTAGGAACGGCATATAAGATCATAGCGAAGATTCTGGCGAGCAGGGTGAAACACAGGCTGGAGAGAGTGGTTTCGACAGGGCAGTTCGTGGAAGGAGCCTTGCTGGCGCGGTGGTGATCGCGGCGGATGCGATTGACGCGGCGAATTTCGGGCAAGATGACTGGCTTCTCCTCCTGGTTGACTTCAGGAAGGCGTTTGACTCGGTATCAAGGGGGTACCTGTGTGAGGTCCTGCGATGGATGGGTTTCCCGGAGGCGTATGTCAAGTGGGTTGAGGGGCTGCACCAAGGGGCGGCGACACGCATCTGCAAAGACAGTTGGCTGGGAGACGAAGTGCCGGTGCAGACGGGGGTGAGGCAGGGTTGCCCTCTCGCGCCGTATCTCTTCCTTTGCGCGGTGGAACCCTTCTGTCAGGAGGCGCAGAGACGACGGTTAGGCATTGAGATTAAAGGATCCGGGAAGCCGACGTACCTGGGTTATGCGGACGACACCACTCTTTTGCTGAAGGGTTGGGCGCAGCTGGACACGGCTGAGGTGCTGCTTAAAGACTGTGAACGAATGTTTGGGCTGGCGGCGAATTGCGAAAAGTCCGTGGTGCTGCCGCTTGGGAGTCAGCGTGACATTGCCGCTGCCGGAAGGGGCCAAAGCTAGTTTTCTATCGGTGTCGGAAGTCACGCCGCTGGCAATGGCAGGCGAGAAAGTGGTGGGGGAGCTGGGATAACCCCCATGTCAGGCTCCTTGGGACGGACCTGTGTGTGGGGAACAGCATTGCCTCCCTGAAGCAGTTGAGATCAGAGCTGGAGGAGGAGCAGGATCACTCGGGGCAGCTCTCTCGGCAGGAGCTGGGGGAAACGGATCAATTGGCGGAGGACTATCGCGCGCAGGGACTCTCATGTGGTTCTCGCGAGGGCGTGTGATGTCCTGCTGCGCGCCCACCATTCCAACCTTCAAGTGGGCGACCGCGTGCGCTTTCTAGGGGAGCGGATAAAGCGTCCACATTGCGGGGAAGCGGAAACGGTGGATCACGTGCTGTTTTCCTGCCGTGCCATCCAGCCGGTAGTGCATGCGCTGGTCGGGGCCATCCGCTGGCTCAACCCGTCAAGGAAGATGAAGACGCTTGGGGACCTGATGTTCCAGCGTGGTGACACGTCATCCGGCTTACCGGAGTTAACAGTATCGGCGATTGCGTTCCACCAAATCTGGGTGGAGCGATGGATCTTGATGGCACGCGGTCCTCAGGGGGAAGAAATTTTAGTGCAGGAAGATGATAGGGAAAATTGTGACCGCTTTCTGCCTGCATGAGCGAACTTACGAGGGCATCAAACGAAGGAAGGCCTGGGCAAAAAAGCGACACGTGGCCAAGAAACATCTGGCGAAAGATAAGATCTCCGCTATGGAGAATGTCAGCACGCGATTTGGCAACAAGCTTATGTGGCGAGAAGATTTCTTGTCCATCTGGACGGATAGGAGAGCTAGGTTCAAACATCCGTAGATGCCTCTGGGGGCGACTCATGACACTGTGTGCATCTGTCCCCCCACACGCACCAGTTACGACTGTGGCCTTCTGCTGTATCCCTGATATAGTGAAATGCCTTCTATTAAGGAAAAAACCAAAAACAAAACAAAACAAAAGAGCGAGTTTTGTTTCCCATGGGCCCACCACCCCGCGCCCCGTTCCGCCCGTCGTCCCGTGCCCCGTTCCCCCGCCACCCCGTACGCGCACCGCGCCCCGCTCGTTCGAGGCCCCGCGGACTCCCTTTGAAGGCCCCGCGGCCTCCCTTAGAAGGCCCCGCGGCCTCCCTTCGAAGGCCCCGCGGCCCCGCCCTGTATGCACCCCGTCGCCCATACGCGCCCCGCTCGTTACTCGGCCCCGCGGCCTCCCTTAGGAGGCCCCGCGGCCCCACCTCGTAAGCTCCACGCACCCCGCAAGCACCCCGTCCCCGTACGCCCCCGCTCGCACCCCGCGCCCTGCTCGTTCGAAGGCCCCGCAGCCTCCCGTCGACGGCCCCGCGGCCCCTTGTTAATAGGCCCTACGACCCCTCGTTAGCACCCCCGCGGCCCCTCGTTAGCGGCCCTGTGGCCCGTCGTCCCAAGTGCCACCTGACACTCTACTTTCTTTGCCTTCCAATTCCGTGTCCCACAAATGACTTTCTGACATTCGATCTTACATGATATATCATTCTTGCTTGTTTTCGCCCATATCACTCAATTCTTAACCCAGTTACTCCTTCGCCTAATTTGCAAATACTTCTTTTGCCAAAAAGTCTTCCGTCGCTTTTCATCCTCAATTTAGTCAACCCCGCAATTCCTTAGCAGATTTAGGCCAAACGTCCTAACAGTGCGGATAAAGGGAAAATATGTTTTCTTGCTATTTATAAACCAGGGTTGTTTGCATAAAGAATCTCATAGATATCGGAGCTAGCCATTCGTTCGTCTCTTTTTCGATTGTTAATCGTTCCCATCTCAAAGCAGATTCCGCGTGCAACTTAAATGACGCGCGTATGGTAGATGGGACGTATCTCGACATGGGACCAGTTATTCGCAAGTTGTGCGTAATGCTAGGACCAGTCACGGTTAGGCGTGACTTCGACTCTGCGACGCTGGACAGCTACGACTCTCTTCGGTAGAGATTGGTTGTGGACGGTTAGCACTCAGTTCGATTGGGCTCAGAGAATCTGCAGCATCAATGTAGATGGGGATTTCCGGGAGCTGCCAAAGTGGAGTGATGGGGCCACATCCTCCATAGCCATCATCAATGCTGTTCAGGTGAGGCAGCTGGTGAAATGAGCTGCACGGGTCTTCGCAGTCTTCCTTGAGGAGGTGGAAGCTGAGGAGGGGAACGGAGGGAGCGCAACAGTTAGCGAGACGACGACTCTTCCTACTGAAGTGAGTGCACTCTTAGCAGAGTTCGTAGACATCTTCCCTGACGAGTTGCCGCCAGGGTTGCCTCCTAGCCGAGCAGTAGACCATCGGATAGAGTTGGAGCCGGGAAGCAGGCCAGTAGCGAAGCCGGAATGGAGGTTGAGTCCAGCGGGGACAGATAGATGACGCAGCAGGTTAGGCACTTTCTCGCGCAGGGTTTCATTCAGCTATATAGATCTCCTTAGGCAGTACTGATCATTTTCGCGCCCAAGAAAGACGGAGGGCTACGGATGTGCATCGACTAACGCGCACTGAACGCCGCCACCATCACGAATATATTTCCAATGCCGAGAGTAGAGGATCTCCTAGATGCAATGCAGGGCGCTAGAGTCTTCTCTAGGATCGACCTTTGTTCCTGTTATCACCGGATTCGTGTAATTCCGGAGGATCAGCAGAAGACGGCGCTTTGTACAAAGCAGGGGTTGTACAACTCCAGGGTTGCACCGTTCAGATTGACCTACGTACCAGCGACGTTTCAGGCGCTCATGAACACCGTTCTCTCTGAGTTCCTTGGTTCGTTTGTCGTAGTTTACCTAGACGACATCCTAGTCTTCTCCAGGACGTAAGAGGAGCACGTGGCACTTGCAGAACGTTTTCGAGGGCTTCCGGAAGGAGCAGTTGTACGCCAAGCAGTCTAAGTGCGAGTTTTTCCTCCCTGAAGTCGAGTTCTTGGGTCACGCCGTACCCGCTAGTGGCATTAGGACCGACCCGAAGAAGATCGCAGAGGTATAGGATTGGGTAGCCCCGAACTCAGTCAAGGAACTGCAGAGCTTTCTAGGATTCACGAATTACTACCGTCATTTCGTTCAGGGTAAGCCATAGGAACAGTGCTTCTTCAGGGCCAGGGCCGCAGGTTGCACCCAATCGCGTACGAGTCACGTAAGCTGAGGAGAGCGAAGCTGAACTATCCCATTCACGACATGGTGTGGAGGTGTTACCTAGAGGGGGCAGATAGTGTCATACACAAGGACCATTGCTCGCTTCGCTTTTCAAGTCACAGCCGCAGCTGAGTCGTCGCCAGGCTAGATAGATGGAGTTCATGGAGGGGGCCTTTCATTACATAATAGAATATAAGTCAGGCGTACGCAACCCAACAGATTTGCTACCTCGCCCTGATTTTCAGCTCGCTAGTCTCACAGTTACTGCCTGCCATCCTCTTCTCACAACACTCTTCGAGCACGGATACACAGTAGATCCCGACTTTACACCGCAGCCGCCTGCAGGAGCAGAGGTGCAGGGTAGGGTCTACATTTGGAAGGGTACCACACGGATTTGGGTTCCTGCCTACCGCCCACTTCGAGAGCTTCTTCTTTCCGAGGCGCACGACGAAGTTAGCACGGGTCACTTCAGAGGAGCTTCTTCTTTCCAAGGCGGCTAAGACGCTTAGTCTTAGTCGTAGAGGATTATATTCGCTTGTGCGACACGTGTCAGCGTACGAAGTCATCTCTGCGGAGATTAACTACACAACAGTGGGAGCTAGACTACGGGGGAAGGCACAGTTGGGTGAGTGATCGTAGCGTTCCTTGCGTTCTCTGGCATGCGCGTCTTCACGGGGCAAAGCGGCAAGAGTTTCACTAGAGAAAGTTCATAACAATGGTTGGCAATAGCAAGGGAACACTGACTACATCAGAAGCAAGTCTGCCTAGCACACAGGCAGGTCGACTTCCAGCGCAGCAAGGTCGACCGCGATCTAGCGCAGCAAGGTCGACCGCGCTCCAGCGCAGCAAGGTCGACCACGTTCCAGCACTGCAGCAAGGCGGCCGTCCAGCGTTGCATCCGCAGGTGACAGCAGCGCACACGCTCATGCCTCCTTCGCAGGTGCTCGCATACGGTTGGCCTGACGTGCACCGTCACGTGCAAGTCGGCTGTTGTCTGCGCCTAATGAGCCACGTCGACCTCGGGATACCACTCCGAAGTCGGCTTCTCCAGAACCTCATGGGCGACAGTCGCGCACCCCCGCAGAACCTCGTCGCCGTGGTAACCTGGTCGGCCTGGAAACCACCAGGTCGGCGTCGACTTGCTCGGTAGAAGTCGACCAGCAGCTGTACGTGCTCGTCGACCACCCAGGTCGATGACCACCAGCCGACTTCACCAAGTCGGCCACTCCCCTGACCACGTCTTACACCCCACAGTCTAATGATGTAGCAGAACGGGCGAACCAGACCATTCTAGAGACAGCTAGAGAGCTGTTCATAGAATCTGGGTTGGGCAACTCCATGTGGCCCCATGCTATCCGGCATGCTACCGTGGCTGGGAACAGGGTGCTCACCCAAGGTTGGTGATGATTCCTGGGAGCCATTGGAGAGGTGGCTTGTGAGGAAGCCGCCGGTGGCCATGCTGCGGGAGTTCAGTTGCATGGCAGTCGCCCACGTCCCCAAAGTCCACCGAAGTAAGCTGGGGGCAAGTACAATCTGGTGTGTGCATTTGGGGCTGGCTGCTGAGAGCAAGGGATGGCTGCTGTGGGAACCGTCCAAGGGTGTCATGTTTGACAGCAGGGATGTGAAATTCATTGAGGGCATGATGTATGGGAGCTCGGAGCAACAGCCGGAGGCCAAGGTGTCCCAGCAGATGGAGCAGATCACCATGCAGCTGGATCTGAATCCTACTATCTGGGGGGAGGGAGAGGGTGGTGATGGGGAGAAGGAACAGGAGGCACCTGCTGATGAAGGAGATGGTGTGGAGTCTAGCGGTAGCACTAGTGGAGCTGCTAGATCTGAGGGAGGAGAGCAGCAGCAGGACAAAGCTAAGGCTCCTACACCACCATCGAGGAGGAAGCCAAAGGGTGGTATAGTGAGGGGATGGGAAACACCCGTCACTAAGCCATGACATACCCGTATGGCAACAAGGAAGCTGGTTGCAGGATCTGATGTAGCAGAGCAGCAGCTTGGGAACGAGGAGGAAAATGCTGATTCTGTTGGTGTAAGGGCCTAATAAACTCAAGCTCTTAAGACTTAATCAAACTCAAAACCTCTCCTCGGGGTCACCTCCAAGGGTCCTTGGGTGCCTGGTACAAGACCAGCCCCTATCATCGGGTCCGAGTTTGTAGAGAGAGGAGTCAAGAATGACTTGTACAGACAAACAACATCCAACCTTCACCTAAATTGTACACCTATAGTGCCTGCCCTGTTACACTATAGTCGACCAAACAAAACGGTACAATTTCGAGTTGGATACAACTGAATCTGCGCAATCAATTCAACCGAACTGCAAAGCTTCCATCTTGGGTTCCTTTGCGAGCTCGTCCTTTCTGCTTGCACTGTTCATAGCGCGTACAATGTTGTGCCGAAGCGCACATTGCGCGAGTACCTGCAAATGCATCAAGCGAAAATTGCGAAAGCAAACAACCAGACGAACATTTCATTCACACCCAAATGCATTCGCACACGCATACTCGTGCAATGTGAATTTGCACCCAACAGACGTCTACCCCCCCTCTCATCCCCGTCTTCCCGATGTCCCACACCTCGTCGCCGACCTGTAGAAGCCGACGCCGGCGTCGGCCACCGGCCATGAGGGGAGCCTAGGGGCGTCGCCTTTGGCGCCGGCCAGTGGCATCGCCGGCGGCCGACGTCACGTCCAGCAAGTCGGTGAGAAAGTGAAGCCGCCGACGACATGGGAGCCAACGACGTGGGAGCAGCGGGCAGTAAAGCCGACAGGGGAGCTGCCGGCAGGGGAGATGTCGGCAGTGAAGCCGACTTTGTTGCAGCAGGGCGACGAGGGCGCTGCAGCTGGCGACGAAGAGCTCTCGGCCGGGGAGGAGTCCACCGGCAGCGACGTGGTCGAGGTCCAGGTAGACCAGCCTGATCTACCACGCATGCCTGCCGCCGGCCGCCTTTACCACGCTGCTCGACGACGCCGGGGCCGATGTCGACCTGCCCGAGCTCGACCCCGACGTGCACGCCGACCCGTAGAACCGCTGGGACATTGCCACCATAATGGTGAAGGAGGCCCTGGCGAGCTGGAAAGGCAAGGCAGTGAAGGCCGCCATGGATTAGGAGATCCGCAGTCTCATCCGCATGGGCACCTGGGAGCTGGTCGAACGCCCACGCAGGGTGAACATCATGAAGAACCGGTGGGTCCTGATGACCAAGTACCACGTCGACGACACGGTTGCTCGGGAGAAGGCAAGGCTGGTCGTAAAGGGCTTCACACAGGTGTACGGCGCCGACTACGACGAGACGTACGCGCCGGTCGGGATCTACGTCACGCTGATTATCTTCCTCAGCATCCTCGCCGTCTTTGATCTGCACCTGATGCAGCTCGACATGAAGAACGCCTTTCTGCAGGCAAGCTCGATCGAGTTATGTATAGTACCAGCCGGACTATACAACGACGGGACCGGCCGGGTGTGCAAGCTGCTGAAGAGCCTGTACGGGCTGAAGCGGTCGCCGCTACTGTGGTACAAGGCGCTCGACGACGTGTTGACCGGCGCCGACTGGAAGAAGAGCCAGGTTGAAGAAGCACATTACTTCTAGGCAACGACGGCGTGACCTGCTGGGTGGTGGTCTACGTCGACGACCTGCTCGCCGCTAGCAGCAGCACCGCAATGCTGAAGGAGCTGAAGGAGCTGCTGGAGGCCGCCTTCATGCTGCGCGAGATCTCGCCCGTCGAGAAGTATCTCTGGAGATCGTACGCGACAGGTCGGCGAGGAAGCTGTGGCTCCACCAGCAGATTTACGTCGACAACTGCGTAGGCGCTTCATCGACGAGGAGCAGTGCGGTCGGATCCCGAAGACGCCAGTCTCCGTCGACGCCTACGCCGAGCTGTCATTCGACGACAAGGACGCTCATGCACGCGAGGAGGAATAGTACCGGCAGAAGGTCAGCTCGCTGCAGTTCGCGGCGACGACGACCAGGCTGGACATCGCCTTCGCGTGCAGCAAGCTGGGGAGCGGCTTGACGGTGAGGAGCGACCAGCACTGGCGTGAGGTCGACCGCTGCATCGCCTACCTCGCCGACACCCGTGACGCCGCCCTGGAGTTGTTTGGCGGACCAGAGTTGCTGGGTCTGGTCGGCTAGGTGGACGTCGACGACGCCGGCGACAAGCAGAACCGGACAAGCACGGGCGGCTACGTTTTCTTCTTCGGAGGGGCAGTCGTCTTCTGGACGATGCGGAGAAAACTCGTACAACAGGAGCTAATCTACGGGGTAGACACGGGGTAGGAGTGATCGTAGCGTTCATTAGTCGTTTTCTTGTGTGTTCACTGCTTGCACATTCACGGGGAGATTCTGCAAGAGTTTCACTAGCAAAGGTCGAAAAACAATCGTCCAAATGCAGAGCAACAATGGACTACATCAGATGCTAGCAGGCATTGAAGCCGACTGCCAGCACAGCACGGTCGACTGCGTTCCGGCACTGCATGGTCGACCGCACTCCAGCAGTGCAACGCCGCGGTCTGCCAACGCTGCAAGTCGGCGGCGTGACAACGCTGCAACAAGGAGGCTGCACAGCGTTGCACCTGCAGGACAGCAGCGCACCTGCTTCGCAGGTGCTCGCAGCTGGTTGGCGTGCTATGCCCCTTCACGTTCACAGCGCAGACGCCAAGCTGACCATGTGCCCAGGGCTGCACCTGATCCTCCACGTCGCCCGGGCAACCAGGGTGACGCCACCAGGTCGGCGTCCTCACGCGTCGACGTCCAGGCGCCCAGAACGGCGTCCAGGCGCCCAGGTCGGCGTCCCCTCCTCCCAGGTCGGCATCATGACGCCCAGGCCGCCGTCCAGACGCCCAGGTCGCCGTCCAGACGCCCAGGACGCCGTCCAGACGGCCAGGTCGCGCACGATCTCCAGCCCGAGATACTTCTCCACCGGCGAGATCTCGTGCAGCTCGAAGGCGGCTTCCAGCAGCTCCTTCAGCTCCTTCAGCATCGCGGTGCTGCTGCTGGCGGCGAGCAGGTCGTCGACGTAGACCAGCACCCAGCAGGCCACTTCATCGGCGCCAACCTTGAAGTAGAGCGCCTGGTTGACCTGGCTCTTCTTCCAGCCGGCGCCGATCAGCACGTCGTCGAGCGCCTTGTACCACAACAGCGGCGACTGCACAGGCCGTACAGGCTCTTCAGCAGCTTGCATTCCCGGCCGGTCCCGTCGTTGTAGTAGTCCGGCTGATACATGTACAACACCCGGTCGAGCTTGCTGTGCAAGAAGGCGTTCTACATGTCGAGCTGCATAAGGTGGAGGTCGAGGATGGCGACGATGCTGAGGAAAATCCTCAGCATGACGTAGCTGCTCACCGGCGCGTACGTCTCGTCATAGTCGGCGCCATACACCTGCGTGAAGCCAGCCTCGCCTTCTCCCGGGCGACCGTGTCGTCGACGTGGTACTTGGTCATCGATACCCACCGGTTCTTCATGATGTTCACCCCTCGTGGGCGTTCGACCAGCTCCCAGGTGCCCATGCCAATGAGGCTGCGGGTCTCCTCGTCCATGGCGGCCTTCACCGCCTTCCCCCTCCAGCTCGCCAACGCCTCCTTCACCGTCATCGTCGCGATGGCCCAGCGGTGCTCAGGGTCGGCGTGCATGTCGGGGTCGAGCTCTGGCAGATCGGCGTCCTCGTCGTACAGCAGGTCGTCATCGTCTTCGTCATACACCGTGGTGTAGGCAGCCGGCGGCATGCACGCATGGTAGGACAGGAAGTCAGGCGGCCTCCGAATTCGGCCTGAACGCCGTGGTCCAGGCTAGACCTCCACCACATCGCTGTCGTTGGACTTCCCGGCGTCAGACTGCTCCCCTTCATCGTCGCCGGCTTCACTGTTTTCACCAGCCTGCTGCACCAAAGTCGGCGTCCCTGCCGACTTCTCCCCTGTGGCTGCCGACGGCTCCTTGCTCGCCGTCTCTGCTGGCTACTCCCCTGTCGGCGGCTTCTCTGCCACAACCTTCTTCACGGTCTTCAGCAAAGTCGGCTGCTTCCCCCGCGCCCCCTGCTCCCCTGTCGTCGGCGTCGCCACTTCCACGCCGACTTGCTTGACATCACGTCGGCCACCGGCGATGCTCTTGGCCGGCGCCACAGGCGACGTCCCACTGCTCCCCTCATCACCGGAGGCCGACACCTGCGTCAGCTTCTGCAGCTGGGCTACGAGGGGTGTGGTACGAGGGGCTGAGGAAGGGAGAGAGGGGAGGACGTCCTCGTCCTCATCAGCTGGCTCGCCGACCTCGGCGAGCAGGGGAAGCGACGCCGTCGAGGTGTCGGTCGGCGGGTTGACCGGCGTCCGCCCCGACGCCGTCCCGTGCTTCGACTTCCACACTTCCAACGACATAGTCTCGTTAAACACCACGTCCGACGTGGTGGCCACCCTGTTGTCGGTGAGGTCGAGGAGCTCCCAGCCCTTGCTCTCCTCCGACACACCAAAGTGAAGGCCCCACCTGGCCTTCGGCTTCAGCTTTCCACTGCGCTGCTGCTCGGGGACCAGAAACTGCGCCATGTAGCCCCACACACGGGCCAGTGTCAGGTCGGGCTTCTTGTCGGTCAGCAGCTGGTGTGGCGTCGTCCCCGGCGGCAGCGTCGACCTCTCAAGGCAGTTGCGCACCCAGACAGCCTGCCGCAGGGCGAGGTGCCACCAGTGGTGCTACACGCCCATGTGCAGCAGCATCGTCCGCACCGACTCCACCACCGTCCGCATCTTCCGCTCCGCCATACCGTTCTGGGTGTGTAGGTGCAAGTCAAGTCGTGGACGATCCCCTTTCCGTCCACGAAGGCGGTGAACTCCTTCCCGAGGAACTCCCCTTCCCGGTCAGAGCGCAGCATCAGCACCGACTTCTTCGTCTGCCGCTCAACCACCACCAGCCACTTCTCGAATTCCCGCAGCACGTCCGACTTCTTGGCAACCGACCTCACCCACACGTAGCGGGTCTTGCGGTCCTTCAGCAGCAGGAAGTACAGGCTACCATCCTTGGCAGCCACCCGAAACGGCCCGCACAGGTCGATGTGCACGACAGCCAGGGCGTCCTCGGCGTCGGAGCCCTTGTCGGGGATGGTGTGCCGCGCCAGCTTCCCACCGATGCACGAGACATACCGAGAGTCGGTGCCGGCCGACGGCTTGATGTCCAGGCCGGTGGCGACCTCGTGCTTCGCCGAGCTTGTGATGGTGTCGACGCCAACATGCGCAAGCCTCACGTGCCACCTGGCCGGCGTCGACTTTGTCGCCGTAGCGATGGTCCGCAGAGCCACCGTCTCCGTCGTGGTCGGCGTCGTCGTCGCCGTGCACGGACGAAGGTCGGTGCAGAGGACCCGGCCGGTATACTTCGACCGACCAAGCACGTCCCCCGCCGCCGGGACGAGCAGCATCCCGTCGCCATCGTCCTGTAGCTTCACGCCGCTCTCCTTCAGCTGGCCGGCGGAAAGCAGGTTCGCATGCACGCCCGGGACGTATAGCACGTCGGGGATAAGTACCTGCTTCCCGGCCTCCCCTTGCAAGGCGACTGTGCCGCGGCCCTGGACGTCCTGCAGCGCCCCATTGAAGCCGCGCACGCGCTTGACGTCGCCGCTCTGCCCCAGGTTGACGAAGGCCACCTTCAACCCCATCAGGTGGTGCGAGCAGCCGCTGTCAAGCAGGACAACCGCCTGGAAATCCTCGCCGCCACCGCCTGGAAATCCTCGCCGGCCTCCGGCGCTAGCGAGACTGTCGGCTCCACGACGCCGACCAGCGAGCACGACGCTTCCCCATCGCCTCGCCCCTTGCCACCAGAGGAGGAGTCGGCGTCCTTCGCCGAGGTCGACTTGGTCGACTGTTTCTCCTTGCGCGGCTTGCTCTCCTGACGTGGTCGACGGCCGGCCGACCTCCCGCGGCCTCCCTTGGCGTTGTCGTTGTCGGAGTCACTGCGGTCGGGGCACTCGAAGGAGAGGTGGTCGGGGTCGCCGCACAGCCAGCATTCCCGGCGCCGCCCTCCTCCTCCACAACCGCTGTCCTTGGCCGACCTGCCCTTGTCGGCGTCCTTGGCCGGCCTCCCACCTCCGCTACCACCGCCGACAGGCTTGCCGTGCTGCCCCGGTCGGCCTCCTTTCTTCGCCGGGGCAACGTAATTTGCCCTGCGGCAGGAGCTTTGTGGATCGCTCAGCCACCTGCATCGCCTCGTCCCTGAGAATGAACGAGGTCAGCGAGTCCTCGTTAAGCGACTCCCGCGTGCCCGGCACCACCGACAGCCGCTTCATCAGGTTGTAGCCGCTCGGGAGCCCCTTGATGATGTGCATGACGTACGACGCCGTCGGTACTCGACGCCGACCATCCGCATGCAGGCAAGGAGACGCCGAGTTCGGTTGCAGTAGTCGGTCGCCGTCTCCTGCTCGCCCATCCGCAGGTGCGTCATCTGCTCCTCCAACTGGCCGATGTACAGGTCGTCGGTGACCTGGTACGTCGCCGTGATGAACCGCCACGCCTAATGTCCGGCGTCCAGGTGACGCCGGCAAGACTTCAAAGCAATCTGCACCACCGGTGAGCAGCACCGCGAGATGACCGTGAAGGTCAGCAGCTGCACGGCGCGAAACTCCGCTCGCAGCTCGGCGTTGCTCTCCGGCGGCGTCTCCACGGTGCTGTCGGCGAAGCACATCAGCTCGGCCATCTCCAGCCGGGGCTCGATGGATTCCTTCCACGTGAGAAGGTCTGACGACCGACCAGCGGCGCCGTGACGGAGACCTTGTCCGGCGTGAACTTGAAGTACCCGTAGGTCGGCGCGATCCCTCCTACAGTCACGTGATTCGCCGACGCCGGCGTCACGCTGCTCCGACGTCCACCGACGTCGCCTTGCGAGGAACCCGCAGCCGCCGACGACTGCAGCCCTCGCGCCTGAACGCCGCCGACTTCACCGTCGGCGGTCCGGAACACCCTTCTCTGCCTCGACGTGCCTCCCACACTGCTGCCGACTTGGTCACCGGCGCCGACCTCGACGCCGCCTTCGTTGTTCACCGGTCGAGGAGAAATGGGTCGAGCAGGATGTTCCGCCGCCCACACGGCGCGGATGCCCAGCTCGACGACCTCCAAGGGGAGGGTCTGCCTGTACTCGCCATCCTCACGGCGTTTCCTCGCATCAGCTAGGCGTGTCTCCAGGGTATCCACGACGCCCGCGTCACCTACGGGGCCAACCATTGCGACCAACGCTGCTGCCGGCCTACGAACAAATTAGGTAGTGCGCACCTAAGTCGGCTAGACTGAAGGTAATTCGCGGTGCCGTCCACGCTCACCGCACCATGCCGAGAAAACTCGTACAACGGGAGCTAGTCTACGGGGTAGGCACTGGGTTGGAGTGATCGTAGCGTTCGTTAGTCGTTTGCTTGTGTGTTCTCTGCTTGCACATTCACAGGGAGATTTTGCAAGAGTTTCACTAGCAAAGGTTGAAAAACAATCGTTTAAAATGCAAAGCAACAATGGACTACCTCAAATGCTAGCAAGCATGCAGGCCGACTGCCAGCGCAGCACGGTCGACCGCGTTCCAGCACTGCATGGTCAACCGCGCTCTAGCAGTGCAACGTCGCGGTCTGCCAACGCTGCAAGTCGGCGGCGTGACAACGCTGCAGCAAGGCGGCTGGACAGCGTTGCACCCGCAGGACAGGAGCGCACCTGCTTCGCAGGTGCTCGCAGCTGGTTGGCGTAATGTGCCCCGTCACGTTCACAGCGCAGACGCCAAGCTGACTATGTGCTCACGGCTGCACCTGATCCTCCACGTCGACCGGGCAACCAGGTTGACGTCACCAGGTCGGCGTCCTCCCAGGTCGACGTCCAGGCACCCAGAACGGCGTCCAGGCGCCCAGGTCGGCATCCCCTCCTCCCAGGTCGGCGTCCTGACGCCCAGGCCGGCGTCCAGACGCCCAGGACGCCGTCCAGATGACCAGGACGGCGTCCAGGCGCCCAGGACGCCGTCCAGGCGCCCAGGAAGGCGTCGCCCACAGCAACAGGTCGGCTGCGGTCCCCGCACACCCGACAACGAAGCCGGCTCCGCCCAAGCGAGGACGGCGCCAGCAACGTAAGTCCCATTGACACACGAGCCAGCGCATCAAATGCGCGACGCTCTCGTCGACCGAGTCGGAGTACGTGGCGGCCACCGAGGCCAGCAAGGAGGGACGCCGACTTCGTTTCCTCCTCGCAGAGTTCCAGCTGCTGCATGTTGGGACTCTAACTGTCCTTTGTGTGGACAACACGTCGGCCATCACGGTCGCTGAAGGCTTGGGTCTGAAGGGCAACCTCAAGCACATGAAACAACGTTATGCATGGCTGCAACAAATGGTAAAGCGCGGTACATCCAGACCACGAGCAGCCGGCCGACCTCCTGACGAAGGCGCTGCACTTTCTGGCCTTCAACCGGTGCTCCGTCGCAATTGGCCAAGTACGCCTGGCCGACGTTGCCGACGGCGACGACGACGTGCAGCAGTAGATGCCATGCCCTTCTGCACGGCTGGTGCGGTGACACGGCGTGCTGTGTGTAGAGGACCTTTCTCCATGTACCATGTCCCTTGGGTTCTGGGCGGCCCTATTGTGTGGGGTGCCCAAGCGTGAACGCGGCAGGGGAGTGTTAACGGGAGGAGTTGGCCCCGTCCTCGCTTGGGCGGAGCTGACTTCGTGGTCGGGTGTGCGGGAGATGCAGCCGAGCAACTGCAGTGGGCGACTCCTACTTGGGCGAGCAGGTCGACGGACTGGTCGACCTGTTCGGGGCCACTGCGAAGCCTTCGACGAAGGGAAGCCGGCGGCCGACTTCAACCGGTGGTCGCCGACGGGACTCGTCGACCTCGGCGCCGACTTGAGGGCGCCGACCGGGGGAAGCCGACTTGGTGCAGTCTGCGGACAGCTGGTCCGGTCGACCTGGTGTTGGTCGACCTGGGGGGTGGCCGACTTGGTGAAGTTGGCTGGTGGTCGTCGACTTGGATGGTCAACGAGCACGTACAGCAGTTGGTGGATATCGGCCACGCAAGTCGACGCCGAGTTGGTGGTTTCCCGGTCAACCAAATTGCCCGGGCGAGGAGGTTCTGCGGGGGTGCGCGACCGTCGCCCAGGAGGTTCTAGCGAATCCGACTTCGGATTGGTATCCCGAAGTCGACGTGACTCATCAGGCGCAGACGCCGACCGACTTAGCACGTGACGGTGCACGTTGGGCCAACCAACAGCTAGCACCTGCGAAGGAGGCGAGAGCGTGTCCGCTGCTGTTACCTGCGGATGCAACGCTGGACGGCCGCCTTGCTGCAGCGTTGACAAGCCGCCGACTTGCTACGCTGGAAATTCGCCACTTTGCAGTGCTGGAGCGCGGTCGAATTTGCTGTGCTGGAGGTCGACCTGCCTGTGTGCTAGGCAATCTTGCACCTGATGTAGTCAGTGTTGCTTTGCCTTGTTCAACCATTGTGCAATTCTCTTGCTAGTGAAACTCTTGCCGTTTTGCCCCGTGAACTCGCAAGTGCTAGAGAACACAAGGAACGCTGCGATCGCTCACACAACCTGTGCCTTCCCCCGTAGTGTAGCTCCCACGGTTGTATACTTAATCTTCGCAGTTATTTCCCATATGGTTGGTACCACGAGAAAGTGCGTTAGTTACCCATATGGTTGGTACTGAGATTAAGTGCGTTACTTACCCATATGGTTGGTACCAAGAGTACGTGTGTCACTTACCCATATGGTTGGTACCAAGAATAGGTGCGTTGCTTACCCCAATCGTTGGGTTTAAAAGTAAGTGCGTTACTTACCCATATGGTTGGTACTAAGAGTAAGTTCGTTACTTACCCATATGGTTGATACCAATAGTAAGTGCGTTACAATCAGCACTTCTCCACAAGCCCCCAGCCGGGTGATTACCATTTCCTCGAATGCCTCTGCCACTGCGTCAACCGTCTTGTGCACCAGCGGCTTCACTTCCGCCCACTCGCTCACGTGTTTTGCCATTAGGAGAATGTACCTTCTCCCTTTCGTCGTGACCGGCAGTTCCCCCGCGATATCCAACGACCATCGATAGCCCAGGCTTACTTTGGAAAGTGGCTGGAGCTCCGCCTTCTCTCGTTCCATTACTGCCCAGTTCCTGCAGCACGCCTCGCAGCGCCACACCCAATCTTTGATCTGTTTCCGTACTCCTGCCCACCACCAACCCGTCTGCACCAGCTGCTGCGTTCGAAACGGTCCGTAGTGGCCAATCTTCCCATGCACTTCTCGTATGATTTCCTCCCTCCCTCCTGGTGCCGGCACATGCTTCCATCTTTCTCCTGTCTGCAGCTGCACCTGTCCTCTGTACTATCGGTAGTGTTCTCCTCTAGCTCGCACCCTGGATGAGTTGGCTCCCCCTTCCCCAGTTTCCCCCTCAATCCAAACCAGCGCCTCCGTATCCTCCCAAATGTCTGCTGGTCCCCCTTTCTTCTCGCCCCACTCCCTCTCCTGATCTGCCCCTTTCGCCATCGCCATCAAGCAAGCGGATGGCTGCACATCTGGCGGATTGCGCGACAGCCCGTCCACGTGCTGCATTGTCTTCCCCGGTTCGTGATTGATCTCGAAATCGTACTCTTGCAGTTTCATCGCCCATCGAGCATTGCGCCCAGTCACGTCTGGTATCTGCATCAGCCACAGGAGGGGTTGGTGATCCATCACCAGCGTGAATCTCCTGCCGTGAAAGTATACGCGGAAGTGCTTCACCGCCCACACCACTGCTAGGCCCTCCCCTTCGTACAACGAATAATTGGCTTCCGCGGCGTTGCAGCTTCGGCTGGCGAACGCCACATCTTCTACACCTCCCCTTTCATCTGAGCCAGGACTGCCCCCCATGCCTGCACTGCTCCAGTCGCTGTACAGGGTGAAGGGCTGATCTGCCTTCGGCAGCTCCAGGACCGCGCCATTCTTGACTGCACCCATCAGGTCCTGCGCCGCCCTCTCCTGCTCTGGCCCCCATTCCCACTTCTGGTCTTCCCGAAGCAGTTGATTCAATGAAGTCGCCCGCCTGCTGAAGTTGGGGACGAACTTCCGATAATAGTTCAGGAAGCCCAACAGTGCTCGGAGCGTGCGCCTGTCCTTGGGCATCGCCACCTGGTCCAGCACTTCTACCTTCGCCTGCTGAATCCCTATCTTCCTTCCATCCACTTCGAACCCCAGGTATTCCACTGTCTGCTGCCCAAACTTGCACTTCCCTGGGTGGCATGCCAGTCCTGCTTCCTAGATCGCCTTTAGTGCTGCCTCCACGTCCTTCACGTGCGCCTCACTGTCGGTGCTGAACACTATCACATCGTCGATGTAGCACGCCGCATTCGGCACACCGCGCAGCACCTGGTCCATTACCCGTTGAAACTCCGCTGGGGCAGACTTCAAGCCGAACGGCATCGTATGCCACTCATACAGCCCGTCTGGTCCATGGAAGGGAATATTGTCGGCTTCCGCTATGGGTATTAGATTGAATCCATGTCTCAAGTCCAGCGTGAAAAAGACCATCACCTCGGCTAGCTTATTGAAGATCTCGTCTGGCGTCGGTGTCTGATACATTATCGTAACCTTATTCAGGCCAGGATAGTCCCCACACATGCGCTTTGACAGCACCTTGCCGGTCAAGTCCGTGCGCGCTGCCACCACCGTCGCTGCCGCGTATTCTGAGTTTGACTTCCGTATGAACCCCACTTCCATCAGCTCCTGACATTTCTCGGTACATATCGTCATATCGTCTGGCGTTATTCTCCTCCGCCTATGGTAGACTGGTATGTCAGTAGTGGGGTCAATGGTCACCTCCGCCACCTTAGGCCTCCCCACCTCCTCCAGCGAATAGCCGATCTGTAACGTGCAAGCACTTCCCGAAGCGCCTTCGCATCTTCCTCGGACATCCCACTCCTTCACTTCCAGTTCTGGTTACCGCTGTTCCCCTCCCTTCTCTCCTCCTGCCTCTGGTCCCGCCGCTTCAGTCCTTGGCTCATTCAGCTCTGGATGCTTGCCCCCAGACCCCTTCTCCCTTCCTCTGCTCTGCCTCCGTGTCCCCCTCCTCCTTTGTCATCTCCATGAGACCGAATTCCCATGGGCTTGATGAGCCGAACTCCCGCTCGTAGCTCTCCCTGTTCCTCTGTTGCTCAATTGCCTCTTCGAGCCAGCTGAAATCCTCCCTCTTTTTGTCTACTGCCACCTCTTCTCTTATGCCTGGCAACCTTATATCCGCCTGATCCGCGTACTGCAGCGGCACTTCTTCCTCCTCCTCCAATCTGTAAACCCACCTCCTCTCGATCGGATGCCCCAGCTTGTGCTGCGCCTGCTCACTTTCCTCCAGCTTTCCCAGCATCGCTCGTGCCAGCGCTTCCTTGGCCACCGCCCGATCTGTTTGGGGCCTAACTGTCATCGCCTTGCTTGAGAGTGGTACATGCGGATCTTCGCCACTAGCCAATGCATCATGTTCAGATCTATGGCTCTCCCCAGTGCCTTTCTTCGCTCCTTTTCTGTTACTTCCGGGTGCGATGTCGCATCCTCCATGAAACCCACTGCCAGCTCTCTCTCCAGCGCCGTCGGCTCCTCCTATGCCCGCGAGTCGTAGTCGTACACCATGCCCGGCCCCGGCACTCCCTCGTACACCTTTATTGCACTCGCGCCTTCGAATGAGACTAGGGTTGGCCACGCCTGGCGCGGCTTCCCCACCTCGTTGCACGGGAATTGCGTGGGATGATCCACCTGCCTTACCGGCGCGGGCACCCTCCTGGCCTCTAGTATGTCTTCTACTAGCAATGGCACCGGCCACTTCATCAGGGATAGTTGGTACTGCAGTGCGGCCTCACTCACCCCGTTCGTCCAGTACCTTCAGATGCGGTGCGTTCTGCTTCCTGATTGAGCCGCTTCACACGCCACTCCTGGGCCCAGTACTGCTGTCACTTCCTCGTGCGCGATCTGCACCCGCTCCCTCACATCCCCTTCCATGTCGACATTCTCCACGATGTACAGCACATCCCTTTGCACCTTCTTGATCAGCTTCAGCACCCTCACTAGCTTCCGAATCAACCTGCTACTCTCGTCATGCCTCTGTCCCCCCCCACTCAGAAGTACCCTCGGCACTCCTATCCGACGACGACTACATGAATTTTCCCCCATTGTCTTACGGTGGTCTCATCCACGTATCAGATATCGCTTCCTTGGGTCATGGTGCTCGCTTCGAGCGCTCCTTCGGTGGACTGGTACGAGTACCTCTTCTGCAGCTGCTCGGCATGCCACCACGCCATCTTCACCGCTTCCTCATCCTTCTTCACCAGAATCCACTTTTCAACCGAGGCGCCTGCCTTCAAGAGTGCCGCCAGCCCCGTCCCAATCCCGCCGAACAGATACAGTACAACCGTGGGCCCCAAAAGTCTCATCGTATCAGTGCACAACTACTTGAGCTCTATTCCTGACTCTTCCTGTGGTGGAGGTTGAGTCGGCATCCTGGCGATTTGCTGCCAACTAGGCACTCCGCTCTTCTCGTAGCTCTGCCTCAGTGCACTGGTATGCCTCCCTTGGCTCTCTTCGCACGAATCTTACCGGCAGCATCCCGATTGGGCCACTTTTATCCCAGTATCATGCCCGATACTCCAAACTTCTCCTCCCACATGCAGGTCGTTGACCCTACGCCGAATACGAATTCCACTCCAGTCAGCAGGTCGAAGTCTTCTGATTCTGATACTCCGCAGAACACTCGTAGCGCACACTCTTCCATCGTGGGGTTCATAACTAACGCCATTGGCTGCCTGGTTTTCGGCATCCACTCCGCCTCGCCTCCTTCCGCCGTCAGCAGATACCCTTCCGCTACTAGGCGCCCTGGCTTACGGAGTTGTAGTTTCTCCGCCAATCGTTTCCCGATCAGCACATGAGCTACGGTGATAGCCTCCGGCTCAATCGTCAGCACCGTCGCTTGGCATGCCATACGTTCCAGTGGGTGCATGTACGTGGCGCCTTCTCCATGTTCTTCTTCACTCGCCTGCCGCCTGGGACCGTCTTCCCGCTGCTCATATTGCTGAAACAACTCCCGTCGAGCCTGGCTGCGTAATCCCAGCTCCTCCCGATCGCGTGCTGGCCTGGCCATCTGCATAAACTCCGGCTCTTCCGGCTGTTCCTTTTCCTGGGCTACAATTGATGGCCGTTTCTCTTCCGCTGCTTTTAGGTCAGTTAGTTGCGCCCTCACCCGTGCAATAGTAGCCTGGCGATCAGTCGGTGTACAGGGTGAAGGGCTGATCTGCCTTCGGCAGCTCCAGGACCGCGCCATTCTTGACTGCACCCATCAGGTCCTGCGCCGCCCTCTCCTGCTCTGGCCCCCATTCCCACTTCTGGTCTTCCCGAAGCAGTTGATTCAATGAAGTTGCCCGCCTGCTGAAGTTGGGGACGAACTTCCGGTAATAGTTCAGGAAGCCCAACAGTGCTCGGAGCGTGCGCCTGCCCTTGGGCACTGCCACCTGGTCTATCACTTCTACCTTCGCCTGCTGAATCCCTATCTTCCCTCCCTCCACTTCGAACCCCAGGTATTCCACTGTCTGCTGCCCAAACTTGCACTTCTCTGGGTGGCATGTCAGTCCTGCTTCCTAGATCGCCTTTAGTGCTGCCTCCACGTCCTTCACGTGCGCCTCACTGTCGGTGCTGAACACTATCACATCGTCGATGTAGCACGCCGCATTCGGCACACCGCGCAGCACCTGGTCCATTACCCGTTGAAACTCCGTTGGGGCAGACTTCAAGCCGAACGGCATCGTATGCCACTCATACAGCCCGTCTGGTCCATGGAAGGGAATATTGTCGGCTTCCGCTATGGGTATTAGATTGAATCCATGTCTCAAGTCCAGCGTGAAAAATACCATCACCTCGGCTAGCTTATCGAAGATCTCGTCTGGCGTCGGTGTCTGATACATTATCGTAACCTTATTCAGGCCATGATAGTACCCACACATGCGCTTTGACATCACCTTCCCGGTCAAGTCCGTGCGCGCTGCCACCACCGTCGCTGCCGCGTATTCTGAGTTTGACTTCCGTATGAATCCCACTTCCATCAGCTCCTGACATTTCTCTGTACATATCGTCATATTGTCTGGCGTTATTCTCCTCCGCCTGTGGTAGACTGGTATGTCAGTAGTGGGGTCAATGGTCACCTCCGCCACCTTAGACCTCCCCACCTCCTCTAGCGAATATGCAGAAGCCGATCTGTAACGTGCAAGCACTTCCCGAAGTGGCTTCGCATCTTCCTCGGACATCCCACTCCTTCACTTCCAGTTCTGGTTACCGCTGTTCCCCTCCCTTCTCTCCTCCTGCCTCTGGTCCCGCCGCTTCAGTCCTTGGCTCATTCAGCTCTGGATGCTTGCCCCCAGACCCTTCTCCCTTCCTCTGCTCTGCCTCCGTGTCCCCCTCCTCCTTTGTCATCTCCATGAGACCGAATTCCCATGGGCTTGATGAGCCGAACTCCCGCTCGTAGCTCTCCCTGCTCCTCTGTTGCTCAATTGCCTCTTCGAGCCAGCTGAAATCCTCCCTCTTTTTGTCTACTGCCGCCTCTTCTCTTATGCCTGGCAACCTTATATCCGCCTGATCCGCGTACTGCAGCGGCACTTCTTCCTCCTCCTCCAATCTGTAAACCCACCTCCTCTCGATCGGATGCCCCAGCTTGTGCTGCGCCTGCTCACTTTCCTCCAGCTTTCCCAGCATCGCCCGTGCCAGCGCTTCCTTGGCCACCGCCCGATCTGTTTGGGGCCTAACTGTCACCGCCTTGTCCCGCTTCCGCTCACACCTTGCTTGAGAGTGGTACATGCGGATCGTCGCCACTAGCCAATGCATCATGTTCAGATCTATGGCTCTCCCCAGTGCCTTCCTTCGCTCCTTTTCTGTTACTTCCGGGTGCGATGTCGCATCCTCCATGAAACCCACTGCCAGCTCTCTCTCCAGCGCCGTCGGCTCCTCCTACGCCCGCGAGTCGTAGTCGTTCACCATGCCCGGCCCCGGCACTCCCTCGTACACCTTTATTGCACTCGCGCCTTCGAATGAGACTAGGGTTGGCCACGCCTGGCGCAGCTTCCCCACCTCGTTGCACGGGAATTGCGTGGGATGATCCACCTGCAGCACCGGCGCGGGCACCCTCCTGGCCTCTAGTATGTCTTCTACTAGCAATGGCACCGGCCACTTCATCAGGGATAGTTGGTACTGCAGTGCGGCCTCACTCACCCCGTTCGTCCAGTACCTTCAGATGCGGTGCGTTCTGCTTCCTGATTGAGCCGCTTCACACGCCACTCCTGGGCCCAGTACTGCTGTCACTTCATCGTGGGCGATCTGCACCTGCTCCCTCACATCCCCTTCCATGTCGACATTCTCCACGATGTACAACACATCCCCTTGCACCTTCTTGATCAGCTTCAGCACCCTCACTAGCTCCCGAAACAACCTGCTACTCTTGTCATGCCTCTGTCCCCGCCCACTCGGAAGTACACTCGGCACTCCTATCCGACGACGACTACATGAATCTTCCCCCATTGTCTTACGGTGGTCTCATCCACGTATCGGATGTCGCTTCCTTGGGTCATGGTGCTCGCTTCGAGCACTCCTTCGGTGGACTGGTGCGGGTACCTCTTCTGCAGCTGCTCGGCATGCCACCACGCCATCTTCACCGCTTCCTCATCCTTCTTCACCAGAATCCACTTTTCAACCGAGGCGCCTGCCTTCAAGAGTGCCGCCAGCCCCGTCCCAATCCCGCCGAACAGATACAGTACGACCGTGGGCCCCAGCAGTCTCTTCGTATTAGTGCACAACGACTTGAGCTCTTTTCCTGACTCATCCTGTGGTGGAGGTTGGGTCGGCATCCTGGCGATCTGCTGCCAACTTGCCACTCCCAGCTCTTCTCGTAGCTCTGCCTCATTGCACTGGAATGCCTCCCTTGGCTCTCTTCGTACGAATCTTACCGACAGCGTCCCGATTGGGCCGCTTCTTTCCCAATATCATACCCGATACTCCAAACTTCTCCTCCCACATGCAGGTCGTAGACCCCACGCCGAATACGAATTCCACTCCAATCAGCAGGTCGAAGTCTTCTGATTCTGATACTCCGCAGAACACCCGTAGCGCACACTCTTCCACCGTTGGGTTCATAACTAACGCCATTGGCTGCCTGGTTTTCGGCATCCACTTCGCCTCGCCTCCTTCCGCCGTCATCAGCAGATACCCTTCCGCTACTAGGGACCCTGGCCTACGGAGTTGTAGTTTCTCCGCCAATCGTTTCCCAATCAGCACATGAGCTACGGTGATAGCCCCCGGCTCAATCGTCAGCACCGTCGCTTGGCATGCCATTCGTTCCAGTGGGTGCATGTACGTGGCGCCTTCTGCATCATCTTCTTCACTCGCCTGCCGCCTGGGACCGTCATCCCGCTGCTCATATTGCTGAAACAACTCCCGTCGAACCTGGCTGCGTAATCCCAGCTCCTCCCGATCGCGTGCTGGCCAGGCTATCAGCATAAACTCCGGCTCCTCCGGCTGTTCCTTTTCCTGGGCTACAATTGATGGCCGTTTCTCTACCGCTGCTTTTAGGTCGGTTAGCTGCGCCCTTAACCGTGCAATAGTAGCCTGGCGATCTCCGTCCTCTTCGCTTCCTCGCCGCTCCCTCCGACTGGCATATCACTCTCCTTCTTTGTGCCCACGCCGCTCGCAACGCGCGCATGTCAGAGCCTCCAGACACTCTCACCGCAGTTGCGCGCGATCTCCGCTCAGTGAACAAGCCGGGGGGTTTCGGCAGTCTCTTCGAAGATGGCCGGGTTGCCCACAGTTGTGGCACCGGCGGCCCTCCGTCCTTGCCCGATCGTCCGTCCCTTCGTATGTCGCCGTTGCGGACCACGCCGGCCGCCTCCATTCTTGCCCTCGGTCGACCGTCCTCGTACAGCCGCCGGCCCGTTTCCACCCATTTTATAGATCTCGTACGCCTCCTCTAGCGTCGCCTCCACCCCCAGATCGAACACCCGCACTTGCACATCCCGTTGTTGCTCGAAGCTCAATTCGTGTAGAAATTTACCGATCATCCTCCCTTGCTCCTGACAGTCCATGTCTTCACTGAGTTCCACCAGCCGCCCGTCTTACACGAGTAACGACTCTCCCTCCCTGCGTTTGAAATTGCGGAACTCCACCACACGTTCTGCCGTTTGCAGCGGGAATTGTTCGCGCAGCATCTGTAGGAACCGTGCCGTTGGATCCCGCTCCCCCGGCGCACGCCCGGCTGCCCACTCTAGCAGTTCCTTTCGGGAGATGCGGTAGTAGGTTTCCGCCTCTCCCGCCAGAGTGTTTGCCAGGCCGCAAAAGAACTCCTTCGGATCTAGCCGATCCTTCTCCCACCGCGCCTGGAGATTCTCCAGCTGCATGATGTAGTTTTTCAGGGATGGACCCCATCTCATATCACCCGAAAACCTCTCGGGGACCTCAATCTTAGGCAGCTGGGTGTACCTCCATCGGTGCACCGTCGTCTCATCCTCCTTACTCTGCCATGAGGAACTGCGCTGGTACCCGCTTGGCCCATCTTGGCGGGATCGAGACAGTGCGCCTCTCTGCTGATGTTCTCCCGATCCTCCGTTCGGTATGGTTCTTCCGCCGCCCGTTTCTTCCGTTCGAGCGCCGCCTTGCGGGCCAGTTGCCCTGTCGCTGGGTCCATTCTGACCCTCTACATCTCCTGCTTCGGCAGCTGATCCTCATCCCGCCGCTCTCCTCCTTCCCCGTTCATCTCATCGAGTCCTTCTCGCTTTGGCTCCGGTAATACTAACTCGTTTCCATAGCGCAGTCGCATCGACTGCATGTGTGAAAGTTCTAACCGTTCCTACTCCATTCTGCCTGTTGTTGTGGCTTCGCTTGGTACTGCTAATCTTTAGAAAACAAAAGCACAGTAATTCGCAAAAACACACAAGCAGTGGCAGTCCCATGGCCCAGGATCTCCCCCAGGATGTCCCTTATGCCTCCCAATTTTTACCCTAGGCTAGGTAACTACATTGAACGAACGCAATTAACCTAGCTTGCCATCCAAATCGCCTGCCTGCTTCGTCCAGCTGGCTGCAGTAACTTCCAGCTCTTCCCAGACTCAGTGTCTGCAAGGGAAACGAAAACGAACACATGCACACCACTCAGACATTCCATTCGCCAACCCTCTGCCCGCTCCTTACAGCCTTCTCAGTTACCGCCCCCTTGCCTTGCCCTTCTTCACCGACCCCCATTGCTTACTCCTCACTGCGCACCCTCAACTGCCGAGACACCCACCCTCCCTTCCCACTGGCCACCCCATACGCGTCTCCCACTCCTTCGTTTATGTACAAATGTACGAACACTTCCTTTATGCTCGCTCCACTTCCCACTGTCAGAAATACTTAGGAAATCACCGTAGTATTCTGACATATGGTTGCTTAGTAAGTGCGTTACTTACCCATATGGTTGGTAATGAGAGTAATTTTGTAACTTACCCAACTGGTAGGTACCAAGAGTAAGTGCGTTACTTACCCATATACCCATATGGTTGGTACCACGAGTAAGAACATTAATTACCCATATGGTCGGTACCAAGAATAAGTGCGTCATGTACCCATATGGTTGGCTTTAAGAGTAAGTGCGATACTCACCCATATGGTTGGTACTAAGAATAAGTGTTTTACTTACCCATATGGTTGCTACCAATTGTAAGTGCGTTACTATCCCATATGGTTGGTACCGAGAGTAAGTTTGTAACTTACCTATACGGTTGGTATCAAGAGTAACTGCGTTATTTAACCATATCGTTGGTACCAAGAGTAAATACGTTACTTACCTATATGGTACGTACCAGGAGTAAGTATGTCATTTACCCATATGGTTGGTACCAAGAGTAAGTACGTTACTTACCCATATGATTGGTACCAGGAGTAAGTGCGTTACTTACCCATATGGTTGGTACCAAGAGTAAGTGCGTTACTTACCTATATGGTTGGTACCAAAAGTAAATGTGCTACTTACCCATATGGTTGGTACCAAGAGTAAGTGTGTTGCTTACCCATATCGTTGGTTATAAAAAGAAAGTACGTTACTTAACCATATGGTTGGTACTAAGAGTAAGTCCGTTACTTACCCATATGGTTGGTACCAATAGTAAGTGCGTTACTTACCCATATTGTTGGTACTGAGAGTAAGTTCGTAACTTACCCAACTGCTAGGTACCCTGCGTTACTTACCCATATGGTTAGTACCACAAATATGAACGTTACTTCCCCATATGGAGGGTTCCAAGAGTAAGTGCGGCACTTACCCATATGCTTGGCTTTATGAGTACTGGTTGGTACTGAGAGTAAGTTCGTAACTTACTTATATGGTTGGTACTACGAGTAAGTGCGTTCATTACCCATATGGTTGGTACCAGTAGTAAGTACCTAATTTACCCATATGGTTGGTACCAAGAGTAAGTGCATTACTTACCCATATCTTTGGTATTGTGAGTAAGTTTGTAACTTACCCATATGGTTGCTACCAAGAGTAAGTGCGTTACTAACCAATATGGCTATCTAGTAAGAATATGTGTGTTACTTACCCTTATGGTTGGTACTAAGAGTAAGTGCGTTACTTACCCATACGGTTGGATTTAAGAGTAAGTGGGTTACTCAACCATATGGTCAGTACTAAAAATAGGTGCGTTACTTACACATATGGTTGGTACCAATAGTAAGTGCGTTACTTACTCATATGATTGGTACCATGAGAAAGGACGTTACTTACCCATATGGTTGGTACAAAGAGTAAGTTTGTAACTTACCCAACAGGTAGGCACCAAGAGTAAGTGCGTTACTTACCCATATGGTTGGTACCACAGATATGAACGTTACTTACCCATATGGTCGGGACCAAGAGTGTGTGCGTCACTTACCCATATGGTTGGTACCAATAGTAAGTGCGTTACTAACCCATATGGTTGGTACTGAGAGTATGTTCGTAACTTAACTATTTGGTTGGTACCAAGAGTAAGTGCGTTTTACCCATATAGTTGGTACCAAGAGTAAGTGCGTTACTTGCCCATATGGTTGGTACCAGGAGTAAGTACATTGCTTTCCCATATGGTTGGTTCCAAGAGTAAGTGCGTTGCTTGCCCATATGGTTGGTACTGAGAGTAAGTGCGTTATTTACCCATATGGTTGGTGCTAAGAGTAAGTGCATTACTTACCCATATGGTTGGTACTAACAATAAGTGCTTTATCTACCCATATGGTCCGTACTACGAATAAGTGCGTTACTTACCCATATGGTTGATACCAATAATACGTGCGTTACTTACCCATGTGGTTGGTAAGAGTAAGTGCGCCACTTACCCATATGATTGGTACCAAGAGTAAATGCGTTACTTTCCCATATGGTTGGTTTCAAGAGTTAGTTCGTTACTTACCCATATAATTGGTACCAAGAGTAAATGTGTTATTTTCCCATATGGTTGGTTTAAGTAGAAAGTGCGTTCCTTACACATATGGTGCGATTCTTATCCATATGGCTGGTACCAAGAGTAAGTGCGTTACTTACCCATATGGTTGGTACTAAGAGTAAGTGACTTACTTACCCATATGGATGGTACTAAGTGCGTTACTTACTTATATGGTTGATACCAATAATAAGTGCGTTACTTACCCATATGGTTGGTAAGAGTAAGTACGCTATTTACCCATATGGTTGGGTTTAAGAGTAAGTACGTTACATACCCATATGGTTGGTACCAAGAGTAAATGCGTTACTTACCCATACGGTTGGTTCTAATAGAAAGTGCGTTCCTTACCCATATGGTTGGTTTCAGGAATATGCACGTTTCTTACCCATATGGCTGGTACCAATAATATGTGCGTTACTTACCCATATGGTTGGTACCATGAGAAAGTGCGTTACTTACCCATATGGTTGGAACTGAGAGTAAGTTCGTAACTTACCCAAATGGTAAGTACCAAGCGTAGGTGGGTTACTTACCCATATGGTTGGTACCACGAGTAAGAACGTTACTTACCCATATGGTTAGTACCAAGATAAGTGAGTTAGTTACCCGTATGGTTGGTACCAATAGCAAGTGCGCTACTAACCCATATGGTTGGTATTGAGAGTAAGTTCGTAATTTACCTATATGGTTGGTACCAAGAGTACGTGCGGTATTTCTTATATGGTTGGTACTAGGAGTAAGTGCGTTATCTGCCCATATGGTTGGTACCAAGAGTAGGTTTGTAACTTACCTTTATGGTTGGTACCAAGAATAAGTGCGGTATTTACCCATACGGTTGGTACTAGGAGTAAGTGCGTTATCTACCCATATGGTTGGTACCAAAAGTAAGTGCGTTACTTACCCATATGGTTGGTACCATGAATAAGTACGTTACCTACCCATATGGTGGTTACCAAGAGTAAGTGCGTTCATTATCTATATGGTTGGTACTGAGAGTATGTTCGTAACTTATCCATATGGTTGGTACCAAGAGTATGTACGTTACCTACCCATATGGTTGGTACTAAGTGTGCGAGTACGACGGTTTTACCTACTTGAATTTGACTTATGATGCATTGTCTTGCTTAGCTTTTTTTTATTATGCATGTTTTTGCTCGTTTTCCTTAGAATCGTTGCTACCTATATATTATTATAGTTTTTTTGCACCGTTCTAGGTTACGTGCACCGAATTCGGTGCTTTTCGGTTTACACCGAGAGGCTTCTACCGAATTCGGGAAGGATCCGGTCAGGACGCTTCGCGACTTTCGGAACCTTCTCGTACCATCCTTGTTACTGGCCTTGTTTTGTGCCCACATATAGCCCCGTAGTTGAATCCAGGATTCAAAATCTATTATCTGAACTCGAACTTCGATCCTCACACTTGGTAATCAAAGCACGTTTACACGCGAAGGTCTTCAACCGTTAAAACCCAGTCTAAAATAAACCGTGAAGGCGACGACGAAAAGCGTCGATACGGGTACGTAAACTCCAGTTCCGCGACGGTCCCCCTCGAATTGGTTTCTGAAAAGAATGTCGGGCATGGAGGTGCAAGGCGACAATTTTGTTCAAGAAATCGCCGCACTCTGCGCAAAGCCGGACCAGACGTGTGCGACGCTTCTTGGACTGGAGGCGTTAATCGCGAACCAATCGGCAGCCGAAGCAGCAGCAACAGCGACAGAGCAGCGACGGCAGCCGCAGCAGTTGCGACACAGATATTTCATCCTGCAGCAGCTGTTGGTGTAAGGGCCTAATAAACTCAGGCTATTAAGACTTAATCAAACTTAAAACCTCTCCTCGGGGTCACCTACAAGGGTCCTTGGTGCCTTGTACAAGACCAGCCCTTATCCTCGGGTCCGAGTTTGTAGAGAGAGGAATAAGAAGAACGCAATCAAATAGCAAGAGTACCTTGAACGTCGCGCAGGGTGCCGTGCAGACCGTCGATCAGGTTAAGCTGAGAATTTTCTATATCGAAGCTCACTCTAAGAGCCTTAGCATAAATCAAGTTGCCTCGCAAAAAAATCTGCCATTGCAGAGTTACGGCTCGGACAGCGTTTGCCTAACGTTGGAGTGCTAGTGTACTAGCGTTGGCTTGGGTAGCATTCCGCCGTCGAACCGCGTGAATACGAATTTACAGTGAGAAGGAATTCGCTTGAATCAATTTGACTATATGCAGGGTACAAACAGAGAAGGAATAAATAGATAGAGCTAGCAGGGACCTCCGGAATCAACGTGGGAACAACCAGGGATGATCCCAAATAATTCCAAGCAACAAAACCACCATGGATTGACAAACCAGCAGGTGGGAGGTTGATAAACAACCTCAGGTTCTGTTTTTCCAACCTGGGATACCACCAACCAGGATCAGGTTCTGAAAACAGAACCTATTTCGTCCTAGCGCAACCAAACAAAAGCTGGTTCCGCTGGTTTCCCCTGGCCCTGTAGCATGCAGATACAGACAAACAACATCCAACCTTCACCTAATTGTATCCCTATAGTGCCTGCCCTGCTACACTATAGTTAACCAAACAAAACAGTATAATTTCGAGTAGAATATAACTGAATCTGCGAAATCAATTCAACCGAACTGCAAAGCTTCCATCTTGGGTTCCTTTGCGAGCTCCCCCTTTCTGCTTGCACTGTGCATAGCGCGTACAATGTTGTGCCGAAGCGCACATTGCGCGAGCACCTGCAAATGCATCAAGCGAAAATTGCGAAAGCAAACAAACACACGAACACACCATACACGCAAATGCATTCGCACACGCATACTCGTACAAACAGACGGCAGGATGTCGTGCAAAGCGAATTTGCACCCAACAGCAGCAGTACCCGCCACAGTGAATCTCGAAGCTGCTCATCCGAGGCTACCAGCAGCGTTCGATCCGAGCGCGAAGGGAACCGACGTCAGGAGATTCATCGCGACACTCGGAATTTATTTCGAGGCCGTTGGATGTACGACCCCAACATACGACGCAATGCGGAATCGGCTCGTGGCAACACTGTTACGAGGCCCAACACTCGAATGGATCGACAGTAGCAGCGAAATCCGAGGCGAAGGATCGTGGGCGCAGTTTCGGGCAGCCCTTATTTAAACCTTTCGAACCCATTAATTCATCCTACATGGCGCGGCAGCAAATTCATCGGCATCGACAATTCGGCAGTGTGGTGCAATAAGCGCAACAGATGGAGAATTTCTTCAATCGCATCGACGACCTGACCGAAGTCCGCAGACAGGTGATTGCAGCGAACTATATTAGCTACAGGGATGTGGTATGCGCAGCCGAACGGTTTGACGTGTTCACCAAGGGTCAACACGAAACACAACGCAACGGGCCGAATAGGAATTTCGGCACGGAGCGATCGGCACCCCCCACGATCGCCAACCCGATGGATACCGACAAGATCGACGCGAAGCAGCGGCCGGCAAATAATGAAACGTGCGAATTTTGCGGCGCAGCAGCACATCGAATATTGGTGTGTTGGAAACTGAAAAGGGCACGTGCGAAGCTTCAGGGCAAGAATAGTGCGGCACCCCCGAAGTAAAAGTACTAGAATCGCCAGTAGCTGCGGGTTGAGCGGCGATCGCGAAAAGATCCGAAAAAAAATGAAAAGACTCCGAGAAAAAAGACCCCGCGGAAAAAGACCCCGCACCGACCGGGAAACTCCAGCCGAACACCCCCGAGAATAAGAATTCGTTAAAGTTATCCTATAAATATACTTTAAAAAATATATAACTTCTCGTAGTTTTTGAGCCATTCAAAATTTTAGGGGAGGGTTAGAGGCTCAGAGAAAGCCTTTAGAAATAGCACCGGTACCAGAGAAGTTGGGGAACCAACTCTGGAGCGTTGAAAAGGGTCGAGTGTTCCGAGGAGTTAATATTCTCTCATAGCAGGATAGTGTGAAGGCTCCCCACAGGTGAAGCCGACACTACTGCAAAGGCTTAAGGGGAAAGTTCCAGGCCCAGGAGAAGCTGAATCGGACTCGGAAAAATCCATCTACCCCCCACGTGAATTGGAAGTAGAAAGTGTAGCTTCGGGTGTAGGGAATACGAATGATTATTTTGATGTACCCTACTCGGAGGAGACCCAGTTCACAGCAACGATGGTGGACAGCACGAAGCTACACATCGACGGCAAGTCAACGCTACAACTGCAGATAGGTGCACTGAGGTGGAAGCCGACGTTGCCGGTCACGAACATCAAAAGATCAGATTTTATCTTTGGGGCGTGCTTTTCTGAAGCGGTTCAACCCCGAGATAGACTGGGTCAACCGGAAGGCCTGAATCTACAACAATGAAAAACATGTGGAGCTGCGAAGTTGGACGGATACAGGGGATATTCCGGAGGCGACACTTGCACAGTTCGAGCGAACTGTGAACGAGAGTAACATGGGTTACCTAGCGCTAGTATTGGTAGCAGCAGAGGAGGAGAAGCCGAACTCGGAGCTAGCTGCAGCAGTACGGACGGTGTTGGAGGAATACAAGGATATCATGCCGGACGAACTTTCTGCAGGAATGCCTCCAGCGCAAACCCACGAATACGAGATCGTCGAAGAGCCAGGTGCGAAACCAGTCTCACGTGCACCATACCGCTTCAGCTTAACCGAGTTAGCAGACATGAAAAAATAGATAGAGTACCTGCTGGACCGGAAACTGATCCGACCATTCACCTCTCCCTACAGTGCACTGGTCATCTTCACTCCAAAGCAGGATGGTAGTTTACGGATGTGCATCGACTACCGGACACTGATCAAACAGACGGTTAAGAATCAGTACCCCATACCGCGCATAGATGATCTTCTAGACCAGCTGCGTGGTGCAACCGAACTGTCAAAGCTGGACCTACAGTCGGGTTACTGGCAGATTAACATGGCAGACAACTCGATCCACAAGACGTCGTTCCGTACCAGATACGGATCCTATGAATATTTAGTGATGCCGTTCGGACTCTGCAACGCACCAGTGATATTTCAGGCAGAGATGAATCATATCCCACGGCCCCTGCTGGACAAATGCTAGTAGTGTACGTGGACGATATCTTGATCTACTAAAAAAACATGAAGGAGCACGTGGAGCATATGCGAAAAGTCTTCGAGATCCTGCGGGAGAATCAGTTCTACATGAAGCTGTCAGAGAGCGACTTCGCCGTGAAGAAGGTGCAATGTTTCGGGCACATTGTGAGTGCCGAGGGCGTACACGTGGACCCGCGGAAGATCGAAGCTCTCAAAAAGTGGAAAGTACCGGAGAACGTCAAGGAGTTGCATCAATTCCTAGGTTTCGCCAATTACTACAACATGTTCGTACGCTAAGATAGCAGCGCCACGGACGAACATACTGAAAAAGGATACGCCCTACAAATGGGATACTCCTCAACAGCAAGCCATGGAGCAGCTACAGACAGCACTGACTACTGCCCCAGCACTCATCCTACCGGATCCAGAGAAAGATTACATGGTGGAAGCAAACGCTACTGACCAGGCAGTCGGAGCAGTACTGATGCAGGATAACGACACGGTTTGCAGCCCATCGCCTACCTCAGTAAATAGCTACACGGAGCAGAACTGAATTACCCAATCCACGACAAGGAAGCCTTAGAGATAGTCACAGCCTTCAAGACATGGAGGTCTTACCTAGAGGGAGTCAAAACTACAGTCTACACTGACCACTACAGTCTCAAATACTTTAAGTCACAGCCTACGCTCTCGCAACGACATGTGCGGTGGATGGACTTCCTGGAAACACACTTCCTCTACGACATCGTCTACAAGCTAGGGTTACACAACAAGGCCGACGCACTGAGCCGCCCCGGCACGTCGCAGGCATCCCGCTCGATGGGATGAACCCTCAGCTCAAGGGTCTATCTCAACATGGTTACTCCTTGGACGCAGAAATTGCTACAGCATAGAAGCAGAAACTGTTACAGTGGAAGAAAGACTTACCAACAAGGAAAGGTTCAGGAAAGATTTGGGTACCGAACTATGCCCCGCTCCGACAGATCTTACTGGAGGAGTTTCACGCCGTAGCATACGCGGGACATTTCGGCAGTAACAAGACATTAGCGGGAATAGCAAAGTATTACTACTGTCCCCAGGTGGCAGTAGACGTATGCGACACGTGCCAGCGGATGAAGAGTAGCAAGCAGAAAATAGTAGGAATACTTCAGTCCCTACTCGTACCGGAGCTGCCATGGCAAGTCGTTAGTCTAGACTTTATTACTGGACAACCTTCGACCTCATGAGGGCATGACGCTATACTCGTGGTGATCGACAAGGTGTCTAAAATGGGACACTTCATCCCGACCAACACCACGGCTACTGCTGAAGCAATTGCTCGCCTTTTCTTCCACCGCATCGTCACCATCAACGGCATCCCCACTACACTCATCTCAGACAGGGACCCAAAGTTCACGAGTAAGTCTGGAGGGAACTCATGGGTTTGTTGGGGATAAGGCTTGCGATGTATTCAGCCTACCACCCCCAGACCGATGAACAGACAGAGCGACTCAATCAGGTGGTTGAACAGTTACTGCTTACGGCACGCAAGGACGATATCAGCCACCGGGATCTACAGTTACCGACCATCGAGTTCGCTTACAACAACGCATGTCATGCAGCGACAGAGAGAACTCATTTCTTCCTGTATTACAGACGTGAACCACTTACACCACAGCAGCCAACCACACTGGCACTCGTACAGGCCGCACATGACTTCGTCACCACGATGCAGAACTTCCAGAAGTAGTATGCAGATCGACAGCGACGAAATCACTCGGTAGCAGTCGGAGATCAGGTGCTTCTCGACACTCGCAACTTTGACTTGTCCCATCTTCCGTCCAAACTCCGGCCTCGCTTCTGTGGTCCTTTTCACGTTGAGACCATGATGACCCCCGTTACATTCCGTTTGCGCTTACCAACCACGTGGAAGCTTCACAACGCTTTCCATGTTCAGCTATTGACAAGGACCCCAACCAAAAGGGACGACAGCTACCGCCACCACCACCTGTTCTCGTAGAGGATGAACCAGAGTATGAGGTGAAACATGTCCTCGCTCATCGACGCAGACGCGGCAACACACTCGAGTTCCTCATACGCTGGAAGGGATATGACCCATCGGAGGACAGTTGGGTTGCAGACGCTGATATGGGCAACGCACGTTGTACTCTCAAAGATTATCTTGTCAAGCAGGGTGTTTCTCACGCCACCCAGCTTTGAGGGGGGGACGTGTGAGAGTACGACGCTTTTACCTACTTGAATTTACCTTATCATGCATTATCTTGTTTAACCTTATATAATTATGCATGCCTTTACTCGTTTTCCTTAGAATCATTGCTTACTATATTTTATTATAGTTATACCACCGTTCTAGGTTACGTGCACTGACTTCTGTGCTTTTCAGTTTTCACCAAGTGGCTTCTACCGAATTCGGGAAGGACCCGGTCAGGAAGCTTCGCGACCCTCGGAACCATCTCGTACCATCCTGGTTACTGGCCTTGTTTTGTGCCCACATATAGCCCCGTAGTTGTATCCAGGATTCAAAATCTATTATCTGAACTCGAACTTCGAACTGTGAACGAGAGTAATATGGGTTACTATCTATTATCTAGTATTGGTAGCAGCAGAGGAGGAGAAGCCGAACTCGGAGCTAGCTGCAGCAGTACGGACGGTGTTGGAGGAATACAAGGATATCATGCCGGACGAACTTTCTGCAGGAATGCCTCCAGCGCAAACCCACGAATACGAGATCGTCGAAGAGCCAGGTGCGAAACCAGTCTCACGTGCACCATACCGCTTCAGCCCAACCGAGTTAGCAGACATGAAAAAACAGATAGAGTACTTGCTGGACCGGAAACTGATCCGACCATTCACCTCTCCCTACAGCGCACTGGTCATCTTCACTCCAAAGCAGGATGGTAGTTTACGGATGTCCATCGACTACCGGACACTGATCAAACAGACGGTTAAGAATCAGTACCCCATACCGCGCATAGATGATCTTCTAGACCAGCTGCGTGGTGCAACCGAACTGTCAAAGCTGGACCTACAGTCGGGTTACTGGCAGATTAACATGGCAGACAACTCGATCCACAAGACGTCGTTCCGTACCAGATACGGATCCTATGAATATTTAGTGATGCCGTTCGGACTCTGCAACGCACCAGTGATATTTCAGGCAGAGATGAATCATATCCCACGGCCCCTGCTGGACAAATGCTAGTAGTGTACGTGGACGATATCTTGATCTACTAAAAAAACATGAAGGAGCACGTGGAGCATATGCGAAAAGTCTTCGAGATCCTGCGGGAGAATCAGTTCTACATGAAGCTGTCAGAGAGCGACTTCGCCGTGAAGAAGGTGCAATGTTTCGGGCACATTGTGAGTGCCGAGGGCGTACACGTGGACCCGCGGAAGATCGAAGCTCTCAAAAAGTGGAAAGTACCGGAGAACGTCAAGGAGTTGCATCAATTCCTAGGTTTCGCCAATTACTACAACATGTTCGTACGCTAAGATAGCAGCGCCACGGACGAACATACTGAAAAAGGATACGCCCTACAAATGGGATACTCCTCAACAGCAAGCCATGGAGCAGCTACAGACAGCACTGACTACTGCCCCAGCACTCATCCTACCGGATCCAGAGAAAGATTACATGGTGGAAGCAAACGCTACTGACCAGGCAGTCGGAGCAGTACTGATGCAGGATAACGACACGGTTTGCAGCCCATCGCCTACCTCAGTAAATAGCTACACGGAGCAGAACTGAATTACCCAATCCACGACAAGGAAGCCTTAGAGATAGTCACAGCCTTCAAGACATGGAGGTCTTACCTAGAGGGAGTCAAAACTACAGTCTACACTGACCACTACAGTCTCAAATACTTTAAGTCACAGCCTACGCTCTCGCAACGACATGTGCGGTGGATGGACTTCCTGGAAACACACTTCCTCTACGACATCGTCTACAAGCTAGGGTTACACAACAAGGCCGACGCACTGAGCCGCCCCGGCACGTCGCAGGCATCCCGCTCGATGGGATGAACCCTCAGCTCAAGGGTCTATCTCAACATGGTTACTCCTTGGACGCAGAAATTGCTACAGCATAGAAGCAGAAACTGTTACAGTGGAAGAAAGACTTACCAACAAGGAAAGGTTCAGGAAAGATTTGGGTACCGAACTATGCCCCGCTCCGACAGATCTTACTGGAGGAGTTTCACGCCGTAGCATACGCGGGACATTTCGGCAGTAACAAGACATTAGCGGGAATAGCAAAGTATTACTACTGTCCCCAGGTGGCAGTAGACGTATGCGACACGTGCCAGCGGATGAAGAGTAGCAAGCAGAAAATAGTAGGAATACTTCAGTCCCTACTCGTACCGGAGCTGCCATGGCAAGTCGTTAGTCTAGACTTTATTACTGGACAACCTTCGACCTCATGAGGGCATGACGCTATACTCGTGGTGATCGACAAGGTGTCTAAAATGGGACACTTCATCCCGACCAACACCACGGCTACTGCTGAAGCAATTGCTCGCCTTTTCTTCCACCGCATCGTCACCATCAACGGCATCCCCACTACACTCATCTCAGACAGGGACCCAAAGTTCACGAGTAAGTCTGGAGGGAACTCATGGGTTTGTTGGGGATAAGGCTTGCGATGTATTCAGCCTACCACCCCCAGACCGATGAACAGACAGAGCGACTCAATCAGGTGGTTGAACAGTTACTGCTTACGGCACGCAAGGACGATATCAGCCACCGGGATCTACAGTTACCGACCATCGAGTTCGCTTACAACAACGCATGTCATGCAGCGACAGAGAGAACTCATTTCTTCCTGTATTACAGACGTGAACCACTTACACCACAGCAGCCAACCACACTGGCACTCGTACAGGCCGCACATGACTTCGTCACCACGATGCAGAACTTCCAGAAGTAGTATGCAGATCGACAGCGACGAAATCACTCGGTAGCAGTCGGAGATCAGGTGCTTCTCGACACTCGCAACTTTGACTTGTCCCATCTTCCGTCCAAACTCCGGCCTCGCTTCTGTGGTCCTTTTCACGTTGAGACCATGATGACCCCCGTTACATTCCGTTTGCGCTTACCAACCACGTGGAAGCTTCACAACGCTTTCCATGTTCAGCTATTGACAAGGACCCCAACCAAAAGGGACGACAGCTACCGCCACCACCACCTGTTCTCGTAGAGGATGAACCAGAGTATGAGGTGAAACATGTCCTCGCTCATCGACGCAGACGCGGCAACACACTCGAGTTCCTCATACGCTGGAAGGGATATGACCCATCGGAGGACAGTTGGGTTGCAGACGCTGATATGGGCAACGCACGTTGTACTCTCAAAGATTATCTTGTCAAGCAGGGTGTTTCTCACGCCACCCAGCTTTGAGGGGGGGACGTGTGAGAGTACGACGCTTTTACCTACTTGAATTTACCTTATCATGCATTATCTTGTTTAACCTTATATAATTATGCATGCCTTTACTCGTTTTCCTTAGAATCATTGCTTACTATATTTTATTATAGTTATACCACCGTTCTAGGTTACGTGCACTGACTTCTGTGCTTTTCAGTTTTCACCAAGTGGCTTCTACCGAATTCGGGAAGGACCCGGTCAGGAAGCTTCGCGACCCTCGGAACCATCTCGTACCATCCTGGTTACTGGCCTTGTTTTGTGCCCACATATAGCCCCGTAGTTGTATCCAGGATTCAAAATCTATTATCTGAACTCGAACTTCGAACTGTGAACGAGAGTAATATGGGTTACTATCTATTATCTAGTATTGGTAGCAGCAGAGGAGGAGAAGCCGAACTCGGAGCTAGCTGCAGCAGTACGGACGGTGTTGGAGGAATACAAGGATATCATGCCGGACGAACTTTCTGCAGGAATGCCTCCAGCGCAAACCCACGAATACGAGATCGTCGAAGAGCCAGGTGCGAAACCAGTCTCACGTGCACCATACCGCTTCAGCCCAACCGAGTTAGCAGACATGAAAAAACAGATAGAGTACTTGCTGGACCGGAAACTGATCCGACCATTCACCTCTCCCTACAGCGCACTGGTCATCTTCACTCCAAAGCAGGATGGTAGTTTACGGATGTCCATCGACTACCGGACACTGATCAAACAGACGGTTAAGAATCAGTACCCCATACCGCGCATAGATGATCTTCTAGACCAGCTGCGTGGTGCAACCGAACTGTCAAAGCTGGACCTACAGTCGGGTTACTGGCAGATTAACATGGCAGACAACTCGATCCACAAGACGTCGTTCCGTACCAGATACGGATCCTATGAATATTTAGTGATGCCGTTCGGACTCTGCAACGCACCAGTGATATTTCAGGCAGAGATGAATCATATCCCACGGCCCCTGCTGGACAAATGCTAGTAGTGTACGTGGACGATATCTTGATCTACTAAAAAAACATGAAGGAGCACGTGGAGCATATGCGAAAAGTCTTCGAGATCCTGCGGGAGAATCAGTTCTACATGAAGCTGTCAGAGAGCGACTTCGCCGTGAAGAAGGTGCAATGTTTCGGGCACATTGTGAGTGCCGAGGGCGTACACGTGGACCCGCGGAAGATCGAAGCCCTCAAAAAGTGGAAAGTACCGGAGAACGTCAAGGAGTTGCATCAGTTCCTAGGTTTTGCCAATTACTACAACATGTTCGTGCCACAGTACGCTAAGATAGCAGCGCCACGGACGAACATACTGAAAAAGGATACGCCCTACAAATGGGATACTCCTCAACAGCAAGCCATGGAGCAGCTACATACAGCACTGACTACTGCCCCAGCACTCATCCTACCGGATCCAGAGAAAGATTACGTGGTGGAAGCAAACGCTACTGACCAGGCAGTCGGAGCAGTACTGATGCAGGATAACGAACACGGTTTGCAGCCCATCGCCTACCTCAGTAAATAGCTACACGGAGCAGAACTGAATTACCCAATCCACGACAAGGAAGCCTTAGAGATAGTCACAGCCTTCAAGACATGGAGGTCTTACCTAGAGGGAGTCAAAACTACAGTCTACACTGACCACTACAGTCTCAAATACTTTAAGTCACAGCCTACGCTCTCGCAACGACATGTGCGGTGGATGGACTTCCTGGAAACACACTTCCTCTACGACATCGTCTACAAGCTAGGGTTACACAACAAGGCCGACGCACTGAGCCGCCCCGGCACGTCGCAGGCATCCCGCTCGATGGGATGAACCCTCAGCTCAAGGGTCTATCTCAACATGGTTACTCCTTGGACGCAGAAATTGCTACAGCATAGAAGCAGAAACTGTTACAGTGGAAGAAAGACTTACCAACAAGGAAAGGTTCAGGAAAGATTTGGGTACCGAACTATGCCCCGCTCCGACAGATCTTACTGGAGGAGTTTCACGCCGTAGCATACGCGGGACATTTCGGCAGTAACAAGACATTAGCGGGAATAGCAAAGTATTACTACTGTCCCCAGGTGGCAGTAGACGTATGCGACACGTGCCAGCGGATGAAGAGTAGCAAGCAGAAAATAGTAGGAATACTTCAGTCCCTACTCGTACCGGAGCTGCCATGGCAAGTCGTTAGTCTAGACTTTATTACTGGACAACCTTCGACCTCATGAGGGCATGACGCTATACTCGTGGTGATCGACAAGGTGTCTAAAATGGGACACTTCATCCCGACCAACACCACGGCTACTGCTGAAGCAATTGCTCGCCTTTTCTTCCACCGCATCGTCACCATCAACGGCATCCCCACTACACTCATCTCAGACAGGGACCCAAAGTTCACGAGTAAGTCTGGAGGGAACTCATGGGTTTGTTGGGGATAAGGCTTGCGATGTATTCAGCCTACCACCCCCAGACCGATGAACAGACAGAGCGACTCAATCAGGTGGTTGAACAGTTACTGCTTACGGCACGCAAGGACGATATCAGCCACCGGGATCTACAGTTACCGACCATCGAGTTCGCTTACAACAACGCATGTCATGCAGCGACAGAGAGAACTCATTTCTTCCTGTATTACAGACGTGAACCACTTACACCACAGCAGCCAACCACACTGGCACTCGTACAGGCCGCACATGACTTCGTCACCACGATGCAGAACTTCCAGAAGTAGTATGCAGATCGACAGCGACGAAATCACTCGGTAGCAGTCGGAGATCAGGTGCTTCTCGACACTCGCAACTTTGACTTGTCCCATCTTCCGTCCAAACTCCGGCCTCGCTTCTGTGGTCCTTTTCACGTTGAGACCATGATGACCCCCGTTACATTCCGTTTGCGCTTACCAACCACGTGGAAGCTTCACAACGCTTTCCATGTTCAGCTATTGACAAGGACCCCAACCAAAAGGGACGACAGCTACCGCCACCACCACCTGTTCTCGTAGAGGATGAACCAGAGTATGAGGTGAAACATGTCCTCGCTCATCGACGCAGACGCGGCAACACACTCGAGTTCCTCATACGCTGGAAGGGATATGACCCATCGGAGGACAGTTGGGTTGCAGACGCTGATATGGGCAACGCACGTTGTACTCTCAAAGATTATCTTGTCAAGCAGGGTGTTTCTCACGCCACCCAGCTTTGAGGGGGGGACGTGTGAGAGTACGACGCTTTTACCTACTTGAATTTACCTTATCATGCATTATCTTGTTTAACCTTATATAATTATGCATGCCTTTACTCGTTTTCCTTAGAATCACTGCATTGCTATTGAATTCGGGAAGGACCCGTTCTGGACGCTTCGCGACCCTCGGAACCTACTCGTAACATCCTGGTTACTGGCCTTGTTTCGTGCCTATATATTGTTGGTGTAAGGGCATAATAAACTTAGGCTATTATGACTTAAACAAACTTAAAACCTCTCCTCGGGGTCACCTCCAAGGGTCCTTGGGTGCCTGGTACAAGACCAGCCCCTATCCTCGGGTCCGAGTTTGTAGAGAGAGGAGTCAAGAATGACTTAGCCAAATTAGCAAACATACCTTGATCGTCGCGCAGCGTATCGTGCAGACGGTCGATCGGATTAAGCTGAGAATTTGCTATATCGAAGCTCGCTCCAAGAGCTTTAAATTGAGGAAAGTTGCCTCGCGAAAAGTTCTGCCATTACAAAGTTATGGCTCGGACAGCGTTTGCCTAGCGTCGTAGTGCTAGCGTTGACTCGGTAGTATTCTGCCGTCGCACCCCGTAGAAACGAAATTCCAGCAAGGAAGGAATTCGCTTGAATCAATTTCACTATATCCAGGTACAAACAGAGAAGGAATAAATAGTTCTAGCTAGCAAGGACCTTAGGAATCAACCTGGGAACAACCAGGGATGATCCCAAATAATTCTAAGCAACAGAACCAACCTGGCTAGACGACAAAATAGCAGGTGGTAGGTTGGTAAACAACCTCTGGTTCTGTTTTTCCACCCTGGGAAAACAACAACCAGGTTCAGGTCCTAAAAACAGAACCTGTTTTGTCTGTCCAACCAGCCAAATGCTGGTTCCGCTGGTTTCCCCTGGCCCTGTAGCATGCAGATACAGACAAACAACGTCCAACCTTCACCTAAATTGTACCCCTATAGTGCCTGCCCTGCTACACTATAGCCAACCAAACAAAACAGTACAATTTCGAGTTGGATAGAACTGAATCCGCGCAATCAATTCAACCGAACTGCAATGCTTCCATCTTGGGTTCCTTTGCGAGCTCGTCCTTTCTGCTTGCACTGTTCATAGCGCGTACAATGCTGTGCCGAAGCGCACATTGCGCGAGTACCTGCAAATGCATCAAGCAAAAATTGCGAAAGCAAACAAACACACGAACATTCCATTCACACCCAAATGCATTCGCACACGCATACTCGTACAAACATACGACAGGATGTCGTGCAATGTGAATTTGCACCTAACATATATAGCCCCGTAGTTTTACCCAGGATTAAAAAATCTATATTCTGAACTCGATCCTCGATCCTCACACTAAGAGTAAGTGTGTTATTTACCCATATGGTTGGTACCAAGAGTAAGTGTGTTACTTACCCATATGGTTGGTACTAAGAGTAAGTGTTTTACTTACCCATATGATTGGTACCAAGAGAAAGTGTGTTATTTATCGATATGGGTGGTTTCAAGAGTAAGTGCGTTCCTTACCCATATGGTTGGTACTAAGAGTAAGTGCGTTACATATCCATATGGTTGGTACCGTGCGTTACTTACCCATATGGTTGGTACTAAGAGTAAGTGCGTTATTACCATATGGTTGGTACCACGAGAAAGTGCGTTAGTTACCCATATGGTTGGTACTGAGAGGAAGTGCGTTACGTACCTATATGGTTGGTACTAACAGTACGTTTGTCACTTACCCTATTGTTGGTACTAAGAGTAGGTGCGTTACTTATCTATATGGTTGGTTCCAATAATGCGTGCATTACTTACCCATATGGTTGGTACCAAACGTAACTGTGTCACTTACACATATGGTTGGTACCAAGAATAAGTGCGTTACTTACCCATATGGTTGGTAAGAGTAAGTGTGTTGCTTACCCATATGATTGGTACTAACAGTAATTACGTTACTTACCCATATGGTTGGTACCAATAGTAAGTGCGTTACCCACCCATATGGTTGGTACCACGAGTAAGTAAGTTACTTACCCATATAGTTTGTACCAATAGTAAGTGCATTACTTACCCATACGGTTGGTACCAAGAGTAAGTCCGTTACCTACCCATACGGTTGGTACTAAAAAAAAGTGTGTTATTTACCCATATGGTTCGTACCAATAGTAAGTGCGTTCCTTACCCATATTGTTGGATTTAAGAATAAGTGCGTTACTTACCCATATGGTTGGTACCAAGAGTAAGAACAATACTTACTCATATGGTTGGTACTAAGAGTAAGTTCGTTACCTACCCATAGGGTTGGTACCAATTGTACGTATGTTACTAACCCATATGGTTAGTACTGAAAGTAAGTTTGTAACTTACCTATATGGTTAGTACCAAGAATAAGTGCGTAATTTTCCCATATGGTTGGTACCACGAGAAAGTACGTTACTTACCCATATGGTTGGTACTAAGAGGAAGTACGTTACTTACCCAAATGGTTTACTAAGAGTAAGTGCGTTCCTTACCCATATGATTGGTACTAAGGGGAAGTACGTTACTTATCCATATCGTTGGTATCAACAGTACGTGTGTTACTTACCTATACAGTTGGTACCACGAGCAAGTACGTTACTTACCCATCTGGTTGGTACTAAGAATAAGTTCGCTACTTACCCAAATGGTTGATACCAATAGTAAGTGCGTTCCTTACCCATATGGTTGGTAAGCGAAAGTGCGTTACTTACCCATATAGTTGGTTTTAAGAGTAGGTGCGACACTTCCCCATATGGTTGGTACCAAGAGTACGTGCGTTACTTAACCATATGGTTGTTACCAAGAGTAAGTGCGTTACTTACCCATATAGTTGGTTCTAATTGAAAGTGCGTTACTTACCCACATTGTTGGTACCACGAGTAAGTGCGTTACTTACCAATATGGTTGGTACTACGAAACGTTACTTTCCTATATTGTTGGTACCAAGAGTAAGTGCGTTACTTACTCATATGGTTGGTACTAAGGAATAGTGCGTTACTTACCCATAGGGTTGGTTCCAAGGGTAAGTGTGTTACGAACCCATATGTTATTGGGTGCAGATTCATTCTGCACGAAATCCTGCCGTCTGATTGTACAAGTATGCGTGTGCAAATACATTTGCGTGTGAATGGAATGTTCGTGTGTTTGTTTGCAGGTACATTTGCGTTTCGCCGTCTGATTGTACTCGCGCAATGTGCGCTTCGGCACAACATTGTTCGCGCTATGAACAGTGCAATCAGAAAGGACGAGCTTGCAAAGGAACCCAAGATGGAAGCATTGCAGTTCGGTTCATTCGAACGCGCAGATTTTGTTATACTCAACTCGAAATTGTACTGTTTTGTTTGATTTACTATAATGTATCCGGGCAGGTAGTATAGGGGTACAATTAGGCGAATGTTGGATGCTGTTTGTCTGTATCTGCATGCTACAGGGCCATGGGAAACCAGCGGAACCAGAATTTTGCTGGTTTGGCAAGGACCTGAACCTGGTTGTTGTTTTCCCAGGTTGGAAAAACAGAACCAGAGGTTGTTTACCAACCTACCTCCTGCTGTTTTGTACAAACAGGTTGTTTCTGTTGCATGGAATTATTTGGGATACCTGGTTGTTCCCAGGTTGATTCCCAAGGTCCCTAATAGCTCTAGCTTTTAAATCCTTTTTTGTTTGTACTCTGGATATAGTCAATTGAATCAAGAAGATTTCTTCCTTGCTGGATTTTTGTTTCTACACGGTTGACGACGGAATGCTACCGAGTCAACGCTAGTACTCTAGCATGATTACGCTAGGGACACGTTTTCCGAATCATAACTCTGCAATGGCAGAACCTTTCGCGAGGCAAATTGGCTCAGTTGAAAGCTCTTGACGCGAGCTTCGTTATAGCAATTTCTCAGCTTAGTACGATCGACGGTCTGCACGGCACGCTGCGCGATGTTCAAGGTACTCTTGTTGTTTTGACTAAGTCCCTCTTGATCCCTCTCTCTACAAACTTGGACCCAAAGATAGGGGTTGGTCTTGTATGACGCATCCAGGGAGCCTTGGAGGTGACCCCGAGGAGAGGTTTAAAGTTGGATGACGTCTCAATAGCCTGAGTTTATTATGCCCTTACACCAACAAGCTGGTATCAGAGCTCATTATAGTGATCCTCGTTATACATAGCCATGTTGGGAAGAGAATCGGCGGAAGCTGGTGAATCTTCAGCCCAAGATCGTAGCAATAGCCAAGTTTCTGGTGTTTCGGCGCCAAGGGGGGCGCAAACTAACCAGGGCTCGCTGATCAAGGAGGTGCTGAAGAATTCCACCGTCGAGAAGTTCAGTGGTGAGGGCTATGATGATTGGGCCTGGAAAATGCAACCATATTTCCGTCAGATTGGATTGCTGAAGATTGGGATGAGTGCACCTCGGCTGGCTACTACTTGATGTCGCAGAGTTTGGAGCTAAACCAGTGCCACCACTTGTGCACTTGCTGCCGGTGGTTGATCGTGGTCCGAAGGCGTGCTGAAGGAGATGCACGCCCCTACCTCCATCGCTGCGACGCTCATGATGGAGAGAGAGCTGTCCGTTCTGCGCCTGAGTGAGAGAGAGCTGGGGCAACCTTTTCTGGACAAGATGCGTGACCTCTACGCGGAGTTGGCGATTGCGGAAATCACCTACCCGGAGCAGACTAAGTGCCTAAAGATGCTCTCGCTGCTGTCGGAGTCGTGGCTTCAATATACGAGCGGATTGAGCCTGCCGCAACACCAGAGTTTGTGGACGCTCGAGTGGGTGCGGACGAAGATTCAGGAGGAGGACTTCCGTCGCCGCCAACTGAGGGGTAGAGACATCAGCAGCAGCGGCTACGGGATGCAAGGGAGTCGACGTGGCAGAGGACGTGGCTTCCGTGGTGCTGGGCGTGGTGCAAAGAAGGACGACAACTCCAACGACCAACAAGGAGGTACCGGTTGGGCTCGAGATGGGAAATCTGGACGCGGGGGCAGATCGGGTGCTGGTGGCAAAATATAAAGGAGCTGCTGGTATTGTGAAAAGGAGGGGCATCCCTGGTTCTTGTGTTATAAAAAATCCGAAGGATGGACCTTTAAGACTAGCCATCAGGATGGTGCCGCGCGGAGCAACCAGAAAGATGGCGCGAACATGGTCGCAGATTCGTCCGACGACAAAGGTGGTGCTGAGAGGAAAAAGGGGCGCGCCGCAGGTCAGTTCTTCCATGTTGGAGACAAGGGGGAGCAAGGAGACGGTTCTGTCAAGGTTGGAGCAGAGCTGCACCCTCTGGACTTTTGGGTGTTGGATACGGGCGCCGCGTGGACGATGACACCACGCAAGGACCTGCTGGATGATCTACGCGCTGCACCAATCTCTGAGCTGTGTTCTGCCTCTGAACACGCGTTGAAGGTGGCTGGTGCGCGACGAGCTGCATTCAAAGGAGCAGATGGCAAGCCCGTGGTGCTGCACGACGTTCTGCTCGTCCCCGACCTCAAGGCCAATCTGATTTCCCTCCGTAAGCTTGCCAAGGCTGGGGTGAGCACTAGCACGGATGGGCACGCACATATAGGGGGCAGCTGGGCAATCCGGTGCTGTGGGATCTGAACGACAGCAAGGATGTGTACATATCCATGTGGCAGCTGCCGGCGTTGGCGTGGCACGGTGGGGGGCAGGCTAGAGAGGGGTCTGCATCCCAGGGGGAGTTCAACGCTGTTGGAGCGGTTAGTGTGAGAGTGTCGGCCAGATCCGAGGACGGATTGGGCAACGGCACACCAACGTTTAGGGCATGTAGCAATGCCTTTGTTAAAGCAGCTGGAGAAAGATGGAGCCGTCAAGGGTCTGCGGCTGAACAAACAGCCACTTGATGACAACTGTGAAAACTGCTTGCTTTCAGAATTAAACAGTTTCCCCTTCCATAGTGTGGCTGGCAAGAGCAAGAAGCATTTGGAGCTGGTCCACATAGACTTGGTGGGGCCGCTGCCGGTTCAGGGGCACAAGGGGGAGCGGTATTTCCTGACCATTGTGGACGATTGGGGCAGGCTTATGTGGGCGTATCCGCTGAAGCAGAAGGACCACGCTGCCTCTACGGTACGGGATGATTGGCTGCCGTTCGTAGAGAAGCAAGCGGAGTGTGTGGTAAAGCGGATCAGGACAGATCGGGGTGGTGAGTTGGTTAGAGCTGAGATAACGGCCTGGCTTAAGAAGCAGGGCATCCAGAGGGAGCTGACCACGACTTACACCCCACAGTCCAGCGACGTAGCAGAACGAACCGGACCATTCCAGCGACAGCTAGGGCGCTGCTCATATAATCTGGGTTGTGCAACTCCATGTGGCCCCATGCTGTCAGGCACGGTACTGTGGCTAGGAACAGGTCCTCACTAAGGTGGGTGATGACTCCTGGGTGCCAGAGGTGGCTTGGGAGGAAGCCGCCGGTGGACATGCTGCGGGTGTTTGGTTGCATGGCAGTCATCCACATCCCCAAAGTCCACCGCAATAAGTTGGGGGCAAGTGCAATCTTGTGTGTGCATTTGGGCCTGGCTGCTGAATGCAAGGGATGGCTGCTGTGGGAACCATGCAAGGGTGTCATGTTTGACAGCAGGGATGTGAAATTCATTGAGGGCCTGATGTATGGGGGCTGGGAGAAACAGAGGGAAGCCAAGGTATCCTAGCAGATGTAGCAGATTGTCGGGTGCAAATTCACATTGCACGACATCCTGCCGTCTGTTTGTATGGGTATGCGTGTGCGAATGCATTTGTGTGTGAATGGAATGTTCGTATGCTTTCGCAGTTGTTGCTTGAAGCATTTGCAGGTACTCGCGCAATGTGCGCTTCGGCATAACATTGTACGCGCTATGAACAGTGCAAGCAGAAAGGACGAGCTCGCAAAGGAACCCAAGATGGAAGCTTTGCAGTTCGGTTCATTTGGATGCGCAGATTCAGCTATATCCAACTCGAAATTGTACTTTTTGTTTGGTTGACTATAGTGTAGCAGGGCAGGCACTATAGGGGTACAATTAGGTGAAGGTTGGATGTTGTTTATCTGTATCTGCATGCTACAGGGCCAGGGGAAACCAGCGGAACCAGCATTTGGCTGGTTGGGCAAAGACAAATGAGGTTCTGTTTGTAGGACCTGAACCTGGTTGCAGTCTTGATGTAGATCGGATTCACCATCCCCCTCTTCACCTCCTTATGCAGCCAGTGCCACTTGATATGCATGTGCTTGTTCAGCCCATGAAGCACAGCGTTCCTAGCCATCCCACGAGCCCCTTGCAATCACAAAACAGCGGTGTAGCAACCTTCTGCTCCTGGCCAATCTCCTCTAACAGCCTCCTCAGCCAAATCACCTCCTTTACCCTAAGGAACATAGCCATATACTCGGACTCCACCGAGGAAAGTGCTGTTTCCGTCTGCTTCTTGGACCTCCAACTAACGGGTCCTCCCCCAACCAGGCAGATGTATCCTCCCACATGTTGGTGTAAGGGCCTATTAAACTCAAGCTACTAAGACGCAATTCAAACTTAAACCTCTCCTCGGGGTCACCTCCAAGGGTCCTTGGGTGCCTGGTACAAGACCCGCCCCTATCCTCGGGTCCGAGTTTGTAGAGAGAGGAATAAGAAGAACGCAATCAAATAGCAAGAGTACCTTGAACGTCGCGCAGCGTACCATACAGTCGATCGGATTAAGCTGAGAATTCCTTTTATCGAAGCTCGCTCTAAGAGCTTTAAAATAAGCGAAGTTGCCTCACGAAAAGTTCTGCCATTGCAGAGTTATGGCTCGGGCAGCGTTTGCCTAGCGTCGTAGTGCTAGCATACTAGCGCTGACTCGGTAGCATTCCGCCGTCGAACCCCGTGGAAACGAAATTCCAGCGAGGAAGGAATTCGCTTGAATCAAATTTACTATATCCAGGTACAAACAGAGAAATGATAAATAACTAGAGCTAGCAGGGACCTTGGGAATCAAACTGGGAACAACCAAGGATGATCCCGAACAAGCAAAGGTTCCATCTTGGGTTCCTTTGCGAGCTCGTCCTTTCTGCTTGCACTGTTCATAGCGCGTACAATGTTGTGCCGAAGCGCACATTGCGCGGGTACCTGCAAATGCATCAAGCAAAATTTGCAAAAGCAAACAAACACACGAACACACCAGTCACACGCAAATGCATTCCCATACTCATACAAACAGACGGCAGGATGCCGTGCTAAGTGAATTTGCACCCAACACACTCCCGCTCAGCCTGCCGGCTGCAATCTCATCATTCCATGCTATTTCATGCTCATTCCATTCATGCGTACACAACGCCAATGAGGCTTATCCGCAAGCCTCTTGGTGAGGACGTCTGCTGGCTGCTGGTGTGTCTTGATGTAGATCGGGTTCACTACGCAACCAGTGCCACTTGATACGCATGTGCTTGTTCATCACATGAAACCCAGCGTTCCTGGCCATCCCAAGAGCCCCCTTGCTATCACAAAACAGCGATGCAGCAACCTTCTGCTCCTGGCCAATCTCCTTTAACAACCTCCTCAGCCAAATCACCTCTTTTACCCCGTGTAACATCACCTAATTGTACCCATATAGTGCCTGCCCTGCTACATTATAGTTAACCAATCAAAACAGTACAATTTTGAGTTGGATATAACTGAATCTGCGCAATCAAATCAATCAAACTGCAAAGCTTCGATCTTGGGTTCCTTTGCGAGCTCGTCCTTTCGGCTCGCACTGTTCATAGCGCGTACTATGTTGTGCCGAAGCGCACATTGCGCGAGTACCTGCAAGTGCATCAAGTGAAAATTGCAAAAGCAAACAAACACACGAACACACCATTCACGCACAAATGCATTCGCATACACATACTCGTACAAACAGACGGCAGGATGTCGTGCAAAGTGAATTTGCACCCAACAGTATCAACGGCCTTCCTCTACGGGATTTTAGAGGAGTAGGTGTACATGACGCAGCCACCCGGATATGAGGATGGTACGGGCAGGCTCTGCAAGCTCAATAAGTCCATCTACGGCTTGAAGCAAGCGCCACGCTGGTGGTACCAGAAGTTAGCAGCTGCTTTAGAGGAAATGGGATTCAGGACCAGCAGTTGCGATGATAGCCTTGTTCTCAAGGGGAAGAAGGAGAAGCTGGTGATGTTTCTGGTCTACGTGGACGACATTCTTCTCTTCAGCATCTGCATGATGGAGATCCAAAAATTGCAGCAGTAGCTGATGGAGACATTCAAGTGCAAGACCCTTAGGGAGGCAATGTATTACCTCGGGATGCATGTGGAGAGGGATCTGGATCACAGGTGGTTGAAGCTGGACCAGGAAACGTTCATCAAGCAGCTGGGGGAGAAGTACGAGTTTGAAAATGAGCGCAAGGTTGCAGCTCCCCTGCCAGCTGAGTTCAAGCTTCTGAAGGCTGCTGACGATGAAGGGGTTGAAGTCGAGGAGCAGCAGCATGTTCAGTCCTTGGTGGGCAGCCTCTTGTATGCAGCTGTTCACAGAAGGCCCGACATCTCATTCTCGGGTTTAGGGGTCTGTTTTAAGGACCTGAACCTGGTTGTTGTTTTCCCAGGTTGGAAAAACAGAACCAGAGGTTGTTTACCAACCTACCACATGATGCTTTGTCCAGCCAGGTTGGTTGTGTTGCTTGGAATTATTTGGCATCGTCCCTGGTTGTTCCCAGTTTGATTCTCAAGGTCCCTGCTAGCTCTATCCACTAAATCCTTCTTTTTTTGTACTCTAAATATAGTCAATTGAATCAAGCAAAATCCTTCCTTGCTGGACTTTTAATTCTACAAGGTTCGACGGCGGAATGCTACCGAGTCAAGCTAGTACGCTAGCATGATTACGCGAGGGGACATGCTGTCCGAATCATAACTCTGCAATGGCATAATTATTTTGCGAGGCAAATTGGCTCATTTAAAGGCTCCTAACAACTTCGTTATAGCAATGTTTCAGCTTAGTCCGATCGACGGTCTGCACGGCACGCTGCGCGACGTTCAAGGTACTCTTGTTAGTCCCTCTTTATCCCTCTCTCTACAAACTCGGACCCGAATTTAGGGGCTGGTATTGTACCACAAACCCAGGGACCCTTGGAGGTGACCCCAAGGAGAGGTTTAAAGTTGGATTGCGCCTTAATAGCCTGTCTTTATTAGGCCCTTACACCAACATATGGTTGGTACCAAGAATTAGAGCGTTACGTACCCATATGGTTGGTACCACAAGTAAGTACGTTACTTACCCATATGGTTGGTACTGCGAGTAAGTTCGTAACTTACCCATATGGTTGGTACCAAGGGTAAGTGCGTTACTTACCCATATAATTGGTTTGAAAAGTAGGTTCGTTACTTCCCCATATGGTTGGTACCAAGAGTAATTACGTTACTTACCCATATAGCTGGTACCAATAGAAATTGCGTTGCTTACCCATATGGTTGGTAACAAGAGTAGGTGTGGTATTTACCCAAAGTGTTGGTTTTAAGAGAAAGTGCGTTACTTACCCATATGGTTGGTTTTAAGAGCAGGTGTGTTGCTTACCCATATAGTTGGTACTAAGAGTAAGTGCGTTACTAATCCATATGGTTGGTACCAATTGTATGTGCGTTGCTTACCCACAAGGTTGGTACCACGAGAAAGTGTGTTACTTACCCATATGGTTGGTACTAAGAGTAAGTGCGTTACATATCTATATGGTTGGTACCAAGACCACGTGTGTCACTTACCCATATGGTTGGTACCAAGAGTAAGTGCGACCCATATGGTTGGTACCAATAGTAAGTGTGCCACTTACCCATATGGTTGGTACCAAGAGTAAGTGACTTACGCATATGGTTGGTCTTAAGAGTAGGTGCGTTAGTTAACCATATGGTTGGTTTTAAGAGTTGGTGCATTACTTACCCATATAATTGGTACCAATTGTAAGTGCGTTACCTACTCATATGGTTGGTACTAAGAGTAACTGCGATATCTATATTGTTGGTACTGAGAGTAGGTGCGTTACTTACCAATATGGTTGGTACCAAAAGTAAGTGCGTAACTTACCCATATGGTTGGTTTTAAGAGTACGTGCATTACTTCCCCATACGGTTGGTTCCAATAGTAGTGTGTCACTTACCCATATGGTTGGTTCCAAGAGTAGGTACAACTTACCCATATGGTTGGATATAAGAGTAATCGCGTTCCTTGACCATATGGTTGGTACCACGAGAAAGTGCGTTATTTACCAATATGGTTGGTACCAAAAGTAAGTGCGTAACTTACCCATATGGTTGGTTTTAAGAGTACGTGCATTACTTCCCCATACGGTTGGTTCCAATAGTAGTGTGTCACTTACCCATATGGTTGGTTCCCAGAGTAAGTACAACTTACCCATATGGTTGGATATAAGAGTAATCGCGTTCCTTGACCATATGGTTGGTACCACGAGAAAGTGCGTTACCTACCCATATGGTTGGTACAAATAGTAAGTGCGTTACTTATCCATATGGTTGGTACTAAGAGTAACTTCGTTACTTACCCATATAGTTACCAATCGAAAGTGCGTTACTTACCTATGTGGTTGGTACCAAGAGTATGTGCGTTACTTACCCATATGGTTGATACTGAGAGTAAGTTCGTAACTTACACATATGGTTGGTTCCAAGAGTGAGTACGTTACCTACCCATATGGTTGGTACTAAGAGTAAGTGCGTTACATTCCCATATGGTTGGGTTTAAGAGTGGGTGCGTTGCTTACTCATATGGTTGGTAGTAAGAGCAAGTGCGTTACTTACCCATATGGTTGGTACCAATTGTAAGTGCGTAACTTTCCCATATGGTTGGTACCAAGTGTCATTGCGTTAAATGGTTAGTACCACGAAAAAGTGCGTTACTTACACATGTGGCTGGTACCAAGAGAACGTGTGTCACTTACCCATATGGTTGGTACCAAGAGTAAGTGTGTAACTTACCCATATGGTTGGTTTTAAGAGTAACTCATATGGTTGGAACCAAGAGTAACTGCGCTACTTACCCATATGGTTGGTACCAATAGTAATCGCGTTATTTAACCATATGGTTGGTACCACGAGTAGGTACGTTACTTACCCATATGGTTGTTACCACGAGAAATTGTTGGTACCACGGATAGGTACGTTACTTACCCCTATGGTTGGTATGAAGAGTAACGTTGTAACTTACCCATATGGTTGGTACAAAGAGTAAGTGCGTTACTTACCTATATGGTTGGTACCACGAGAGAGTGCGTTACTTCCCCATATGGTTTGCACTGAGAGTACGTGCGTTTTTTACCCATATGGCTGGTACACCGAGACGTGTCACTTACCCATATGGTTGGTACCAAGAGTAAGTGCGTTACTTATCCATATGGTTGGTACTAAGAGTAACTGCGTTATTTACCCATATGGTTGGTACAAATAGTAAGTACGTTACTTCACTATATGATTGGTACCACGAGTATGTACGTTACATTCCTATATAGTTGGTAGCAAGAGAAAGTGCGTTACTTACCCATATGGTTGGTACTGAGAGTAAGTTCGTAACTTACACATATGGTTGGTACCAGAAGTAAGTACGTTACCTACCCATATGGCTGGCACTAAGAGTAAGTGAGTTATTTACCCATATGGTTGGTACCAAGAATAAGTGCGCTACTTACCCATATGGTTGGTTTTAAGGGTGTTCGTTATTTTCCAATATGGTTGGTTTTAAGAGTAGGTGCGTTGCTTACTGATATGGTTGGTACTAATCGTAAGTGCGTTACATACCCATATGGTTGGTTCTGAGAGTAAGTGCGTCGCTTACTCATATGGTTGGTACCAAGAGTAAGTGCGTTACTTACCCATGTGGTTGGTACCATGAGAAAGTGCGTTACTTACCCATATGGCTGGTACCATTAGTAAGCGCGTTAATTACCCATATGGTTGGTATGAAGAGTAGGTTCGTAACTTACACATATAGATGGTACAAAGAGTAAGTACGTTACCTATTCATATGGTTGGTACTAAGAGTAAGTGCGTTACTTACCCATATGGTTGGTACCACGAGTAAGTACAATACATTCCCATATGGTTGGTACCAAGAGCAAGTGCGTTACTTACCCATATGGTTGGTACCAGGAGTAGGTACGTTACCTATCCACATGGTTGGCACAAGGAGTAAGTGAGGTATTTACCCATATGGTTTGTACCAAGAGTAAGTACGCTACTTACCCATATGGTTGGTTTTAAGAGTGTGCGTTACTTGCCAGTATGTTTGGTTTTAAGACTAGGTGCGTTGCTTACTGATATGGTTGGTACTATGGGTAGGTGCCTCACTTACCCATATGGTTGGTACCCATTGTAAGTGCGTTACATACCCATATGGTTGGTTCTGAGAGTAAGTGCGTAACTTACTCATATGGTTGGTACCAAAAGTAGGTGCGTTACTTACCCATATGGTTGGTACCACGAGAAAGTGCGTTACTTACCCATATGGCTGGTCCCAATAGTAAGCGCGTTAATAATCCATATAGTTCGTATGAAGTGTTCGTAACTTACCCATATGGTTGGTACAAAGAGTAAGTACGCTACCTACCCATATGGTTGGTACTTAGAGTAAGTGCGTTACTTATCCATATTGTTGGACCAGGAGAAAGTGCGTTACCTGCCCATATGGTTGGTTCTGAGAGAGTGCGTAACTTACTCATATGGTTGGTACTAATAGAAAGTGCGTTACTTACCCATATGGTTGGTACCACGAGAAAGTGCGTTACTTACCTATATGGATGGTACCACTAGTAAGCGAGTTAATTACCCATATGGTTGGTATGAAGAGTAAGTTCGTAACTTACCCATATGGTTGGTACAAAGAGTAAGTACGTTACCTACCCATATGGTTGGTACTAAGAGTTAGTGCGTTATTTACCCATATTGTTGGTACCAAGACAAAGTGCGTTACTTACCTATATGGTTGGTACCACGAGAAAGTACGTTACTTGCCCATATGGTTGGTACCAAGCGTAAGTGCGTTTCTTACCCAAATGGTTGGGTTTTGGAGTAAGTGCGTTACATACCCATATGGTTGGTACTAAGAGTAAGTGTGTTACTTACCCAAATGGCTGATACCAATAGTATGTGCGTTACCTACCCATATGGTCGGTAAGAGTAAGTTCCCTACTTACCCATATGGTTGGTCTGATAGTAAGTGCGCTAATTACCCATATGGTTGTTACCACGAAAAAGTGCATTAGTTTCCCATGTTTCTGGTACCAAGAGTACGTATGTCATTTACCCATATGGTTGGTACCAAGAGTAAGTGCGTAACTTACCCATACAGTTGGTTTTAAGAGTACGTGCATTACATACCCATATGGTTGGCACCCAGAGTCAGTGCGCTACTTACCCATATGGTTGGTACCAATAGTAAGCGCGTTACTTACCCATATGGTTGGTACGTCGAGTAGGTACGTTCTAACCCATATGGTTGGTACGAAGAGTATGTTCGTAACTTACCAATATGGTTTGTACAAAGAGTAAGTTCGTTACTTACCCATATGGTTGGTACCCAAAGTAACTGCGCTACTTACCCATATGGTTGGTACCAATAGTAAGCGCGTTACTTACCCATATGGTTGGTACTTCGAGTAGGTACGTTACTGACCCATATGGTTGGTACGAAGAGTATGTTCGTAACTTACCCATATGGTTGGTACAAAGAGTAAGTATGTTACCTACCCATATGGTTGGTACTAAGAGTAGGTGCGTTATCTATCCATATGGTTGGTACCAAGAGTAAGTGTGTTACTTACCCATATGGTTAGTTTTAAGAGTAAGTGCGTTAGTTACCCATATGGCTGGTTTTATGAGTAGGTGCGTTACTTACCCATATGGTTGGTACCAATTGTAAGTGCGTAACTTACCCATATGGTTGGTACTTCGAGTAGGTACGTTACTAACCCATATGGTTGGTACGAAGTATATGATCGTAACTTACCCTTATGGTTGGTACAAAGAGTAAGTACGTTACCTACCGATATGGTTGGTACTAAGAGTAGGTGTGTTATTTATCCATATGGTTGGTACCAAGAGTAAGTGTGTTACTTACCCATATAGTTAGTTTTATGAGTAAGCGCGTTAGTTACCCATATGGCCGGTTTTAAGAGTAGGTGCGTTACTTACCTATATGGTTTGTACCGAGAGTATGTTTGTTACTTACCCATATGGTTGGTACCAAGAGTACGTGTGTTCCTTACCTATATGGTTGGTACCAAGAGTAAGTTCGTTACTGGCCCATATGGTTGGTAAGAGTAACTGCGATATTTATCCATATGGTTGGTGCCAAGAGTAACTGCGTTAATTACCCATATGGTTGGTACCACGAGATAGTGCGTTACTTTCCCATATGGCTGGTACCAAGAGTACGTGTGTCACTTACCCATATGGTTGGTACCAAGAGTAAGTGCGTAACTGACCATATGGTTGGTTTTAAGAGTACGTGCATTACTTACCCATATGGTTGGTACCTAGAGTACGTGCGCTTCTTACCCATATGGTTGGTACCAATAGAAAGGGCGTTACTGACCCATATGGTTGGTACCACTAGTAGGTACGTTATTTACCCATATGGTTGGTACGAAGAGTATGTTTGTAACTTACCCATATGGCTGGTACAAAGAGTATGTGCGTTACCTACCCATATGGTTGGTACTAAGAATAAGGCGTTATTTAGCCATATGGTTGATACCAAGAGTAAGTGCCTTACTCCCCCATATGGTTAGTTTTACGAATAAGTGCATTAGTTATCATATGGCTGGTTTTAAGAGTAGGTGCGTTACCTACCCATATGGTTGGTACTAAGAGTAAGTGCGTTACTTACCCATATGGTTTGTACTGAGAGTAAGTGCGTCACTTACCCATATGGCTGGTACCAATAGTACGTGTGTCACTTACCCACATGGTTGGTACCAAGAGTAAGTGCGTTACTTGCCCATATGGTTGGTAAGAGTAGGTGCGTTTCCTACCCATATGATTGGTAATAAGAGTAAGTGCGTTACTTAAACATATGGTTTGTACTGAGAGTAAGTGCGTCACTTACCCATATGGCTATTACCAAGAGTACGTGTGTCACTTACCCATATGGTTGGTACCAAGAGAAAGTGCGTTACTTGCCCATATGGTTGGTAAGAGTAAGTGCGTTACCTATCCATATGATTGGTACTAAGAGTAACTGCGTTACTTACCCATATGGTTGGTACCAATAGTAAGTGCGTTACTTCACCATATGGTTGGTACCATGAGTAAGTACGTTACATGCCCATATGGTTGGTACCAAGACTAAGTACGTTCCTTACCCATATGGTTGGTATTAAGAATACGTTGGTAACTTACCCATATAGTTGGTACCAAGAGTAAATACGTTACCTACCCATGTCGTTGGTACAAATTGTAAGTGCGTTACTTACCCATATGGTTGGTAGTGAGAGAAAGTGCGATACTTACACATATACTTGGTACCAAGAGTACATGTGTCACTTACCCATACAGTTGGTACCAAGAGTAAGTGCGTTACTTACCCTGGTTGATTCCAATAGTAAGTGCGTCACTTACCCATATGGTTGGTAAGAGTAAGTGCGCTACTTACACATATGATTGGTTTTAAGAGTAAGTGCGTTACTTACCCATATGGTTGGTACCAAGAGTAAGTGCGTCAGTTACCCATATGGTTGATTACAAATAACAATGCGTTGCTTACCCATCTGGTTGGTTTTAAGAGTGGGTGCGTTACTTACCCGTATGGATAGTACCAAGAGTAATTGGCGTTACCTACTGATATGGTGGGTCCTAAATGTAAGAGCGTTACATAACCATACGGATGACCAATGTACGATGAGTAGCGATGAGTAGCACGAAGGAGAGAGGGCAGAAGGGATAAGCCTGGCGGTTGGAGGTTTGAGAGGAGAAATAGGGGTTGGATCGGGTGGCGAAGTGCAGGCGAGGCAGCCGGGCGTTAACTGGGCAGTGTGGGAGGGTGGCAGTGGGAGTGAGGAATAGAATGTTGTTCGGATGCATGCTTGTTTCCGTTTCTGTTCGTGCAGACACCGAGCCCGTGCGAAGCTGGAAGACGTTGTAGCCAGCTGCAGGCAGGAGGTGAAGATCTGAGGCCTAGACTAGGAAGAGCCATTCGTTAAGTGTCTGCTCCTAGGCTAGGATCATTGGAGGTAGACAAGGGTGGAACGGGCCATGGGACTGCCATTGCTTGTATGTTTTCGTTTCTTACTGTGCTTACTTTCTGAAAGCCATACATTAGCAGGCGAAGCCACCACAAGCAGTCGAATGGGTTAGGGAAGCTTAGGGATTATGTACAAGCAATAGCATGCGCCTGAGATCAGGCAAGGAATTAGTGGTGATCGAGAAGCGAAGAAAGAGTTAATCGCGATGAACGACGAGGGCGGGGAGCGGCGGGACCAGAATCAGCCGGCGTCAGCGGAAGATGGGAAAGGCCAGCCAGGGCCAAGTGATGGCGTGACCGGTCCGCAGGGCAGCGCGCGTACAGGAGGAACGCTGGGAGAAACCTCCGTGCCGGAAGCGGGGACGGGAGGCGGGCAGCGAAGGACGGCGCCGTCCAGAGAGCGCGAGGGCGGACCGAGTGGGTATCAGAGAAGCGCCTCCTGTCAAGGAACGGAGGACGAGACAGCAGTGAAGAGGTGGCGTTATACTCAACTGCCGAAGATCGAAGTACCGGAAAGGTTCTCTGGAGATGTGAAGCGAGGGCGGTCGCTGAAGAACTATGTCATGCAGTTGGAAAACCTACAGTCGCGGTCGGGGAAGGATAGACTTGACTCGGAGGAATTCTTTCGGGGGCTGGCGAATACGCTCTCGGGTGAAGCGGAGACCTATTATCGGATTTTGAGGAAGGAGCTCCTACAGTGGGCAGCGAGGCGAGCACCAGGAGAGCGGGATCCGACTGCCCGGTTCCTTGCGATGCTGCGAGAGCAATTTCCGTTGCAGACGGCTGAGAGAGCCGTGGAGTTCCGCGAGTTCCGACGCCGGGACGGAGAATCACTGGTGGCGTACTACGGCAGGCTGATGGAGCTGAGCGAGAACATGAATTCTCAGGACCAGGGAAGGTTGGTAGGAAAACTTCTGAACGGCCAGCACGCGGATCTGAGGCAAGATGTGGAGGTGCGGATTTTCGACCCGGGACCGGAGGCAACCCTGAAGGAAGCGTACGAGATCGTGAAGAGGGTGGAGACCGGCAGGCGACTATATGAGGTCGAGCGAAGGGGTGAGCGCGGGCCGGAACGACGACGCCCAGCATGGACGGCAGCGCCCGCGTATCCAGGGCTAGAGACGAGGACGCGAGGAGACAAGCGGAGGTGCCATAACTGTGGGCAGCCGTGTATATGCGGAGGGAGTGTCGCAATCCATCGGCATGGTTACTGTGTGGAGTTCGCTCCCATCTGCGCAGGGAGTGCCCGGAAGCGCCTGTGTGTGAACGCTGCAGGAGACGGGGGCACAAGGAGACAGACTGCTATTCAAACCGAAAGGAACGGCCGGGGGGTGGGGGGGGGGGGGGGGGGGGGGGGGGGCGAAGAGCTGGAGGACAAACAAGCGACGATAGCATGGCTGAGAGCACAGCTGGCGGCACTGGAAGCAAAAGAAGAACGCTAGCCGGCGATGTTGGCGCAAGAGGAGTGTTGGTGTAACGGCCTAATAAACTCAGGCTAATATGACTTCATCAAACTTAAAACCTCTCCTCGGGGTCACCTCCAAAGGTCCTTGGGTGCCTGGTAAAAGACCAGCCCCTATCCTCGGGTCCAAGTTTGTAGAGAGAGGGATCAAGAGGGACTTGAAAGTACATTGAGAGTACATTGACTCGGGTCAGAGTCAAAACAGCGAGAGTACATTGAACGTCGCGCAGCGTGTCGTGCAGACCGTCGATCTTATTGAGCTGAGAATTTCCTATATCGAAGCTCGCTCCAAGAGCTTTAAAATGAGCCAAGTTGCATCGCGAAAAGTTCTGCCATTACAAAGTTATGGCTCGGACAGCGTTGGCCTAGCGTCGTAGTGCTAGCGTACTAGCATTGACTCGGGTAGCATTCCGCCGTCGCACCGCGTAGAAACGAAATTCCAGCAAGGAAGGAATTCGCTTGAATCAGTTTGACTATATCCAGGTACAAACAGAGAAGGAATAAATAGTTCTAGCTAGCAAGGACCTTGGGAATCAACCTGGGAACAACCAGGGATGATCCCAAATAATTCCAAGCAACAGAACCAACCTGGCTGGACAAAACAGCAGGTGGTAGGTTGGTAAACAACCTCTGGTTCTGTTTTTTCAACCTGGGAAAACAACAACCAGGTTCAGGTCCTAAAAACAGAACCTGTTTTGTCTTTGCCCAACCAGCCAAATGCTGGTTCCGCTGGTTTCCCCGGGCCCTGTAGCATGCAGATACAGACAAACAACATCCAACCTTCACCTAAATTGTACCCCTACAGTGCCTGCCCTGCTACACTATAGTCAACCAAACAAAACAGTACAATTTCGAGTTGGATAGAACTGAATCTGCGCAATCAATTCAATCGAACTGCAAAGCTTTCATCTTGGGTTCCTTTGCGAGCTCGTCCTTTCTGCTTGCACTGTATAGCGCGTACAATGTTGTGCCGAAGCGCACATTGCGCGAGTACCTGCAAATGCATCAAGCGAAAATTGCGAAAGCAAACAAATACACGAATATTCCATTCACACCCAAATGCATTCGCACACGCATATTCGTACAAACAGACGGCAGGATGTCGTGCAATGTGAATTTGCACCCAACAAGGAGGAGAAAGCAAGCGACCCAGTGTCCATGATGATGGCTAAGCCAGCTAGGGACCGGGAAGAACTGGGGCTAAGGAGCCAGGCGCGTAGAGAACTATTCCGGCATGACGAATGACGGGAGGATGGGCAGAGGCGTATGGCGACCGAAGAGGATGGAGAGGAGCAGACGGCATTCAGGCATCCGTTGGAGCGAATTGAGTGTCAGGCCACAATGTTGACAATAGAACCATGAGATGTAACGATAGAAGGGTTGGAGGCGCCACAAGCCATAGTGGACACGGGGGCGGCGCACGCGCTGATCGGCAAACGGTTGGCAGATAAACTACAGCTGAGGCTGCCAGGGCGGTTGGTGCGGGAAGGATATCTGCTAATGACCGCGGAAAGGGGAGAGGCAAAGTGGATGCCGAGAATGAGGAAACCTATGGCACTGGTGCTGAACCCAGGCAAGTAGGAGGAGTGCGCGTTGCAAGTATGCTACGGGGTGTCGGAGTCCGAGGACTTTGATCTGCTCATAGGGGTAGAGTTTTTGTTCGGCGTGGGGTCGACAATTTGTACGTGGGAGGAGAAGTTGGGGTACCGAGTGCGCTCCTGGGAGCATACGGGGCCTATCGGCTCGTTGCCGGTTCGGTTCGTGTGAAGGGAACCTCCAGAAGCATACTAGTGCACAGAGGCGGACGTGAGGGCGGAGCTGGGGGTGCCGACGTGGCAAGATCTGTCGAGAACCAGAGTCCGACTGCCGAGCGAAGATGAGCCAGAGACGCTGCTGAAGGAATTGTGCCTGAACACGAAGCGCCTTTTGGGACCTACCGTGGTGTTAGAGCTGTGCGGGGGAGTCGGTACTGGACTGGTGGCGCTGCTGAAGGCGGGAGCATATGTGGACAAATAGATACTGGTGGAAAATGATTCAGAGGCAGTGAAGATGGCGTGGTGGCATGCGGAGCAGCTGCAGCAACGACACCCTCATCAGTTCACGACTGGAGCGTTGGAGGCAAGCACGGAAAGTCAGGGAAGCGACATCCGGTACGTGGATGAGGCGGTGATAAGGCGATGGGGGAGAATAGCTTGTGAGGGTGCTGAAGCTGATCAAAAGGATCCAGGGGGACGTATTGTACATTGTGGAAAACGTGGATATGGAGGGAGACGTTAGGGAGCAGGTGCAAGTGGCGCATGAGGAAGTGACTGCGGAGCTAGGGCCGGGAGTGGCCTGTGATTCGGCACAGTCGGGAAGCCGCACGCATCGGGTTCGGAGGTACTGAATAAATGGGGCGACGGAAGCGGCCCTACGTTACCGTCTGTTGCTGATGGAACGACCATTGGCGCTGCTGGTGGAAGACATTCTGGAACCGCACCGTGCGCCGGCGCCGGTTACGCAGCCGGACCACCCCAGTTCCAGTGCAATGTGGTGGGGCAGCCGAGGCAGGCCTGGCCGACTCTGGTGTCCTTCGAAGGGGTCGTGGCGTTCAGTGAGCACGAGTCAGGGCCCGAGCCGGGAGTGTACGACTACAACAAGAAAGCCTGGGAGGAGCCGACGGAGCTGGAAAGGGAGCTGGCCATGGGGTTCATGGAGGACGCGACGGCGCACCCAGAGGTGACGGAGAAGGAGAGGAGGCGGGCCCTGGGGCGGGCCATGGACCTGAACATGATGCACTGGTTGGTGGCGACGATCCGGATGTACCATACGCAGGCAAGATGGGAGAGAAAGCTGCAGAAGGCAACGGCGGTGAGGCCACAAACAGCTCGGGCGGCAACCAAGGAGGCCATGACAAGGGCTATGTTGGGGGAGATGGAGGAGACCGAGCGAGCGCAACAGGCCTTGGGCCATCCATTCGAGAGGAGGTGGGTCTATCCGTGGGACGAGGAGGAGAAAAAGTACCAGCCGTACGCGGAACCGGCAGAGATATGGCTGCCAGGGACACGAGAAGAGGAGATGGTAGACTCAAACAGGGAGGACTTCAGCTGGCTGGAAGAAGCACTGGAAGAGACCAGGCGCAGGGAGAGCTACGAGAGGGAATTCGGGCGCCCAACCCCACTGGATTTCGCGCTGATGGCCATTACCAAGGAACCAGATGGCGAAAACCAGCGAGACTGTGCAGGGCATCAGGCAGGGGGCAAGCCAAAGGAGTCAGAGCATGGAAAGAAAGGGGATGAATCACCGGGGAACACCAGGTGACTGAAATGCGGAGATAACTACTACAACGGGAGCTAGACTACGGGCTAGGCACGGGTGCTCGTGTGATCTCTGCGTTCTTTGGTCCTTAGTCGTTTTCCTAGTGCACACACTGCTTGCTAGTTCACGGGGCAAGTTGGCAAGAGTTTCACTAGAGAAAGTTGACAACAATGGTACAATGAAGTTGGCATAGCAAGACTACATCAGGGCTAGCATTCAGGTCGGTCGACTGCCAGCGCAGCATGGTCGACCGCGTTCCAGCACGACTTGGTCGACCGCGCTCCAGCATTGCAAAGTCGACGGCGTGCCAACGTCGCAGGTTGACGGCGCGCCAGCGTTGCTCCCGCAGGACAGCATCGCACCAGCTTCGCAGGTGCTCGCAGATGATTGGCGTGTTGAGCCTCGTCATCTGCACAGTGCACACACCAAGTCAACCTGGCACTGACGACCGCGTCTGATCAGCCACGTCGACCTCGGGATACCACCACCGAGGTCGGACTCGCCAACTTCGCCTGGGCGACCGTCGCACTCCTCCGCAGAACCTCGTCACCCAGATAACCTGGTCGACCGGGCAACCAGGTCGACCAGCTGCTCCTGTATGTGCCCGTCGACCTCCCAAGTCGACGACCACCCCAAGTCGACCTCACCAGGTCGACCACACCCCTGGTCGACCAGCTCCAGGTCGACGTCCCTCCTGGTCGACCAGCTCCACGTCGACCAGCACTCCTGGTCGACCAGCTCCATGTCGACCAGCAGTCTTGTCAGCCGGCCACCCAAGTCGGCTGCCCCAAGTTGACGTCACCAAGTTGACGTCCTCCGCAGGTCGACTTCCCAGGTCGACCTCCCTGAAGTCGGCGCCACCCTGAAGTCGGCGCCCGTGCAGTGGCCCCCGTGCAGGTCGACCTCCTCGTCAACCAGCTCGCCCACTGCTGCAGGTCGGCTGCTCCCCTTTCACCCGACCACGAAGTCGGCTCCGCCCAAGCGAGGACGGGGCCAACACACAACTCCCGTTGACACTCCCCTGCCGCGTTCACGATTGGGCCCCTAGCCCACACGGCAGTCCTCCTCAGAGAATAGCTCGTCGACGTGCACCCAACACACAGCACGTCGTCCACCGCACCAGCCATGCATGAGGGCATGGCACCTACTGCTGCACGTCGTCAACTTCGTCGCCCACGTCGGCCAAGCGCACCTGGCCGATGGCGACGGAGCACCGGTTGAAGGCCGGATAGTGCAGCGCCTTCGTCAGGAAGTCGGCCGGCTGCTCGGTGGTCGGGATGTACCTCAGCGAGAACTTCCCGCGCCTCACCATGTGCTGCAGCCAGGCCTGTCGCCGCTCCATGTGTTTGAGGTTGCCCGTCAACCCCATGCCCTCGGCGACCGTGATGGCCGACTTGTTGTCCACCCGAAGGACGGTCGGCTTCCCGGCATCCAGCTGCCGGAACTCTGCAAGGAGGAAACGAAGTCGACGTCCCTCCTTGCCGGCTTCGGTGGCCGCCACGTACTCCGACTCGGTCGACGACAACGTCGCGCACTTGATGCGCTGGCTCGACCAGGAAACTGCGGCCCCTCCGTAGACGAACACGTAGCCGCCCGTGCTCGTCCTGTTCTGCTTGTCACCGGCGTCGTCGGCGTCCACGTAGCCGACCAGCTCCAGCGACTCAGGTCCACCGCCGAACTCCAGGGCGGTGTCACGCGTGTTGGCGAGGTAGGCGAGGCAGCGGTCGACCTCGCGCCAGTGCTGGTCAACCCTCACCGTGAGGCCGCTCCCCAGCTTGCTGCAGGCGAAGGCGACGTCCGGCCTCGTCGTCGTCGCCGCGAACTGCAGCGAGCCGACCTTCTGCCGGTACTCCTCCTCCTGTCGCTCTTGTGCCTCCTCGTCGTCGAAGGTGAGCTCAGCGTAGGTGTCGACCGAGACCGGCGTCTTCGGGGTGCGCCCGGTCTGCTCCTCGTCGATGAAGCGCCTACGCAGCTTGTCGGCGTAGCCCTGCTGGTGCAGCCACAGCTTCCCCGCCGACCGGTCGCGGACGATCTCCAGCCCGAGGTACTTCTGTACCGGCGAGATCTCACGCAGCTCGAAGGCGGACTCCAGCAGCTCCTTCAACTCCTTCAGCATCTCGGTGCTGCTGCTGGCGGCGAGCAGGTCGTCGACGTAGACCAGCACCCAGCAGGCCACTCCGTCCTCTCCGACCTTGAAGTAGAGAGCCTCGTCGACCTGGCTCTTCTTCCACCCGGCGCCGACCAGCACGTCGTTGAGCGCCAAGTACCACAACAGCGGCGACTGCTTCAGGCCGTACAGGCTCTTCAGCAGCTTGCAGACCCGGCCAGTTCCGTCGTTGAAGTAGTCCGGCTGGGACATGTAGAGCACCCGGTCGAGCTTGCTCTGCAGGAAGGCGTTCTTCATGTCGAGCTGCATCAGGTTGAGGTTGAGGACGGCGACGATGCTAAGGAAGATCCTCAGGGTGACGTAGCTGCCCACCGGCGCGAACGTCTCGTCGTAGTCGGCGCCGTACACCTGCGTGAAGCCCTTCACGACCAGCCTCGCCTTCTCGCGCTCGACGGTGTCGTCGACGTGGTACTTCGTCGTCAACACCCACCGGTTCTTCATGATGTTGACTCCCGGCGGGCGTTCGACCAGCTCCCAAGTGCCCATGTTGATGAGGCTGCGGATCTCCTCCTCCATGGCGGCCTTCACCGCCGGGCCCTTCCAGCTTGCCAAAGCCTCCTTCACCGTCATCGTCGAGATGTCCCAACGGTGCTCGGGGTCGGCCAGCATGTCCGGGTCGAGCTCCGGAAACTCCTCATCCTCCTCGGCGTCGTCGTACAGCAGGTCGTCGTCATCGTCCACGTCGTATACCGTGGTGAAGGCAGCGGGGACGAAGAAGTCCGGCGGCCTCCGAAGTCTATCCGACTTCCGAGGTTCAGGCCGAACCTCCACCACGTCACTCTTGGTGGACTCCCCGGCGTCCTCACTGCCCTCGTCGTCCTGCTGCACCTTGGTCGACTTCCTGGTCGACCTCTCCCCTGTGGTCGGCGTCCCTGCCGACTGCCTGGTTGCTGACTGCTCCGTGGTCGGCTTCACCGCTGCCTGCTCCCCTGTCGGCTGCTTCTCAGCTGCCTTCTTTGCCGACTTCACCCAAGTCGGCTGCTCCTCCTCGACCTGCTCCTCCCCTGTCAACGTCGACTTCACTCCCGCGTCGACTTGCCGCTCGTCACGTCGGCCACCGGCGATGCCCTTGGCCGGCGCCGAAGGCGACGTCCCACTACTCCCCTCATCGCCGGAGGCCGACACCGAGGTCTGCCCACGCAGGTCGGCCACGAGGGGAGGGGAAGGAGAGGGAGGGAAAGGAGGACGGACGTCCTCGTCGTCCTCAGCAGCAAGCCCACCGACCTCGGCGAGCAGAGGCAGCGTCGCCGACGAGGTGTCGGTTGGCGGAGTGGACGGCGTTCGGCCGGACACCGACCCGTGCTCCGACTTCCACTCGGCCAGCGACATCTCCTCGTAGAAGACCACGTCCAACGTGGTGACCACCCGGTTGGCGTCGATGTCGAGGAGCTCCCAGCCCTTGCTCTCCGCCGACACGCCAAGGTGAAGGCCCCACCTTGCCTTCGGCTTCAACTTCCCACCACGCTGCTGCTCGGGGACAAGGAGCCATGCAGCCCCACACCCTCGCCATCGACAAGTCGGGCTTCTGGCCGACCAGCAGCTGGTACGGCGTCGTCCCCGGCGGCAGCGGTGACCTCTCTAGGCAGTTGCGGATCCAGACGGCCTGCCGCAGAGCGAGGTGCCACCAGTGGTGCTGCACGCCCATGTGCAGCAGCATCGTCCGCACCGACTCCACCACCGTCCTCATCTCCCGCTCCGCCATGCCGTTCTGCTGCGGGGTGTACGGGCAGGTGAGGTCGTGGACGATCCCCTTGCCATCCACGAAGTCGACGAACTGCTTCCCGAGGAACTCCCCGCCTCGGTCGGAGCGAAGCATCAGCACCGACTTTTTCGCCTGCCTCTCCACCAACACCAGCCACTTCTGGAACTCCAGCAGCACATCCGACTTCTTGGCGACCGGCCTCACCCAGACGAAGCGGGTCTTGCGGTCCTTCCGCAGCAAGAAGTACAAGCTGCCGTCCTTGGCAGCCACGCGGAACGGCCCGCACAGGTCGATGTGCACGACGGCCAGCACGTCGTCGGCGTCGGAGCCTTGGTCGGGGAAGGTGTGCCGCGCCAGCTTCCCGCCGACGCACGAGACACACGGTGAGTCGGCCGTTGTTGTCGACTTGACGTCCAGCCCAATGGCGACCTCGTTCTTCGCCGAGCTCCGTATGGTGTCCATGCCGACGTGCGCAAGTCTCGCATGCATCCTGTCCGGCATCGACTTCGTCTTAGAGACGATCGCCCGTAGGGCCACAACCTCAGTCGTGGGCGACGTCGACCTCGTTGAGCAGGGACGCAGGTCGGTGCAGAGGACACGCCCGGAGTACGTCGCCCGTCCGAGCACCTCTCCCGCTGCCGAGACGAGCAGCATCCCGTCGCCGTCCTCCTGCAGCTTCACGCCGTGCTCCTTCAGCTGGCCGGACGACAGCAGGTTGGCCCGCACACCCGGGACGTACAGCACGTCGGGGATGAGCACCTGCTTCCCGGCCTCCCCTTGCAGGGCGACGGTACCTCGGCCCTGGACGTCCTGCAGTGCCCCATTGAAGCCGCGCACGTGCTTGATGGTGCCGCTCGGCTGCAGGTCGACGAAGACTTCCTTCGTCCCCATCAGGTGGTGGGAGCAGCCGCTGTCGAGCAGGACCACCGCCGGGTTCGCCTGCACAGCTGCCGCCACCACCTGGAAGTCCTCTCCGGCCTCCGGTGCCAGCGAGACGGTCGACTCCACGACGCCGACCAGCAAGCACGACGCCGTCTTGTCGTCCCGCCCCTTGCCGCCAGCAGAGGAGTCGGCGTCCTTCGCCGAGGTCGACTGGGTCGACTGCAACGCCTTGCGCGGCTTGTTTCCTCCTCAACGAGGTCGACGACTGCCAGACCTCCCGCGGCCTCCCTTGGCGTCGTCGTCGTTGGAGTCACTGCGGTCGGGGCACTCAAAGGAGAGGTGGTCGGGGTCGCCGCACAGCCAGCACTCCCGACGTCGACTTCCTCCTCCTCGACCGCTATCCTTGGTCGACCTCTTCTGGTCGACCTCCTTGGCCGGCTTCCAGCCACTGCCACCTCCGCCGCCAGACTGTCCGCGCTGCCCCGGTCGACCTCCTTGCTTCGCCGGGGCGACGAAGTTGGCCTGCGCCAAGAGCTCCTGGGACCGCTCTGCCTCCTGCATCGCCTCGTCCTGCAGGATGTACGAGGTCAAGTTGTCCTCGTTGAGCGTCGTCCTTGTGCCCGGCGCCATTGACAGCCGCTTCAGGAGGTTGTAGTTGCTCGAAAGTTCCTGCATGACGTGGGTGACGTACGACGCCGTCGAGTACTGCGCGCCGGCCATCCTGATGGTGGCGAGAATTCGCCGGGCTCGGTTGCAGTAGTCGGTCGCCGTCTCCTCGTCGCCCATACGAAGGTGCGTCAGCTGTCCCTCCAGCTGGGCGATGAACAGGTCGTCGGTGACTTGGTAGGTCGACTCAATGAAGTGCCACGCCTGATGGCCGGCGTCGAGGTACTCCCGACACCACTTCAAAGCGATCTGCACGCCCGGCGAGCAACACCGCGAGATGACCATGAAGGTCAACAGCTGCACGGCGCGAAACTCCGCACGCAGGTCGGGGTCGTCCGGCGTCACCACGGCTCCTCGGGCAAAGTTGATCAGCCCGGCCATCTCCAGCTGGGGCTCGATGGCTTCCTTCCAGGTGAGGATGTCCTGTCGACCAACGAGCGGTGGGGTGACCAAGATCCTGTCCGGCGCAAACTTGAAATAGCCGTAGCTCGGTGCAATCCCGCCCGCCGTCACCTGGGTCGCCGACATCGGCGACAAACCGCTTCGTCGTCCTCCGACGTCGCCCTGCGAGGAGCCTGCAGCCGCCGACGACTGCACCCCTCGCGCCTGAACGCCGCCGACTTCATCGGCGTGAATCACACCTCTCTGCCTCGACGTGCCTCCCGCACTGCTGCCGACTTGACCACCACCGGCGTTGACGCCCACGTCGACGCCGCCTTCGTTGTTCACCGGACGAGGAGAAGCTGGTCGAGAAGGGGGATGCTCCGCTGCCCACACGGAGCGGAGTCCGGCCTCGACGACCGCCCAAGGTATCGTCCCGTACTCCTGGGCCTCATGGCGTCTCCTCGCATCCTCCAGCCGTCCCTCCAGGGTGTCCATCACCTTGGCGTCACCTACGCGCATGTTAGGGACCTGTACGGCTGCCGGCCTACGAGCAACTTAGGTAAGTAACCTCTACGTCGACCTGACTGAAAGGTAAGTCGTGTGCCATCCACGCTCACCGCACCATGCGGAGATAACTACTACAACGGGAGCTGGACTACGGGCTAGGCACGGGTGCTCGTGTGATCTCTGCGTTCTTTGGTCCTTAGTCGTTTTCCTAGTGCACACACTGCTTGCTAGTTCACGGGGCAAGTTGGCAAGAGTTTCACTAGAGAAAGTTGACAACAATGGTACAATGAAGTTGGCATAGCAAGACTACATCAGGGCTAGCATTCACGTCGGTCGACTGCCAGCGCAGCATGGTCGACCGCGTTCCAGCACGACTTGGTCGACCGCGCTCCAGCATTGCAAAGTCGACGGCGTGCCAACGTCGCAGGTTGACGGCGCGCCAGCGTTGCTCCCGCAGGACAGCATCGCACCAGCTTCGCAGGTGCTCGCAGATGATTGGCGTGCTGAGCCTCGTCATCTGCACAGCGCACACACCAAGTCAACCTGGCACTGACGACCGCGTCTGATCAGCCACGTCGACATCGGGATACCACCACCGAGGTCGGACTCGCCAACTTCGCCTGGGCGACCGTCGCACTCCTCCGCAGAACCTCGTCACCCAGGTAACCTGGTCGACCGGACAACCAGGTCGACCAGCTGCTCCTGTATGTGCCCGTCGACCTCCCAAGTCGACGACCACCCCAAGTCGACCTCACCAGGTTGACCACACCCCTGGTCGACCAGCTCCAGGTCGACGTCCCTCCTGGTCGACCAGCTCCACGTCGACCAGCACTCCTGGTCGACCAGCTCCATGTCGACCAGCAGTCTTGTCAGCCGGCCACCCAAGTCGGCTGCCCCAAGTTGACGTCACCAAGTTGACGTCCTCCGCAGGTCGACTTCCCAGGTCGACCTCCCTGAAGTCGGCGCCACCCTGAAGTCGGCGCCCGTGCAGTGGCCCCCGTGCAGGTCGACCTCCTCGTCAACCAGCTCGCCCACTGCTGCAGGTCGGCTGCTCCCCTTTCACCCGACCACGAAGTCGGCTCCGCCCAAGCGAGGAGGGGGCCAACACACAACTCCCGTTGACATGAAATAGAAGAGAAGGAGTGGGAAATGGGAGAAAGGATGGCGGAGGAGGACGCGAAGGAGGTGCTGAAGCGGCACAGGTCGGCTTTCGCATACTCGCCGAAGGAGGTGGGGCGCTGCAAAGTGGCACAAATCACCATAGATCTCACAACGGAGGTGCCAGTGTATCACATGCGCAGGAGGATGACGGCGGAAAAGACCAGGGTGTGCACCGAGAAGTGTCAGGAGCTCATGGATGCGGGGCTGATCAGGCGATCAACCTTAGAATACGCAGCTGCAACGGTGGTGGCAGAACGGACCGACCTGATAGGGAAGGTTTTATCGAAGCGGATGTGCGGGGACTATAGGGGCCTTAGTAAGGTGACGGTGATGAAGCGGTACCCGACCCCTATGGCGGATGAGATATTTGACAAGTTGGAAGACGCTCAGGTGTGCACCACGCTGGATCTAAGGCAGGGGTTTAATCAGATACCCATCCAGAAGAGGATCAAAAGAAAACGGCATTCCATGGGCCAGACGGGTAGTACGAGTGGCACACGATGCCGTTCGGCTTGAAGTCTGCATCAGCGGAGATTCAGAGAGTGATGGACCAAATACTCAGGGACGTGCCAAATGCAGCCTGCTACATCGATGATGTGATAGTTTTCAGCATGGATAGTGAGTATCACGTGAGGGACGTGGAAGCCACGCTGGAGGTGATTGAGAAGGCGGGACTGGCATGTCACTCAGGGAAATGCAAGTTCGGGCAGATCACAGTAGAATACTTGGGGTCCGAGGTGGAGGGATAAAAAACCGGCATATAGAAGGTGAATGTAGAGGTGTTGGATCGCGTCACCGTGCCGAAGGACGGCGAGCAACCTCTCTGAACCAGCTGCTGCGGGAGGACCAGAAGTGGGAATGGGGAGAAGAGCAGGAGAAGGCGGCTGATAACCTGATGGGGGTAGTGAAGAATGGGGCGGTGTTGGAATTGCCCAGGGCAGACCAGCCATTTGTGCTGTAAACAGACTGGAGAAGTGTGGGCATGGGAGCGGTCCTGGCGCAAGCTAAGGAAGGAGTGGAGAATGTGGTGGCGTTTGCGAGCCGGAGCTGCAACGCGGCGGAAGCTAACTATTCGTCATATGAGGGAGAAGGCTTGGCAGTGGTATGGGCGGTGAAGCACTTCAGGGTGTATCTGCAGGGGCGGAGGTTCACACTGGTGACTGATCACCAGCCGCTGCTGTGGCTCATGCATACACTGGACCTGACAGGACGCAATGCCCGCTAGGCAATAAAGTTACAAGAGTACAACTTCGAGATATCACTACAGCACACTTTGTCTACTTCCTATTGTCCTACTTTTCATCTTGATTGTTCTACTCTATCGCCATCGCCATCGCCATCAGGCACGCTGATGGCTGCACAACTGGTGGATTCCGTGACAAACCCCCACAGGCTGCATAGTCTTCCCCGGGCAATGCTTGATCTCGAAGTCGTACTTCTGCAGCTTCATCGCCCACCGAGCGTTGCGGCCTGTCAGATCTTGCGTCTGCATCAGCCATTGCAATGGCTAATGGTCTGTGATCAGGGTGAACCTCCTCCCATGCAGGTACACCCTGAAGTGCTTGACCACCCACACCACTGCCAACCCCTCCCCTTCGTATGCCGAGCATTTCGCCACTGCTGAGTTGCATCTTCTGCTCGCAAAGGCCACTACCTTCTCCACCTCCCCTTTCATCTGGGCCAGTACTGCCCCCATCCCTACCGCTGCTCCAGTCCGTGTAGAGGATGAACGGCAAGTCAGCACTGGGCAGTTCCAGCACCGCTCCATTCTTCACCGCCTCCATCAGGCCTTGTACAGCCTTCTCCTGGTCTTCACAACACTCCCACTTTTGGTCCTCCCTCAGCAACCGATTCAGCACCGCTGCTCATCTGCTGAAGTTGGGGATGGACTTGCGGTAGTAGTCTAGGAATCCCAGGAGCTCCCGCAAACCGCTTCGGTCCTTCGGCACCGCCACCCAATCCAGCACTTCCACCTTCGCCTTTTGTATACCTGTTTTTCCCCCTTCCACTTCAAACCCCAAGTAGGCCACGCTTTGCTGTCCAAACTAGCATTTTTCTGGATGACACGTCAGGCCGGCCGCTTCGATTGCTGACAGTGTCGCCTCGACATCCCTCACATGTGACTTGCTGTTGGTACTGTACACAATGACGTCATCTATGTAGCACGCCTCGTGCGGCACCCCCCTCAGCACTTGGTTCATCACTCTCTGAAACTCTGACAAGGCACTCTTCAGTCCAAAAGGCATCCGATTCCGCTCATACTGCCCATCCGGCCCATGGAACGCCGTCTTCTTCCTGTCCGCTTCAGTGATAGGGATTTGGTTGAACCCTTGGCGAAGATTGGGCGTCGAGAACACCTACGCATCGGCCAATCTATCAAATATCTCGTCCGCCATAGGCGTCTGGTAGCGCTTCTGTACCGTGGCCTTATTCAGGCCTCTGTAGTCCCCACACATCCGTTTAAATAACAATGCCCCATCCAGGTCAGTCCGAGCCGCCACCACCGTCGCCGCTGCATACTCTGACGCCAAGGGTCTTATCAAGCCCGCCTTCAGCAGCTCTTGGCACTTCTCAGTGTAGACCTTCAGCTCTTCCGGTGTCATCCAACGCTGCCACTGGTACAGTAGTATCTCCATCGTTAATTCCAGCTTAATCTCCGCTATCTTGCACTGCCCCAACTCCTTCAAGGAGTATGCAAACGCCGTCCTATGGCGCCGCAGCACCTGCTGCAATTCTTCGGCATCCTCCCTTCCCATGTCGTCCCCTATATCCCACTTCTTCTCCCCCCCTTCTCCTTCTTCCCGCTGCAGGCGCTAGCTGCTGTTGCTGGCGCTGGCTGTTGTTGCTGGCGCTAGCTGCTGCTGCTGGCGCTAGGTGCTGCTTGCGCTGGCGTGGGGTGGCGCGCTGCAGCCGCTCCTGATCGTGCTAGCGCGCGACGAGCGACGGGCGCGGTGGGCTAGGGCGAGGGATGGGCGACGGGCTAGGGCTAGGGTTACGGGCGCGTCGGGCTAGGGCGAGGGACGGGCGACGGGCGCGACGGGCTAGGGTTATGGGCGCGGGCGCTGTGGGTCGAACGAGGGGCCCGCGGGGGGCCGTACGATGGGACGCATGTAAGGGCCCGTGGGGCCGCGCTACATGACGAACGAGATCGCCCGCGGGGGCCGCACTAAGGGACGAAGGGGAGGGCCGCGGGGGGGGGGGGGAAGGGGCGCTACAGGTTGTACGAAGGGGCCCGCACGGGCCACGCTACGGGACGAACAAAGGACCGCGAGGGGCCACGGTACGGGACGAACGAAGGGCCGTGAGGGGCCGCGCTACGGGACGAACGAAGGGCCCGCGGTGTGTTAAGGGGGGGGGGGGGAGGGAGGGGGGGAGCGCGCTACGGGACGAACGAGGGGCCCACGGGGGCCTTGCGAAGGCACGAACCAGGGGGGGGGGGGGGGGGGGGGGGGGGGGGGGGGGGAGGGAGGGAGGGGGGGGGGAGGGGGGGGGGGATGGGGGGGGAGGGGGGAGGGTGCGTACGAAAGAACTAGGCGCGTCGGCCTACGGGGCGCGTCGGGGCGTCGGGCTACGAGGCGCTTACGAGCTACGTGCGACGGGCGGCGGTGGGCCCATAGGAATAAAACTAGCTCTATACCATGTCAACGAGAGAACGGAAGAATGAATGACTAGAACGAAGCAGTACAAGGAAACAAATAGCAAACCCTAAATGGGGTTGTACCCTCTACTGCATAACTCACTGTAACACCTAGACCAAACTAACCAAATATAACAAGTACAGTTTGACAGGAGGTGCAGCTGCGGAGGGTGCAGGTCCTGGGGCTCCTAGAGCTGGTGGTGACAGCTCTGGGGGTGCAGGGGGTGCGGGCGTGGAGGCCCCTCCTGTGGAGGACATGGTTGCCTCGATAGGCGGCCTCGCCTTGCCTCACCCCTTGGTTTCCAGTCAGTTCCGGAGTTCCCTCCTCGTCCGTCTGCTTCAGCCATGGGACCGGAGCTATTTCGTGGAGGTCGACTCGGGCGTCGTCCGTTGCTAGCTCCAGCTGTGAGGAGGAGGTGTACGCTGCGGCCATGGCCGCACAGGAGCTTAGTTGTCTTTCCTCCTCACCGACCTTGGTGAGCGGCATCGCTCTCCCCCAGTCTTGTTCGCTGACAACAGGGATGCTGTCCTGTTGTGCGAGGAGCCTCGACTGGTTGGGAAGGCGAAGCACATCCAACTTCGTTACTTCCTTCCGCGCGAGTTGCAGCAGCGTGGCCAGGCCCGCGTTGCCGCCTTGTGACCACCACCGTTTTTGCACCCAGCTTGGCCTTGTGCCTGCTGGTTCTCACTTGCTTGCGTAGAGATGCTCTGACTTGTACTCTTGCATCTCCCTACATTTCCTATATATCTGCTTGTGGACTGGTCTTGTGGTCGCTTGCTTGCTCTTGGACTGTGTGGTGACTTTGTGATCCACCATGAGATTTCTTGCTTGTTCTTGCTAACCGGTCTTGTGACCGTTGCTTGTCCTTGTTGACTGGTCTTTTGACCCTTGCTGCTGTTGTGCCAACACACTATAATGGCACGGTCATCACACTCCCATTCAGCCTACAAGCCTGCTCTGCTTCCAGAATTTTGTGGGGAGGTGATTCAACGCGTCTTCATCAAACCCTCAAAGTTTCAGATTTTTTTAAGCAGTTAACATTGCATGACAACATTCTAAGTTACAAGACTTATGGCATTCCGGAAGTGTGTATTACTCATTTTTTGTAACACCCGAATTCACCATGCTACTGACTCATCTACTAGGCTCTGATTGGTCTGAAAATCGTTGTGGCAGTCCTTTGTCCCGTTTTTTCAGGTGGTCACCAAGTTTCGTGACAACCCAGAATCGGAGCAGCGCGTGACAGCTGTCGAAATTCACTGTTCCGTTGTCATGGTGCACTGTTGGCAGCATCTCCCTTGCCACCCTTTCGTTGTTGTCATGCCAATGGTGCAGGGACAGAGAATGAGACAAGAAATACAGGTGTTCAAGTGGGACTCTACCACCCTCATTGTTAGAAGTGTGGTCTTTCTGGAAGCAGCTTGCAAGAGGGTGCAAGTGGGAACACAAGCTGACTCATTGTCGGCTTGACTCACGATTGGTAACCTTGAGTACAACATGAACATCCAAGTGTGGTTGGCTTTGCTGACCAAGCAAGGGTGTTTCCCATCCTTCTCTAGCCTTTCTCCCCTAGGAATCAACCTTCTCTGAGCTCCCAGGATGGTCCCAACCCCTTAAGAGTCCCCTAGGCAATGGTTGTACTCACCTCTTCCTTGCATCAATGAAATTACATGTTTTCAGCCGAAGTTACGTTTTCACTCACTGCGTTGTGCTTACGCATCTGTTTGAGGCAAGCAATATACCGTTGGAAAGCAGACACCTAAGGCTACGTTCTGTCCAAATTTCAGCGTCCTAATTAGTCGGAGCTGATCGTGACGGCGTTTTGAGCAGAGGCGGTCCCAGTTCATCAAGATTTGCTTAGGCGGTTTCATGGGCATCCGCGACCCCTAAGTGACTCTGGACTAAAACAGCTGCTCTCAGACTGTGTGGTGACTTTGTGATCCGCCCTGAGATCTGTGTTGCTTTCCACAGGACTGTCGTTACCTAGACTATGGGGGTGTGTCAAACTATAACTGTTATAGTATATTTGTTTAGTCTAGATGTTATAGTCCTTAAGAAAGGACGCTACGTCTGGCTGCAGCAGATTGTGAAGTGCAACAAGGCTGTGATGCAGTATATCCCGACCACCGAGCAGCCGGCGGACTACCTCACGAATGCACTGCATTTTCTGGCCTTCAACTGGTGCTCCGTCGCAATCGGCCAAGTGCATCTGGCCGATGTCAGCAACGGCAACGACAACGTGCAGCAGTAGGCGCCATGTCCTTCTACATGGCTGGTGAGGTGAACAGCGTACTAGGTGTGCACGCCAACGACGTATCCCCCTTGTATTCTATTACGTCGGTCTGGGTGGGCCTAGCGTGTGTGTGGATGCCCAAGCATGAGCTGGGCAGGGGAGTGTCGAAGAGAAGGGCCCCTCCCTTACTTGGGCGCAGCCGATCTCCAAGTCGACAAGAAGAGCTTTACGAAGTGGCCGTTGATTGGGCCTTTGCTGGTCGACGGAGGTGCTGGTCAAGCAGACCCTGGTCGACGGGAGTCACTCGACGTCGACGACGGAAGTCGCTGGTCCACGACAGTGGTCGTGGACGAGCCCGTCGACGAGCACTAGTCGACGAGTCCGTCGAAAAGCTCTGTTCGATGAGCACTGTTTGACGAGGTTGTCTTGGCGAATGTTGTTCAAAAGGGCAGCGTTGAGTTGGTTGACCAACCCTGCTCTACAGCGAAATTCGGTAGGTGCACAAATTCTGCCCAGGAGGTCCTAGTGAAGCCTATGAAGAAATGAGCATGTAAGAATTAGCAATGAACAAACGATAAGATTAAGGAAACTTATCCCTAGTTCTAGGACAAATGTACACACCAAGACTAGAACATACAAACTATCTTAACTATTGTCTGACACACCCCCATAGTCTGGGTGACGTAGTTCAGAGGAAACAAGACAAATCTCAGGTTGGATCACGAAGTCACCTTGTTTCAGAGCAGAGGTCACAGGACCATTAAGCAAGAACAAGCAAGGGTCACAAGACCAGTCAATAGGAACAAGACAAATCTCAGGGTGGATCACATATTCACCACACAGTCCGAGAGTAAGCAAGGGGCCACAAGGCCAGTCCACATGCATGTATGTAGAAATATATAGGGAGATGCAAGAATACAAGACAAAGCATCTCTACAAAAGCAAGTGAGAACCGGCAGGTACAAGACCAAGTTGGATGCAGAAGCGGTGGTGATCACAAGGCGGCAGCAACTTTGTGAAGATATCAGTAGTGTTGGCCTCCGAGGCCACACGTACCACGCGGGCCTGGCCACGTTGCTACAACTCATGCAGAAGGAAGTAACGAAGTTGGATGTGCTTCGTCTTCCCAACCAGTCGAGGCTCCTTGCACAACAGGATCACATACATGTTATCAGCGAACAAGACCGGGGCAGAGCGAGGCCGCTCACCAAGGTCGGTGAGGAGGAAAGACAACCAGCGAAGCTCCTATGCGGCCATGGCCGCAGCGTAGACCTCTGCCTCACAGCTGGAGCTAGCGACGGACAACGCCCAAGTCGACCTCTACGAAACAGCTCCGGACCCAAGACTGAAGAAGCACCCATACGTGTAGACCTCAGCGTCTGTGCACAGTCCGCGTACGACGGGTCCGAGTGTCCGGTGAGCGTAACTGGCTGGAGTCCCCAAAGCATTCGTCCCATGCCTGATGTACTCCCCGGGTACTTCGCCACCCTCCTATCCCCCAACCAGTGGGCAGGGCGGTGTCTCCCATGCGCAACAAAGCGATCCAGGAGACAACCTGAGACAACCCATCAACTCTGCATATGGACCACTAGGCTCAATTGACTCGTTCGAAGGTAGGGCCATGAGCTTATGATCCACAGCAAGAGGGGTGGGCTGTTTAGAGGAGAACTGAAGGCCGAACCGCTCGAATACCTGCTGCACCATATGCGACTAAGTCAGAGTAATGGTGCGAGCAGCTCTGCCCCTATTGATTTTGCAGGCCAAGGTAGCGCTGCAGATCACCAAGGTCGGTGCAAGTGTGCCTCTGCTGCTGTTCGGCCTTCGCCGAGGCCAGTGCATTCGTGTCGGGGATGGCGAAGACCAGGGCGTCGACGTAGACCAGGATAAAGAACGGGGTCGAAGTGAGGCGGACGAAGAGCGACGGGTCAGCAGCCGACTGGAATAAACCAAGAACCGCTAGGGTCGTACGGAGAGTGTCGTGCCACTCCTTGGGAGCCTGGCGCAGGCCGTAGACTGGTCGACGCAGTTGCCAATGGGTCCCAGGGAGAAAGAGCCAGTGAAGCCAGGCGGACGACGCAGCCAGATCTGCTCATGCATACTCCTCTTAAGAAACTCAGTGGAGAAGTCCAGTAAGTGCAGCTAGTAGTCGCGATGTGCTGCGATGTTTAGCACACAAATAGTGGTCATCTTCGGGGTGGGGGAGAAGGTCTGGAAGAAGTCTACCCCCTCGTGCTGACTGAAACCTCTCGTCACGCAACGTGCCTTGAAGTGGCGCTCCGGATGGCCGCTTCACCTTGTAGATCAACATGCCACTGACAACGTTCGCCCCAGGTGGCGGTACTGCGTCGATGTAGGTGCCTGTGGACTTACAAGATGCCATCTCTACCTCCTCAGCTCCTATCCACTGAGAGGCCCAAGGTCTCGACACTGCCTCCGCGTGAGTGCGAGGAGTCAGAATGTCAAGGGCGTCTGGATCCCCCTCAGGGGCAAGCAACATGGCGCAGCGGCTGCAAGGAACTTCAGCTCGAACTGCCTATCCTCCAGTACCTCCAAGTCAAAGACAGGAACACCCCCGAGGGACGGAGAACGGGCAGGACCACTCACCAACTGTGTGACGTAGTCAAGGCGGTGGAGGAGGCAAAGTCACCGACACCAGCGACGAGAGCTGAGACAGACGACGGAGGAGCAGTCGGGTGTGTGGCCAACGAGGACATAACACGGGAGACGACATGTTGAGCGGCACGACGAGAGTCCGAAACCGAGGCGGGTGGCACAGGAAGGGACGACGCGGGAGGTGACGGAAGGACCGGAGGAGGTGGACCAAGAGAACGAAGAACAAGGTGAAACGGACCGTCGGCACGGTAACGAGACGGACGAGACTCTGGAGACACAGCACGACTGAGAGGAGCACGACGAGACCACGGGGACTGGGAAAGTGTCGGGTCAGGAGGAACAGGAGGAGACTGCATGGGAGCGCACAGGTGAGGCGTCGACAGGTTCTCCAGCCGCCGCTGCTCCGCATCCTCCGGCGTCTGCTGCGGCAGGAACTGCACCTGCTGCAGCAGCTACTGCTCCTGCTCCTGTGATTGTGGCTTCTCCTCTAGTCTCTCCTGCTACGGCTGCTTCTCCTGCTGCTGCGGTTGTGGCTCCTCCTCTACCCTATCCTCCTTCGGCTGCAACTGCTCATGCTGCGGCTGCAACTGCTCCTGCTGCTCCGGCTGCTGCTCCTCCTCCACCCTCTCAAACCGCTCCCGCTCCTCCCTCTCCAACCATCGACGACGCTGCTCACGCGTCAGGTAATGTACGGCAGGCTGAGTAGGCGCCTCAGAGGCATCACCTCGAGCTCCAACACCCCCAGAACCAGAACCTCCAAAGCCAGAGCCTCCCCAAAAACACCCTCAGTGCCTCCAGTACCTCCCGCAGGAACACCCCCAGACTCCGCAGCAACCGGCTGCAGGGATGAACGAGGAGGGAGCTGCAGAACGGACAGGAAGCCGGGGGGTGAGGCGGGGCGGGGCTGCTGACGCGAGGCAGACGTGTCCTCCATAGGAGGGGCCTCTGCAGGTGCAACGCCCAAACCCCCAGAGCCGTCACCACCAGCCCAAGCACCCCCAGGGTCCGTTCCCTCTGCAGTTACACCTCCGGCACCCCCAGACTCGACAGGGACTGGACGCTGCGGTAACAGCGGCGGGGGAAACGACCGCGGGGTAACGTGTGACACACTTGAAGGAACAGGACGCAAGGGGGGGGGGGGGGGGGGGGGGGGGGGGAGGGGGGGGTTGAGTGGGGGGGTAGGCATGAGCAACATACCAAAATGCGGCTCGGTTCGACGCGGTTCGGTTCGTTGCGAATCGAACCTCGGCCTTGTTTTCTTCATTAGGTTCGCGACGGGCCGAACCGGTTTGTCATCGAACCGGTTCGGCGGCTTGGCCGGTTCGGTTATTTGTTGTTACCTAGGGGCAAAGAGGGGCGAGGAGGGGTTACGAGGGGCAAGAAGGGGTAAAAATGGTTGGTTCGGTTCGGTTTGGTTCGGTTTAGGGTCTATAATACCGAACCTCGAACCGGCCTGAGGTCAGGACAGTTCGGAATGAACCGGTTCGATGTCTGCGCTAAAGTACTCGAACCGGTTCGGTTCGGTAATTTGCTCATGCCTAGGGGGGGGGGGCACCGCAGGAGGGGGGCGGGGGGGCACCGCAGGAGCGGGGCGGGGGGGGGGGGGGGGGGGGGGTGGCACGGCTGTGAGGAACAGGGAGGGGGGGGGGGTGGGGGCACGGCTGTGAGGAACAGGAAGGGGGGGGGGGGGGGGGGGGGCACGGCTGTGAGGAACAGGGGAGGGGGGGGGGGTGGGGGGGGGGGAGAAGTCCTCAGTGCCTTTGCGGGGGCGACTCCTGTAATAACAGACTGACTCATCAAAAGCGGCGTCCTGAGAGGCGAAGAACTGGTAGGTCACGGTAGAACGCCCAGCCAGGGGCGTCCAGAGGGAAACCGAGGAAGACACATGGACGCGTGCAAGCAGACAGCTTGTCTGCGCCAGGGGCGCGGACATGGGCTAGAGAGCCCCAGACACGAAACGCAGCTGCAACACCACGAGACCCAGACCAAACGCGAGTCGGCGTAACCTTTGGGCGTGAGGTACGGGGCCACTGGTTGAGCCGGTGCATGGCGTAACGGACTGCCTGAGGCCACAGAAAACGGGGGGGACCGGCGTGGCACATGGAGGTACGGGCAATCTCCATGACCAAACCGATGCGTCGCTCAGCAACCCCATTCTGCTGTGGCGAGTCCGGAAGTGTGTACGTCTAGGTGATCCCCTGACCCTGACAGAACCGGTCAAGGCGACCGGAAGCAAACTCACCACCACTGTCCGAGTGAAGATGGAGCACACAACGGCCCTGTATGGCTCTGACGCGGAGTAGCCACGGCTCGAGGACGCCAGGCACGTCGGCCTGCTGTCGAAAGGGAAGCACTGTGGTGTAGCGTGTGTAGTCGTCCACCAGGACCAGGAAATGGCGCTCCTGACGGTGCCCGAGGACCGGGGCTGGGCCCCAAACGTCTATGTGCACAGTCTGCAGTGGATCCGTTGTGGGAGGAAACGAGGAGGAGTGAGGGGGCGGCACGTTGCCGACCCTCGACGTTGGGGGAACACGACGGCGCAGGCGAGCATGGAAGCGCGGCGAGCGACTCTGGGAGACCTGAGACAAGACGGTGTCAGACCATCTGACTGAGATGCGGGAAGGAAGGGTGACCAAGACGGTGGTGCAAAAGGACTGACGCGAGGGTGAGTGACCGACAGTCGCACGACACACCAGCTACCTGACATGACCTATCTACCTGAGGAGACTCAGCACGTAAAGAGTAAAGGCCCGAACCTGGATCCCTGTGAGAAGTGGCTAGAGGTGCCCCAGTGGCACTGGCTTTGCAGGTGGCAACACGCTCTTCCAAAGGAAAGAGGGTAGCAGCACCGATGTCCTGAAGGTGACTGGCACCCACCAAGTTCCTGGAGAACGAGGGGATGTAGAGACATGTGAGAAACCCAGAGGGGGCCGCCGGACACTAGAGGGTAGTAGTGTTGTGAGCAACTACAGATCCTATGGTGGGGTCAGCCAAGGCGACAGAGACTGGAGTGCGTAGCGCCGTAAGGTCGGTGCAGTCGCGAAAGAAGCACTGAGACGCTCCAGAGTCAAGTGTGAAGGACAGCGGCGTAGTAGCTGAGGTGTACATGTGCCAGCGACAGAGGCAAGTACGGCTAGCAGCTGCTGCAGCTCCCACTACAGTTGTCACACCTGGGCTAGTAACTGCACAAGCACCTACACTGGAACCACAAGTCCCTACACTAGCAACCGGCAAATCTCCTAAGCTAGGTGCACGCAAGTCAACAGGTCCGACAGTACTAGAGTTATCTGCATACATAAGAGAATAAACGGAGGCCGGCAACATAGAAAAAACATTGTAACCACAGCGAGACAGAGTAGGCCAGTGCGGGAGAGCCAAGTGAGGACCAAAACGCTCACGGTAGAGGTCGTCGAGGCAACGGTAGCAGCAAAACTCGGAGTGGTCAGGACCCAGCAGGTAGTGCCAGCATCAGGGCCAGTCAGGATCCGGTGCTGATAGGGGCCGATGTCGTGACCACCGCGGCAAGCCCCCTAGATGGCTAGGCCGCTGCTGAGGCCGATGCTCTTGTACAAGCCAACTGGGCGTAGAAGCGGCAGGAGCTAGAAGCGGCTGAGCGTGGTGGGGAGTGGCTAGGAGCGGTCGGATGCGGGTCACTGGCTAGTCTAGGCGGCAGTACGAGTACGAGCGGCAGTGGTGGCTGCTCTGTGGGCGGCAATGCGGGAGGCAGAACTAGTGCCAGTATCGGGAGCGTTACGGACGGCAGGACAGGCAGAAGAACGAACAGTTTTTTTTTTTTTTTTTTTTTTTTTTTTTTTTACTCAATTAGCATTGATGCCCTAGGCACGAGGTGTGGCAGGCAGCCTAGGCAAGGGGCGCAACTAGCGGCGGCCTAGCTGCTGCCGGCGCTTGCTGGCGGCAGCCTAGCTGCTGTTGGCGCGTGCTGGCGCTGCTGTCGCGCTAGGTGCGCGCTGCTGGCAGGGTGGCAGGTGGCAAGGTCAAACGGGGCGAACGGGGCGCGGGGAGCGGGTGTGGGCTGTTCGGGCTACGGGGTGCGGGGCGCGGCCTCACATGCGTCGAGCTGACGGGGTGCGGGGCGCGGACGGGGCAAACGGGGCGCGGGCTACGAGGCGGCGACAAGCTACGGGCGGGGCCAGGTCGGGGCGCGGGGTGGTGGGCCCATGGGAAAGAAACCGCTCTGATACCATGAGAAACTATGAACGGAATAATGAATGAATTAACAGCATGCGAAACATGAATATGTAGGAAACCCTAACTGAACTAGGGCAATATGTAACACCTAAAATAAAACATACAAAACTTTAACGAATATAGTTTGAGAATAGCCTCCATCGTGGTGACGATCTTGTTGTCGGTTAGGTCGAGCACCCCCCAGCCCTTCCTCGTTGGCGAGACACCAAGGTGAAGGCCCCAGCGGACCTTCAGCGCCAACTTCCCGCCACGCTGCTGCTTGAGGACCATGAACTGCACCATGCAGCCCCACACGCGTGCCAGCGTGAGGTCCGGTTTCTCTTCGTACAGCAGATCGTACTGCGTCGTCCCCGGCAGCAGCGAAGCCCGCTCGAGGTAGTTGCGCACCCAGACGGCCTGACAAAGGGTGAGGTGCCTCCAGTGGTGCTTCACGCCCATGTGAAGCAGCATCGTCCCCATAGCCTCAACGACCGTGCGCATCTCCCATTCGGCCATGTCGTTCTGTTGCGGCGTGTAGGGGCACGTCAGGTCGTGGACGATGATGCCTTTGTCCTTGACGAAGTCGGTGAAGGCGTGACCGAGGAACTCCCCTTCGTGGTCAGAGCGCAGCATCTTCGACGTCTGTCGCTCCACTATTTTCAGCCACTTCTTGAACACTATCAGGACGTCGTTCTTCTTGGCAATCGGCCGCACCCACACATAGCGGGTCTTCTTGTCCTTCAGCAAGAGAAAGAAAAGGCTGCCATCCTTGGCGGCCACGTGGGATGGCCCGCAAAGGTCGACGTAAACGACAACGAGCGCATTCTCGGCTCCCGAACCTTTGTCGAGGAAGGTGTGCCGAGCCAGTTTGTCGCCGACGCAGGAGACACGCAGCAGGTCGGCTCCCGACGACGACTTGATGTCGAGGCCGGCGGCGACCCCATGCGTCGTCGAGCTCTTGATCGTGTCGACGCCAACGTGCGCGAGCTTGGCGTGCCACATGTCCAGTGTCGACTTCGTCGCCGAGGTGATCGTCCGCAGAGCCACCGTCACCGTCGAGGCCGACGTCGACTTTGTCGAGCAGGGGCGAAGGTCGGTGCAAAGGACCCGGCCGGTGTAACGCGCTCGACCAAGCACAACCCCTGTCGTCGAGACGAGGAGCATCTTGTCCTAGTCGTCCTGCAGCTTCACGCTGCTGTCCTTCAGCTGGCCGGCTGACTGCAGATTCGCCTGCACTCACGGGACGTACAGCACATCGGGGACGAGGATCTGCTTCCTAGCCTCCCCTCGCAGAACGACGATTCCTCGGCCTAGGACGACATAATTCGCCCCGTTCAAGCTGCGCACGTGGCCGATGTTGCCCCCGGGCTCCATGTCGACGAAGGCCTCCCTCGTTCCCATAAGATGATGGGAGCAGCCGCTGTCAAGGAGCACCACAGTCGGGTTCGCCTGCATGGCAGTGGTGATCGCCTGGTTATCGCCACCGGCCTCTGGTGCCAGCGAAATCGTTGGCTCCACTACGCCGGCCATCGAGCACGAGGCCGCTCCGTCGTCGCGTGCATTTCCGCTGGAGGAGTCGGCATCCTTCACGGATGACGTCTGTTTTGACGCCTACTTCGTTAGGTTGGTTGTCCCGACGTTGACGTCTGCCGTCGGACTTCCAGCAGCTTCCCTTCTGGTCGTCGTTGGACTCCTCGCGGTCGGGACAGTCATAGGAGAGGTTGCCAGGGTCGCCACAGATTCAACACTCACGCCGTCCTTGGCGTCGTCCCCCGCCACCACGATCGTTGTCCCGAGCCGACATCATGGGGTCAACTTCGCCAGCCGACTTGCTGTTCGTCGGCTTGCCACCTCCTCCCGACCTCCCTCGTTGCCCCTGCTTCGTCGGGGCTACGTAGTTGGCCTGCAGAAGGAGCTCCGTGGGCCGCTCGGAATCGTGCATGAACTCGTCTTGAATGATGTGGCTCGACAACGAGTCCTCGTTGAGCATCTCGCGCATGTGGGGAAGTGCCAGCATCCGGCGCATCAGCAAGTCGGCCAAGATCCGCCGAGCGCGGTTGCAGTACTCTGTCGCCGACTCCTGCTTTCCCATCCAGATGTAGGTCAACCGGTGCTCCGATGTACAGTCGTCAGTCGCGTTGTAGGTGCGCAAGATAAACTACCTCGCTTGGTAGCCGGCGTCCACCCGATGTCGGCACAGCTTCAAGGCGACTTGCACCATCGACGAGCAACACCACGAGAAGGTCAGCAGGTGGGCGGCGCGAAAATCTGACCAGAGCTCGGCGTCGGCCTCGTCCGGCGTCTAAACGACGCCGTCGGTGAACTTCTTCAACCCCGCAATTTCCAGCTACGACTCAATCGTCTCCGTCCAGGTGATCAGGTCGTCTCGACCTTCCAGCAGCTTGGGCACGACAATTTTGTCCGGAAAAAAACTTGAGATAGCCATACGCCGGTGCGATACCTCCGTCCCGGCCAGCCGACAAGTGGGTCGCCGTAGTCGGCCAGATTCCACTGCGCTGGGGAGAGCAATGTCGACCACCAACGTCGCCGCGCGAGCTGCCTGCAGTCGCCATCAACTGCGGTACTTGTGCCTACGTTACGCCGGCGTCGACAAGTCGACCTCCAGCGCAATACTAGGACAACTTGTCAGCACTGCAAGTCGGCGGCTTGCCAACACTGCAAGTCGGAGACCTGCCAGCGTTGCACCAGGGCGGCTTGCCAACGCTGCAGCAAGGCGACCTGCCAGCGTTGCAACCGTAGGTGACTATGTGCGCATGTGCGCACATGCGGGTTGACGGTTGAGTACGTTGTGCACCGTCACGCAGATTGCGCAGGTGCCAAGTCGGCCACGTACCGACGGTTGCGCCATATTTGCCACGTCGACCTCATGATACCGGCACGCAAGTCGACTTCGCCATAACCGCCTGGACGACGTTCGCGCACCTCCGCAAATCTTCGTCGACCAGGTAACGCTGTCGATCAGGTGAGGCCAACGGCGCTCACAAATCGACGCCCGCACGTCGACGACCTTCGTCGTTGACTGCCGAAGCCCAGCACTGCCCGCCGACTTCCTGTCGTCAGTCATGTCAGAGGTCCACTGGAGATCCCCGATTGATCCTAGGGAAGGGTTACAGGCTCGTTGTCCTGGGGGGTTATGGGCGCACTGACCCGCTACTTAACAAGCCCTTTTATCCCAGTGGTCTAGTGGCTGGGATTCTGACATGGTATCAGAGCGAAGGTCTCGGGATCGAATCCCAGTGTGTGCACTTCGGGCATCCCAGTGCGGGGGGGTGTCAGAGGTCCACTGGAGATCCCCAATTGATCCTAGGGAAGGGTTACAGGCTCGTTGTCCTGGGGGGTTATGGGCGCACTGACCCGCTACTTAACAAGCCCTTTTATCCCAAGGGTCTAGTGGTTGGGATTCTGACTAGTCAGCGTCGAAGTCGGCTTCGCCGAGGTCGGCCTCTACTGAGGTCGTCGACCAACTTCGTCGACTTCCTCCTTCAGGTCGACGCCCACCACGTCCAGCCGGCCGCACACCTTGCGCACCGGTCAGTGATGTCGGCTTCGCTCAAGCGAGTGTGGGGCCAGTTTCCCGTTAACATGAACTAACAGAGTGCGTGGAATGATTGAATAACGAGACAGTCATTAAACGTATTGACTCGATCTTTTAGGAGAAATCATAGTTAGGCGGGGTCGTCGGGTAGATGAGGCTCGAAAGTTGGAGAACGGTGCGGGGGTGACCTGGGGTGGTTTGGGGTGAAATTGTAGGCTGAACCAGCTGAGGTGTGGCCGTCGGAAGTGTTCCAGCTAATAACCTGAATTGTAATTCCTTAGATTTGTCCATTCTCGTAACCTAATTTATTATTGTCAATATGCGGTTGTCGAGTCTGGAGGTAATGTGTGCGCTGACTTTCCACGAACCCATGCTTCATGACTCGGCAGCAGCTGTTTCGACGAAAACGCTACACGTGGCAGCAAGGAAACTCCAGTCACGGAGCGCGTTTGCCTGTGCCTTTAGGGGGGAAAGGGATGTTGGGCTCTCTGACGTGACGTCAGCGCCTCTGCACCTCCATGGAAACCCCAGGCAAGCCTGCAAGCAAACACTGTCCGTGCGGCGGGCCCTTCGACCAAACCTGTTTGTCGAGAATTTTGCTCAAATTCGCGGAAGCGCGGATCGTTTTATTTTCGTCACGTGGCAAGCCTTCGATCGCGCGAACCGCGATCTGTTTTATTGTTCCCACAAAGTTCAAGAGAAACTTAGTTAAGTTTTGTAGCGCGCTGCCCGCGGGCAAAAATAAAACCCATCCGGGCATGGCATGCGTTAGGGAGGCATCAACCCTAAACACCTTGCCTCTATGTGTTTAGGGTTGATGCATCCCTAACGCATGTTTTTCCTATAGGGGTTTTATTTTTGTCCACGGGCAGGGCAATACATGTGATTCACTAAGCCTAACTATATTTCTCTTAAAAATTGTGGGAACAATAAATCAGATCGCGGTTCCCACGATCGAAGGCATGCCACGTGGCGAAAATAAAATGAACCGCGATTTCACGGGATTGAGCGAAACTCTCCTGTTTGTCACATTTGCCTCTGCCTCAGGAAACCGCGCGTAAGGCCGTATCTAAATTGTTCATCGGCTGAGATCGAATTTCGTTTCATCTTCTGTCCAGGTTTCATCTGGACTGGACTGTGACCTGTATGGAATGAGGACCAACAATCACTGGACCCATTTTCAATTCAAAATTAACCCAGTCGCGGACGAAACTTTGTGTTGGTAAAAACCTTTCGACGGACCCAGTTGAAAGCGTCGTTGTTTTGGTAATGTGGAGCTGCCTACCTTGCCGGTCTGCATCCACAGCTGGCAAGGACGTGGAAAGGCACAGGCTGACTCGTCTGACCTAGGAAACGGAATGCTGAAGCCTATTTAGGCAAACCCGAGAACCTCCGCCAACGTCACATCCAACAAATCATTCCTCGTCAAATTCCTTGTTCTCGAACCCTATGGCTTTTCCCGTCGGTCAACCTGCTAGTGATACATTCTACGACTCAACCGTATCGTCACCTCGTCGTCGGCTCCTGCCGTCAATCTGGGAATCGCGTCGATTTTTTGGCTGGATGACTCGCGACACGCCGTCCGTGCTGCTGCTTCTCCCCGACGGCGGCGTGCGCCTCTACCCCAACGCGGTCACCGCGCCTGCCCTCCGTGGCGAGTTCCCCGGCTGCGACGTGTGCTGCGCCATGACCATGCACCCGGTCACCTCCTCCTCGCCGCTCGAGCCAGGCCGCACGTACGTGTTGGTGGAGCACCGCTGCTCCGCGCATTGCCGCCATTGCCGAGGCACTGCCCCCCTTGCTGACCGCTGCGTGCGCGCGCCGCCATCTCCCTCTCGCCCATGCAGCTCCGCCGTCCTCCGGTGCGACAGCCCCGCGCGGCCAGCCTCCGGTCCCCTCCGCCCTGCCTCCTTCCCGCCATCCGTGGCGCCGCAATCCGCCGGGCCGATCTTCAACGGCCACCGCTCGCGCAGCGCCACGTTTATTCGCGGCACGGAGCGCCCCGCGTACGCGCTCGCCATGGGCGGGCTTGCTTTGAGCCCGTCGTGTGACGCTCGGCCTCCCGCGGCGGAGACGAACGCGCAGGGAAACACACACGGGGCTATGGCGCGCGCGGACACGAGCTGGTGGGAGGAGGAGACGGACAGGCGCGCGCACATGATGCGATCCCAGAGGCGCACGAGCGGACACAGCGTGGCGCATGCGCTGTGCGACCATGGCTTGGAACACGCGGAGGTGCAAGGGCAGGGTGGGGCGAATGGGTGGTGCGATGGCGCCAGGCAGGGTGCGCGGGAGGCGGTGCAGGGGGGGACGGGGAGCATGCGCATAGCAGGGCGGGTTAGCGTGGCAAGCAATGGCGTGCAGCAGCATGCTGCGAGGCGGCAGAGGGGCGCGGCACCGGCAGCGTGGCAGGGGTACCAGCGCGCACTGATGCGATCTGGAAGCATGAGGCAGCACAACAGAGCCGACAGCGTGAGAAGCTGCAGTAGCGTGGGCAGCAGCAGTGCAACTGGCGGCAGCTTCGGCAGCAGCAGCCGCAGCAGCAGCAGTCGCATGAGCAGTGGCAGCAGCATGTGGATGGGTTCAACAGTAGGGCGCTCTGCATCCTCCCGACTTGGTACCATCTCTGCGTGCTGCTCCTGACCAAGCTGCGATTGACTGCTGTGTGCGCAGGCCCGCAGGGACTACCCAGACCCAGCTTACGTGACGATAGTGCTGCGTTTAGGCAATGCATTCAGACAGTGCCTTGTTTAGCTACGGAGGGAGATATGAAACTTGGACAGTTGATGTGTTAGCACACAGTTCACGTATGTGCATACGAGTCCTAATAAAGCTAGTTAAACAATAACCAGAATGGCCAGGAACGTGTTTCTTGAGGAGCCAGAAGCTGCTGGCAGTTCTTATCTCTTTGCATGTCCCTTCTTTGTCTGTCGCTTGTTTTTCTTGAATCTTCGTTTCTCTAGGGAATTTCCTTTCCTCTTCTTGTCCTTGCCTTGGATGCCCCCTCCATTGCCCTTGCGCTTCCTCTGCTTCACCTTGGGCTGCTCCATGGACCGTATGGGCAGTGAATGCGACAGCGCAGAGGGGTGCATCAGTGGCAAGAGAGGCATGGGTTAGAGCAGGAAGTTGAAGGCTTCGTTCCTTGCAGGTTGCAAGCCAGATGCTTGTTGCATGTACTGACGTGGCATGAGCGCGGGTGCCTCGCTGCTCTCACCAGCTCGTCAAAGCCACTGAGGCTGCCATGCTGTCGGTGGCGCCACCCCCCTGGTCGCCCTCATCGACACAGTCCACGTGGCGCACGACACCCCCACGTGAGGACGCTGCTGGGAGGGGGGAGACACACCCGTGCACACGCACACACTCCCACACATGCATGCACACATGCACACTCGTGCACGGACACTCACACACACACACATGCACACACACACAAACTCACATGCACACACCCACAAGCACACATGCACACACACACAAGCACGCATGCACACACACACACACACTCACACACACACTCACACACACACACATGCACACATACACGCACACACAAACACACACACACACACACACACACACACACACACACACACACGCAGGCAGGCACACGCACACACACGCAGGCACGCACGCACGCACGCATACACCAGACAGCTTAGTGCTGGAGTAGCTCGGCCGATGTTGACACGCGGCGATGCTCATTGACCACGCCTGTCCTTAACCCCATCCCATCCCTCTTGCTCCTTCCAACCTCAAACCCCGCATGTACCTATCCAACCTCGCCCTTCTCACGCTCCTATCTCGTTCTTTTCCACTATCCAACTATCCCCTTGTCCCTTTCTTCACTTCTCCCTCATCCCCTCCCTCGCCTTCCAGTCCTCCTGTCCCATGCTTCCCTTCCTCGCTTTTTCTTGGCCGCCCCACATGCACGCCCACCATCTCTTTGGTCAATGCCCCCAGTATCCCACCATCGCACCCCATGCATGTGCGCTACTTGCTCCCTGCGCACATCCCCTCCTTCCCCCCTCCCGCCCTCCCGCACACCGACCGCGCTCTACGACGCGCGCCCCTCACCGGCCACGAGCGTCGCCTGCGCGTTCCGCACCGCCACCTCCACCAGCCGCGGGTCCAGCGCCCCCCTCTCGCCTCCCTCGCCCCCCTCGCCGCTCGCCGCCAACCGCCGCTGCAGGAACCGTGACAGCGCCGCCGCCTTGTTCGTCGCCAGCGGCCCCCCGGGGTGCGCCTGCCTGCGACGGGGGGAGGGAGGCGGAAGGGGGAGGGAGGGGGGGGAGGGAGGGGGGAAGGACGGGCGACAGCAAGGGAGCGACGGGGTTGAGACGCAGGCGGTGAACGTTGGGAGCGATAAGGGGTAAGAGCGACGACTCACCGTGCGGCCGCTGCTGCTGCGGAGTGCGAGGAGCGCGGTGGACTGGGAAGTCGCGCCGCGGAAAATCGACTGGCGCGATTGCGAGGAGCGCGGTGAGCGCGGAAAATCGACTGCTGCGGAGTGCGAGGAGCGCGGTGGACTGGGAAGGGCTCGGCGCTCGTCGTCCGTGAGTTGTTCTATTTCCGATACTCGCTGCATTGGCCGCGCAGTGGCGTGTGCGCAGACGAGGCAGGGCGAGGAGCACTTGTGGTCAGAGAAACGAAGAGCGGAGGAGATGCGTACTTTAGCAGAGTGGGATTGGCATTCGTTTGTTGCTCGAAAACCTAACCTAACAGCTGAGTTTACCGTTTAGATTGTATTCCTGGATGCATTCCTGGATCGACATCCTGTCTGCACCTTTGCCCAACCTCGCGTCTCAATCCGTGAATGTATTGCGACTAGGCATGAGCAAAGAGCCGAGCCGCAGTTAGGTTCGGCGCGGTTCGGTTCGCTACGAACCGAACCTCAGCCTTCTTTTGTTCAAGAGGTTCGCCACGGGCCGAACCGGTTTGTCATCGAACCGGTTCGGCGGTTCGACCGGTTCGGTTTTAAGCATATAACTAGGGGCACAGAGGGGCGGGAAGGGGTTACGAAAGGTTAAGAGGGGCTAAAAGGGCCGATTCGGTTCGGTTCGGTTCGGTATTCCTGCTATATTACCGAACCTCGAACCGGCTTGAGACCAGAACGGTTCGGAATGAACCGGTTCGGTTCGAGCACGAACCGGTTCGGTGAATGAGCTATAGTGGTCGAACCGGTTCGGTTCGGTACTTTGCTCATGCCTAATTGCGACACTGCGCGACCAGGCGATATGTGCAGTTGGGAGAGTCTGATTGGGTGTCCAAGAGAAGTTTCGGGTAGAAAGAGATATGGGTGGTGAGGTAGGAGGGGGTGTGGTTTCGGCGGGATTTTTTTGCGCGTGGTAGTAATGACGCGCAGGGTCACTTTCACGTCGCTTTTGGGCTGCCCGAGGCCTCGATGTAATTATTCCGAGTGGTGTCCAGGTGCATGTAGTGGGGTCAGACATTTCGAATCGCGTGCGAAATGTAGACCGTGACGGGTCATCTTGCAACTCGTTCGCGACGTCAGCGTGTTCCATGCTGGCTAATGTAAAATACAGTGCTGGTCGCATGAAGGCGACACGCGTCTGTGACACAATACATTTTATGCTGTTTTTGGGCGTCACAAAAGTCATTGGGACACTTGTGTCGATCCAGGAATGCACCCTAAGGGTGCATTCCTGTGGGGACACAAGTGTCTCAATCCCCTTTTTCCCGAGTCGCGTCGAAACATTTTGTCAATCTCGCGTCACAAAAAATGAATGTATCGCGACTCTAGGCGACCAGGCGAAATGTACAGTTGTGCGCATTTGATTGGCTGACACAAATGTCTGTACATCCCTTTTTTCAACCGCTTGGCTGCGGTGTAGTTTCGACGCGCGGGATTTTTTCCCGCACGAAATTGGCATTGCAGGCTGTCCAGGTGCATTGACATTTCGAGCCGCGTGCGATTTTTTCAAATTGACGAGTCGGATTACAATTCGTCAGCGACGTCAGCGCGTTTCACGCTGACCAATAAAAAATACAGTAATGGTCGCGGAAAGGCGACTCGCAATTGGGACACACTACAGTTTATGCTGTTTTTGTGTGTCACAAAGCGATTGAGACATTTGTGTCCCCACAGGAATGTACCCTAAGAGGATTATTCAATTTCAGAAGTAGCACCTTACTTCGTGCAAGGAAAATAACTTTTCCTTACTTCGCGTCACTGCATACTGCGTACATGACGGTTCCCACAACAGTACCCCAATAGTAATCCGTTACCGCATCGTGCACTCGCCTCGACCACTATTCCCGCCAATGTTCCCATCGCACCCAAGCCTCACGGCTCGGCTGGTGGAAACCCGCGACCCGGCCCTCCGCCTCGACAAATCCCAACCTCGGCGCTCGGCCCGTCGCGCACGTCCACAATTGCTACTGCTGAGCCAGCCCGACACCCCCGCCATGGACGAAAACGCCCGCACTCCGCTCGCGACTATGACGCAAGAGCGTCTCGACGAAATTATGCGCCAACTGGAAGAATATGCGCTCGAGATTGCGGCATTAACGGCGGAGCGCATTCGGCACGACAGCATTCGACTACGAATGCACCAGCACAAACTGAAGAACCGATCGTCATCTCTTCAGGAACACCATCGCATCACGATAGCGTGGGACAGCGCTCAGGCGCCGCCCAATCCATGCTGGGCATGGAACGGACCAGGGAGGCACCGGGCGTGAACACACCTCGCGAAGCCTGTCGCCATGTCAGTATTGCGGCACCCGTCGGCAACAGCGACATTGGTGAGCCGATGCCACGTAAGCCACAGCACCCGCCCTGTTTCGATCCTAGCCAGCGTGGAGGTCTGACGGTTCGCGTGGGTGTTCACGACGAACGAGTTTTCTTACGCGAATTATGCCACGTCGGATGCAGCGAAGATTCGGTACGCCGTTTCATTGCTGCGTGGGCCCGCCATGGACTGGTGCCGAGTTATCGTAACTTCGCCAAGTGACTACGAGCCAGTGACGCAAGGGGAAAGGTCATCGGGGCCGGCTGTCACCAGGAGTTTGTTCTGCGAAGTCGCCCAATACCGCACGTGGGATGCGTGGTGCCCAGGGCTACGGGCGCGCTTCGATCCGATCGTGGCTTCGATCTCAGCACGCAAGAAGCTGCGCTCTTGGCGATAGCTTGGGTCGGTTCAAGACTACACCAGCGGTTTTCTCGCGCTATGTGAACATGTCGGCTACGTGCACGAAGCGGAGCAAGTGGATCGGTACGTCGGCGGCCTGAAGCCGGAAAGATTTTGCAGTCATTCTATAGGAGATAAGGTCGATAGACGTGAGGGAAACAGCCCAGACCATCAGCGAAGGTATCTAAATAACATTAAGTGTAAAAAGAAGTTGATATACTATTACAGCTTGGAGGTTGGCTTAGAAGCAGCCATCCTTTTAAAAGTGGTAACAACTCACTGTCTGAAGTACGAACGAGAATGAATGAACTAGCAGCAAGATGGGTACAAGTAGCAAACCCTAATTGGGTTGTACCCCATTTGGGCTACCCCACTATAGCCTACACAACATGCAGCATATAAGTTTGACACACCCCCATAGGCAAAGTGGGGGAGAACAAGGGGTCACAAGACCGGTCAAGAAAAGCAAAGCAAGCTCAGGGTGGATCACGAAGTCACCACGCATTCTGAGCACAAGCAAATGGCCACAAGGCCAGTTCACATGCAGAGTTATATAAAGGAGAACAAGCAGTACAGTGATCACAACCTAGCAAGTGTAAGCATGCACGTATAGGTATATTGATCACAGTACAAGCAAAGTCAAGAAGTGAGCAAGTGAGACCAAGTAGGCACAAGGCCTAGAACAGTACAGAAACGCTGATGATCACAAGGCTGAAGTGCCTTGGTGAAGATATCAGCAGTGTTGGCCCGAGAGGCCACGTAATCAAGACGAAGCTGACCATGGTGCTGCAACTCTCGAGCAAGGAAGTAGCGCAGAGCGATGTGCTTCGTTATGTGCTCCAGTCTGTGCTCCTGACACAAGGCAATCATAACCTTGTTGTCGACGTACAGAACTGGAGGAGAACGAGGCGGCTCTCCCAAGTCGGTCAGCAGGTAGGTGAGCCGGCGTAACTCCTGTGCAACCATGGCCCCTGCGTAGATCTCAGCCTCACAACTGGAAGTGAGAACAGAAGACGAGCGGGTAGACCGCCACGAAACAGAGCCGGAGCCAAGGCTGAAAGTGTAACCCTGTGACGACCGCTGCGTAGCCAAGTCGTCAACCCAAGAAGCGTCTGCGTGGCCAGTGAGGACAACTCGAGCCCGTCCTCCAAGCACGAGCCCCATGCCCGACGTACTGCACAAGTAGCGCAACACCCTCTTAGCGGCCTCCCAGTGCTCTGGTCGGTGTCTCCCGGGCGCAACGTAGCGTGCCAGAATCCCAACCACTAGACCACTGGGATAAAAGGGCTTGTTAAGTAGCGGGTCAGTGCGCCCATAACCCCCCAGGCAAACGCGCCTGTAACCCCCCTAGGATCGATCCGGGATGTCACAGTGCAGCTCTACTGACACCCCCCCACACTGGGAGGGCCAGGACTGAGCACAGCGGCAACGGCCTACATGTGCATACACCGGGATTCGAACCCGAGACCGCTCTGATACCATGTCAGAATCCCAACCACTAGACCACTGGGATAAAAGGGTTGGGATTCTGACACTCACTAGTCTAGTGTATTAGCGCCGACAATTTAGGGGGGCTTAAATGTTATACCGAAGCAATGGGTTGACTTTCAGTACATATTTCTGGAATTTTTATTAAACTTATTACAGCTTCTACTACTTGAGACGGATTATGAGGATGAATATTAGTACTCATTCCTTCAGACAGACTTAATCCTTCTACGCGAGATCTCGAATTTCAACGACATACTGGCGCTCGCCGAACAAAAATCGATATTCAGGACGACCGAGGCCGGGGTCCTACCATTACGGACAACATATACAGGGTACGACCGAACATACCACGGTACACGCCGTTGCGACGAATGCAGCTGTCACACGATTTTGGGGACGCTGCTTCGCTGCAATAGGTCGGGCCATCACAAGAGCGAATGCCCAGAGGAGTTAAAGTGCCGAGGAGCATAGCAGGGGAGAGAGTCTGGGAGGCAGGGAAACGCCAGAAGTCAGTAGAGTACGGGCCCACTACTGACGAGACTCACTGCTCGCCCGACCCCACTGGCCCTCACCGAGTGGCTATACCGATTCACACAATCTATCGGGCTCAGCTGAATAAAGAGGATACATCGTCTGATTGCCCATTACTGATCCACGGGAAAGTTTTTATTGACGGAGGAGCTAGTCATAGTTTAGTTAATTCCGCAACTAGGAGGAAACTGCAACTGACACTTAGTCGCTGCTTATCAGAAATCGATGCACGGCTGGTTTACGGTACGCTACTGGCAATACGGGAGAAAGTGAAGAGAGTGAAGAATCGCTGTGGGGGAATTTTCAGATTTACACAGGAAATGCTTGCGACTACGCTGGATGGGACGGACATTTTACCAGGACGTGATTGGCTGCGACGGAACAACCCGCGAATTGACTAGACGACATGCAGCTGCACTGTGCGAGGCGGCGGCAACTGGGTCGCTTTACCTTGCTGGCTCGCCTGCGTCTTCAAGGGTCCACGTCAACGCCATCACGATGCAACTGGCTGTCGCTTTAGGAGCTGAATTGTTCACTGTGGACATCAAGGAAGTAGGAGAAGCCGAGAAGCCGAGTGATTTTGAGGAACTGCTGGCATCTCTGTCGAAGAGAAAAGGCCCCGCCCTCGCTTGGACGAGATATACCATGCTTTCCGGAGCACAACGGTGTGCAGGCGGCTTCGTTTCGTGGTCATCGGCAACTTCGGGGACTTTTATCTGTGTGCGACGAGTCGTCTGTCGACGAGATTAATTGGTCGAGGCAGAAGTGTTTCTTCTGCTCGACGAAAGTGCCCGTCTAGAGGGCGCTCGTCAACGGGAGTAAATCGGCGTCGAAGACTAGCTTCGCTGGTCGACGGAATTGGCAGAATTGGTGTTTCGACGGATCGGTGGTCGACAGATTTGTGCTCGACGAGTGCATTGTCGAGCAGAGCGTTTCTGATCGACCGAAATTACTTGTCTCCAAAATTCGCAATGTGCGCGAATTTCGACCAATCGCGAAACAGCAAATTTCGACCAATCAGGTAATTTCGGAAATTGTACTCCCCAGGAGAATTCGATTCAGTAAGGAAACTGAACCTGAAACACGTTTTTACTAACATAAAAAACGTGCACAACTATGAACGTTGTAGAATATGAGCAACAACTTTGTCAGGTGAAAACCACATTGCATTGTCGTTTCACCTGCCGTTGCTGACTCGGCAAAGGTGCATGCTTGTCGAGGAACGTTCTCTTCAGGGTTCTCTCTTCTGCTATTTGGTTTTCTTGCTTGTACTATAATCTTGTTCTATAAACTTTTCTTAGTGAAACTATGCTTGAATTCTACTAAGGCATTCTAACACTCTGTCAAGAATCACTGCCAGAACTCTGACCGTGCGTCCCACGCAATTCAGCTCTCCCGTAGAATAGCTTTCTCCGCATAGTGCGGTGAGCGTGGACGGACCAGCGTTAGAACCTTCAGATAGCCAATTTCTGCATTTATTACCTAAGTTGTTGTAGGCCGGCAGCCGTCTAGACCGCCATGGTCGACCCTGTAGTCGAAGCAGGCGTAGAAGATACCCTGCAGGCGAGAGAGGCTGATGTTCGGGCACGCCACGAGGCTGGCGAGTACGGCGAGGCGGACTTGGAGATTCTTCTCCTTGGAACTCGCGCGCAGTGGGCGCGTGAGCGTCCCCCTCTCCGTGTAGAAGCGGACGGTGCGTCCGCCTCTCTCCGACCCATGCACAACGAATGTGATGGCGACAATGTTGTCGGCTGTGGAAGCACGAGGGTTCGCGGAGTGATTCGGCCCGCCGACGTCAGCATTGACGGAGTGCAGGCGCAAGTGCTGCGATCGTTTGCGACTAGAGGCAGCTCGAACGGCAACATCGATAGTCGACGTCAATCTCCTCTGCGTGTCAGAACATTGTAGCTTATGCTGTTGTGTAGGCTATAGTGGGGTATCCCATAGGGGGTACAACCAATTAGGGTTTCATATTTGTACTCACTTCATTTCATAGTTCATCCATTCTTGATCAAATGTTCTCATGGTATCGAGCAGGTTCCCCCTTGGGAACTGTGCTTAGGGCCCACCACATCGATTTTTTTTCCTGCCCGAAGCGCGCTCAGCCCGAGTCGCGCTCCGGGCCCTCACTTCGTCGAGCTGCCCTAGCGGCCCTTCACTGCGGCCCCGCCACCCGTCTCAGCGGCCCCGCCGCCCGTCTTCGCGGCCCCGCCGCCTCTCTCCTAGCGGCCCCGCCGCCCTACCTAGCGGCCCCGCCGCCCTACCTCGCGGCCTCGCCGCCCTATCGCGCGACCCCGCCGCCCTACCTAGCGGCCCCGCCGCCCCATCGCGGCCCCGCCGCCCCATCGCGGCCCCGCCGCCCCATCGCGCGGCCCCGCCGCCCTACCTAGCGGCCCCGCCGCCCTTCCTCGCGGCCCCGCCGCCCCATCGCGCGGCCCCGCCGCCCTACCTAGCGGCCCCGCCGCCCTTCCTCGCGGCCCCGCCGCCCCATCGCGCGGCCCCGCCGCCCTACCTAGCGGCCCCGCCGCCCTTCCTCGCGGCCCCGCTGCCCCATCGCGCGGCCCCGCCACTCTACCACGCGGCCCCGCTGCCCTATCTCGCGGCCCCGCCGCCCTACCCAGCGGCCCCGCCGCTTCTCTGCAGCGGCCCTGCCGCCCTATCAAGCGGCCCCGCTGCCACTCCTCTACAGCGGCCGAGCCGCCCAGCAGCAGAGCAGCCGAGCCGCCCCGCCGCCGAGCCGCGCTGCAGCCGAGCCGCCCGGCCGCCCACCAGCCGAGCCGCCCGACAGCAGAGCAGCCGAGCCGCCCAGCAGCCGAGCCGCCCTGCAGCCGAGCCGCCCTGCAGCCGAGCCGCCCAGCAGCCGAGCCGCCCAGCAGCCGAGCCGCCCAGCAGCCGAGCCGCCCAGCAGCCGAGCCGCCCAGCAGCTGAGCCGCCGAGCCGCCGCGCCGCCCTCCTTCCGGGCCGCCCGACCTGCCCTGTCTGGTGAGCACAGCACCTTTCCACTGCACTGCCCTCACCCTACTGTTTGCGCTGCTAGTCGTCTAGGGTCATGGCCACCCCTAGTGTTCTCGTCTTTGACGGTGAGGGTCGGGCCGTTGACTTTGAGGTCTGGATAGATGACCTGCAGCTGTTCTTACAGTGCGATAGGGCAGACGGCCTCTCTCTCTTTGACCTCACCTCTGGCGCCTCCACTGCCCCTGCTGCTGATGCTGACGCCACTGTTCGCTCCCAGTGGGCCACGCGCGACGCTGCTGCACGTCTTGCTGTGCGTCGCCACCTCCCTACCTCCGAGCGTGCGCACTTTAGTCAGTACAAGAGTGCTCAGACCTTGTACGACGCTGTAGTTGCGCGCTACTCCTCCCCTGCCACTGCTGCACTGAGCCGTCTCATGCTACCGTACCTCTTTCCTGACCTTGCTGCCTTTCCCACAGTCGCTGACCTCATTACGCACCTCCGCACTAGTGACACTCGCTACCGAGCTGCACTCCCTCCTGACTTCTGCGCCAAGAACCCCCCCCCCCATGTACATCACTCTTTACTACATAGTCACTCGCCTTCCTGACTCCCTTCGCGTAGTCAGGGACCACTTTCTCTCTGTCTGTCCCACCACTCTCACTGTTGACCTCCTCGAGAAGTCCCTCCTAGCGGCCGAGAAGAGCATAGTCGCTGTAGGGGCCTCTCGTGGTGACCCGCGCACCCCCATCTTTGAGGGGTGTTCCCCCTCCCCCCTTCTGCCCTCTGTTGCCTCTGCTGCTGCGGCCGACCTCCTTGGTCTTGAGTCGGTCGGTGTGGCGTCTGCCCCTAGCGGGAGACGCCGCTCTGGCAAGGGCAAGGGGGGCAAGGGCGCTGGAGGAGCGAGCGGGGGCGGTGGAGGTGGAGGTGGCGGCAGTGGGGGGAGTGGGGGTGGTGGTGGGGGTGGAGGGGTCGGTGGCGGCAGTGGAGGCGGAGGTGGCGGCGGCGGTGGCGGTGGGAGCGGAGGTGGCGGAGGAGGCGGCGGTGGAGGCGGAGGCGGAGGCGGCGGCAGTAGCGGAGGCGGCGGAGGCGGCGGAGGCAGCGGGGGTGGCGGTGGTGCTGGTCGCGGGTCTTCGCAGAGGAGTGGCTCCGGTGGTGGCTCGCGCCAGCAGCTGCAGCGTGGTCGTGACACCCTGTCCCCTCAGCAGCTTCGTGAGTGGTACACTGCGCGTCAGCGGGGTGGGGGTTTTGGTCCGTGCTCCTACGTTTTGCGCACCGGCGACCGTGCGGGTGAGCAGTGTGGGGGTGCCCACCTCACCCAGCGCTGCTTTGGCCGCCTGACGGATGCGTGGCGTCACCAGTTCCCGGAGGCCTCAGAGATCCCTCGCTGGGGCGAGCTGTCCAGGGCGGGTGTTGCCATCTATGATCTTGACTTTGATGCTATTCTCTCTGCCATGTATGCTGTGTCTATTAGTGATGAGGGTGACTGTTACCGGTGTTTCCCGCCTGATCCGGGCATTGAGACTGCTGCGCTAGGTCCTGGTGAGGCTGCTGCCCTAGGTGCTTGCGACGCTGCTGCTCTAGGTGCCCGTGTGTCTGCGTCCTCAGGTACTGGTGAGTCTGCGCTCTCAGGTACTACGTCGGCTTCGGCCTCCCTCACCTTCACCCTTGACTCTGGGGCGTCTCGCTCCTTCTTTCGGGACTGCACCACACTCACACCGCTGAGTCGGCCGGTTGCAGTGTCTCTGGCTGACCCCTTTGGGGGTCCTGTCCTGTCTCGCTTCTCCACAGTCCTCCCGTGTCCGGCGGCTCCCTCTGGCACCCTGTCTGGTCTCTACCTCCCCTCGTTCTCTACGAACCTGGTGAGTGGTGCTGACCTCCAGGATGCGGGTGTACACCAGTTCACTCCTGCGCGTCAGCGGGTGACGCACTGTACAGAGGCTAGCACAGGCCGACACCTGGCTACGTTTACTCGTCAGCCGGGGTCGAGCCTGTACACTCTGACCACTGCGTCTCCTCCAGTTGCTGAGTCTGGTAGGGTAGCTACGTCGGGTCAGGTGTTTGCTGCGGCGTCCAGGTCTGGTCCTGAGTCTGCCCCCTGTTCGTGTCGTCTCCTGTCTCACGAGACTCTCCTCTGGCACCACCGCCTTGGCCACCCCTCTCTGCTTCGGCTCAGAGGTATGGCCTCCCGTCTTCTTGTGTCCGGTCTCCCCCGGTCCCTCCCTCCCCTTCCTCAGGGCCCTGGCCCTGCCTGTGTCCCCTGTGTCGAGGGGCGCCAGCGTGCTGCCCCTCACTCCTCCCAGTTCCCTCCGACAGAGGCCCCGTTGCAGACACTTCACATGGATGTGTGGGGCCCAGCCCGCGTCCGTGGACAGGGTCACGAGCGCTACTTCCTGCTCGTTGTTGACGACTACTCGCGTTACACCACAGTCTTCCCCTTGCGCAGCAAGGGTGATGTCACTGAGGTGCTGATCGACTGGATCCGCGCAGCTCGTCTCCAGCTCAGGCAGAGCTTCGGCTCGGACTTTCCTGTTCTGCGTCTGCACTCGGACAGAGGCGGAGAGTTCTCCTCTGGCCTTCTGCGTGCCTACTGTCGTGCACGGGGCATCCGTCAGACCTTCACGCTTCCGGACTCACCGCAGCAAAATGGGATTGCTGAGCGCCGCATTGGCATGGTCATGGACGTCGCTCGTACGTCTATGATGCATGCGGCTGCCCCCCATTTTCTGTGGCCGTTTGCGGTGAGGTACGCGGCGCATCAGATCAACCTCCACCCCAGGGTCTCCAGGCCGGAGACCTCCCCAGCCTTGCTGTGGACGGGGAAGGTTGGCGATGCGTCGGCGTTCCGGGTCTGGGGATCTCGGGCGTTTGTCCGCGACCTGTCTGCGGACAAACTATCCCCTCGTGCTGCTCCTTGCGTCTTCCTGGGGTTCCCCCCTGACGCGCCTGGGTGGCAGTTTTACCACCCCACCTCTCGCCGTGTTCTGTCCTCCCAGGACGTCACGTTTGACGAGTCGGTCCCCTACTACCGCCTCTTCCCCTACCGCACTCCGTCCCTCCCCCCACCCCCACTCTTCCTGGTACCAGGTCCCCCCCAGGTAGACCCCCTCCCCCCTCAGGGTCCTGCCCCTTCAGGTGTGTCCCAGGTAGACGCAGTCGAGCCTGTCGAGGTCACTGGTGACTCTGGTGCTGCTGAGGGTGCTGAGGCTGGGGGTGCTGTACCTGGGGGTGCGGAGCCTAGGGGTGCTGGGCCTGGGGGTGCTACGTCTGGGGGTGCTGAGCCTAGGGGTGCTGAGCCTGGGGGTGCTGAGCCTGGGGGTGCTGAGCCTGGGGGTGCTGAGTCTGGGGGTGCTCAGCCTAGGGGTGCTGAGCCTGGGGGTGCTGAGCCTAGGGGTGCTACGTCTGGGGGTGCTGAGCCTAGGGGTGCTACGCCTGGGGGTGCTGAGCCTGGAGGTGCTCCGCCTGGAGGTTCTCCGAGTGCTTCGTCTCGCCGGGAGCCACTTTCTCCACAGGAGCTGCGTGAGTGGTTTGCCCGGCGCTGGAGGCGTGCTGCTGGTGCTGGAGGTCATTCGGCTGCTGAGGGGGCTGCGGTCGCGGGTCCCGGAGGTGCTCGTCCTGGGTGCACTGGAGCTGGTGCTGCTGAGGGTGTTGGCGCTGAGACTACCGCTGGCAGTCCTGCTGGGGGTGCTCCTGGTGCTGCTGGAGGTTCTGGAGCTACTGGTGGTACTGCTGGAGCGAGTGCTCCTGCTGAGGGTTCTGGTGCTGTCCCTGCTGCTTCTAGCGTCGCCGCGCGGCCTCGACCGTACTTCGTTCCACTCCTGCAGCAGGTTCTTGGTCTTCCACCTTCTACTGGTCCTCCTCCTCCCTTAGAGTGTCCACAGCCTGTCTCGTCCCAGCTACAGTTGCAGCCTACCTACCCTTTGCCTGCTCCTTCTCCCTACACTGGTCCTACTGGAGGTCTGGCTGAGCGTCGTGAGCCTGGGTCTCGCCCTGCGTCGCCTGTCCGTACTGCTCGCACTAGTGGTCGCGGTTCCCGTCAGCGTCCTCCTCCTGTCCCTGGCACGTACCGGATGTCTCTGCGTCCGTCCACTGCTCCTCTGCGTGCCCCTTTGCCTTCTCCTCCTGAGTCCTCTCTTCCTGCTCTTCCTGACCCGGAGTCGGACTCCCTTCGTGCTGCCAGTCCTACTGTCACGCGTCTCCTTGCTACTGTTGTCACTGACCCTTCTTTCGAGTCTACTGCTGCGTCTGCTCTCGTTACTGAGCTCGTCGACTTTGCTGCTCGCTGTCGCTTAGACTACGCTGCTAGTCTTGTCGCTGAGTCTGAGTCTGTCTGTCCTCCGTCCGTCGGGGGTGAGTGTGCCCTTGGCACGGACGTCCTTGAGGACAGGCAGGAGGAGTTCCAGTGTCTGGCAGCTGCCTCACCTCATCTCGTGTCCGTACTGCTTACCCCTGAGGGAGACCCGGATGCACTTGACATCCCGACTCCGCGCTCTTACGCGGAGGCGATAGAGGGTCCCTACTCCTCTCAGTGGCAGGCAGCTATGGATGCAGAGATGGCTTCCTGGAAGTCCACAGGCACCTACGTTGACGCTGTCCCCCCTCCTGGGGCGAACATCGTCAGTGGCATGTGGATCTTCAGGGTGAAGCGACCGCCGGGTTCTCCGCCTGTCTTCAAGGCGCGTTACGTGGCTCGTGGCTTCAGTCAGCGGCAGGGAGTTGACTACTTTCAGACCTTCTCCCCCACCCCGAAGATGACCACTCTTCGGGTACTGCTGCACGTTGCTGCTCACCGTGACTACGAGCTGCACTCTCTTGACTTCAGCACAGCTTTCTTGCAGGGCAGCCTGCACGAGGAGATCTGGCTGCGTCGCCCACCTGGCTTCACTGGGTCTTTCCCTCCTGGTACCCAGTGGAGTCTCCGGCGTCCAGTCTACGGTCTCCGCCAGGCGCCACGTGAGTGGCACGACACACTGAGGACTACGCTTGCGGCTCTTGGGTTTGCTCCTTCTACTGCCGACCCGTCGCTGTTTCTACGCACCGACACCTCTCTGCCGCCGTTCTACATCCTCGTGTACGTCGACGACTTGGTCTTTGCCACAGCTGACACTGCTGGACTCGCCTACGTGAAGTCCGAGCTGCAGAAGAGACACACGTGCACAGACCTGGGTGAACTGCGCAGCTACCTTGGCTTGCAGATCACCCGGGACAGAGCACGCCGCACCATTACCCTGACTCAGTCACACATGGTGCAGCAGGTCCTTCAGCGCTTCGGCTTCACGTACTCCTCGCCTCAGGCCACTCCTCTGTCTACTCGCCACTCGCTCTCAGCTCTGCCTTCGGATGAGTCCGTAGAGTCGAGTGGCCCGTACCCAGAGCTTGTTGGCTGCCTCATGTACCTGATGACCTGCACACGACCTGACCTTGCATACCCTCTTAGCATTCTTGCACGCTATGTTGCTCCTGGGAGACACAGACCAGAGCACATGGCTGCAGCGAAGAGGGTGTTGCGCTACTTGTGCAGTACGTCGGGCATGGGGCTAGTGCTTGGAGGGCGGAGTCCAGTGGTCCTCACTGGGCACGCGGACGCTTCTTGGGCTGACGACCAGGCTACGCAGCGGTCGTCACAGGGTTACACCTTCAGCCTTGGTTCCGGCTCTGTTTCGTGGCGGGCTACTCGCTCGTCTTCTGTTCTTGGCTCGAGTTGTGAGGCTGAGATCTACGCCGGGGCCATGGCTGCACAGGAGCTTCGCTGGCTCACCTACCTGCTGACCGACCTTGGAGAGCCGCCTCGTTCTCCTCCAGTCCTGTACGTAGACAACAAGGCCATGCTGGCCTTGTGTCGAGAGCAGCGACTGGAGCACAGAACAAAGCACATTGCTCTCCGCTACTTCCTTGCTCGTGAGCTACAGCAACGTGGACAGTTGCGGCTTGCGTACGTGGCCTCTGAGGCCAACACTGCTGATGTCTTCACCAAGGCACTTCCGCCTTGTGATCATCAGCGCTTCTGCACTCAGCTGGGTCTTGTGCCCGTCTTGCCTCACTTGCTCTCCTCTTGACCTTGCTTGTACTCTCACATATATATATACCTGCTCTTGCTTGTCTAGCTTTATATATATGTGTGTACTCTTGCATGTGAACTGGCCGTGTGGCCTTGACCCTGTGCTCGGACTGTGTGGTGACTTTGTGATCCACCCTGAGCTTGCTTTACTTTGCTTTGCTTGACTGGTCTTGTGACCCCTTGTTCTCCCCCACTTTGCCTATGGGGGTGTGTCAGAACATTGTAGCTTATGCTGTTGTGTAGGCTATAGTGGGGTATCCCATAGGGGGTACAACCAATTAGGGTTTCATATTTGTACTCACTTCATTTCATAGTTCATCCATTCTTGATCAAATGTTCTCACTGCGGAGTGGAGTCAGGCCGACTTCGGCGACTCATGCGTCGGCTGGTCGAGACGGAGGCATCGCGCCGGCGTACGGTGTGAGGAATGATTGAACTAGAAATGAGATGGGTACAAATAGGGAAACCTAGAAAAGCTGTACCCCCTATTGTCTAACCCACTACAGCCTAAACAGGTTATAACATATATGTTTGACACACCCCCATAGGCAAAGTGGGGGAGAACAAGAGGTCACAAGACCAGTCAAGAAAAGCAAAGCAAGCTCAGGGTGGATCTCAAGGATACCACACAAATTCCGAGCACAAGCAAGCGGTCACAAGACCAGTTCACATGCAGTTTGATAATACAACAAGAAATACAGTGATCACAACCTAGCAAGTGTAAACATGCAGGTAGACATATATAAGGATAACAGTACAAGCAGAGTCAAGAAGTAAGCAAGTGAGGCACAGTAGGCACAAGGCCTAGAACAGTACAGAAACGCTGATGATCACAAGGCTGAAGCGCCTTGGTGAACACATCAGCAGTGTTGGCCCGAGTGGCCACGTAAGCAAGACGAAGATGACCACGCTGCTGCAACTCTCGAGCAAGGAAGTAGCGCAGAGCGATGTGCTTCGTTCTGTGCTCCAGTCTGTGCTCCTGACACAAGGCAATCATGGCCTTGTTGTCGACGTACAACACTGGAGGAGAACGAGGCGGCTCTCCAAGGTCGGTCAGCAGGTAGGTGAGCCAGCGTAACTCCTGAGCAGCCATGGCCCCTGCGTAGATCTCTGCCTCACAACTGGAGCTGAGAACAGAAGACGAGCGGGTAGACCGCCAAGAAACAGAGCCGGAGCCAAGGCTGAAGGTGTAACCCTGTGACGACCGCTGCGTAGCCAAGTCGTCAGCCCAAGAAGCGTCTGCGTGACCAGTGAGGACAACTCGAGTCCGTCCTCCAAGCACGAGCCCCATGCCCGAAGTACTGCACAAGTAGCGCAACACCCTCTTAGCAGCATCCATGTGCTCCTTCCTGTGTCAGCCAGGAGCGACATAGCGTGCTAGGATGCTAAGAGGGTAGGCTAGGTCAGGTCGAGTGCAGGTCATCAGGTACATGAGGCAGCCCGCAAGCTCTGGATACGGGCCACTCGGCTCTACGGACTCGTCCGAAGGTGGAGCTGAGAGCGAGTGACCGGTAGGCAGAGGAGTGGACTGTGGCGAGGAGTACGTGAAGCGGAAGCACTGAAGGACCTGCTGCACCATGTGTGACTGAGTCAATGTAATGGTGCGCTGTGCTCTGTCCCGGGTGATCCGCAAGTTAAGATAGCTTGTCCGCTCACCCAGGTCCGTGCACGTGTGTCTCTTCTGCAGCTCCGACTTCACGTGGGCGAGTGCCTCGGTGTCAGCAGTAGCAAAAACCAAGTCGTCTACATACATGAGAACGTAGAACGGCGGCAGAGTGGTGTCGGTGCGTAGAAACAGCGACGGGTCAGCAGTAGAAGGAGCAAACCCAAGAGCAGCAAGAGTCGTCCTCAGTGTGTCGTGCCACTCACGGGGTGCCTGGCGGAGACCGTAGACTGGCCGCCGGAGGCTCCACTGGGTACCAGGAGGAAACGACCCAGTCAAGCCAGGTGGGCGGCGCAGCCAGATCTCCTCGTGCAGGCTCCCCTGTAGGAAAGCAGTGCTGAAGTCAAGAGAGTGGAGCTCGTAGTCACGCTGAGCGGCGACGTGCAGCAGAACCCGAAGAGTGGTCATCTTCGGGGTAGGGGAGAAGGTCTGGAAGAAGTCAACTCCCTCACGCTGACTGAAGCCTCGTGCAACGTAACGCGCCTTGAAGACAGGCGGAGAACCCGGCGGCCGCTTCACCCTGAAAATCCACATGCCACTGACGATGTTCGCCCCAGGCGGGGGAACCTCGTCGACGTAGGTGCCTGTGGACTTCCAGGAAGCCATCTCTGCGTCCATGGCTGACTGCCACTGAGAGGAGTAGGGACCCTTTATCGCCTCTGCGTAAGAGCGCGGGGTCGGGATGTCTGATGCATCCGGGTCTCCCTCAGGGGCAATCAGTATGGACACGAGATGAGGTAAAGCAGCGGCAAAGCACTCAAACTCCTCCTGTCTGTCCTCAAGGACATCCGTGCCAAGAGCACTCTCACCCCCGTCGGACGGAGGACAGACAGACTTAGACTCAGCAACAAGGCTAGCGGCGTAGTCTAGACGACAGGCGGCAGCAAAGTCAACAAGCTCAGCAACTAGAGCAGACGCAGCAGTTGACTCAAAGGAAGGGTCAGTAACAACAGTAGCGAGGAAACGCGTGACAGTAGGACTGGCAGCACGAAGGGAGTCAGACTCCGGGTCCGGACCGTCAGGAAGAGAGGACGCAGGAGGAGACGGCAGAGGGACACGCTGTGGAGCAGTGGAAGGACGCAGAGTCATATAGTGAGTGCCAGGGACAGGAGGAGGACGCTCACGCGGAACACGACGACCAGTGCGGACAGCGCGGACAGGCGACTCTGGACGAGACTCAGGCGACGCAGGATGAGACTCTGGCTCACGACGCTCCGTAAGACCTCTAGTCGGTCCAGAGTAAGGAGAAGGACCAGGCAGTGGAGAGGCTGGCTGTAACTGTGACTGCGACTGGACAGGCGGTGGACTCAGTAGGGGAGGAGTAGGACCAGTAGAGGTCGGGAGGCCAAGAACCTGCTGAAGGAGCGGAACGTAGTACGGCCGCGGCCGCGCAGCGCCTCCTGAACCAGCAGAGACAGCACCAGCACCCTCAGCTCCAGGGTCTCCAGCTACAACTCCCGCAGCACCACCAGCTCCAACAGCTCCAGCACCTCCAGCTCCAACTCCCGCAGCAGCTCCAGTCCCAGCAGCTCCAGTACCTCCAGTACGAGCACCTCCAGGACCAGCGGCTCCAGCACCGCCAGCAGCTCCAACACCAGCAGGACCTCCAGCAGCGCCAGTACCTCCAGCACTAGCACCTCCAGGACCAGCGGCTCCAGCAGCAGCAGCACCTCCAGCAGCTCTAGCACCAGCAGCACCTCCAGCAGCTCCAGCACCAGCAGCACCTCCAGCAGCACCACCAGCAGCTCCAGCACCAGCAGCACCTCCAGCAGCAGGCCCCCCAGCTCCAGCAGCACGGCTACAGCGCCGAGCGTACCACTCACGAAGCTGCCGTGGAGAGAGGGGCTCCCGCCGCGACGGGACACTCGGAGGACCTCCAGTCTCAGCACCCCCAGACACAGCACCCCCAGGCGCAGCACCCCCAGACTCAGCAACCCCAGGCTCAGCACCCCCAGGCTCAGCACCCCCAGACTCAGCAAGCCCAGGCTCAGCACCCCCAACAGCACCAGAGTCAACAGCTACCTCAACAGGCTCGACTGCGTCTACCTGAGACACACCTGAGGGGGCAGGACCCTGAGGGGGGAGGGGGTCTACCGTAGGAGTACCTGGCGCGAGGAAGAGCGGCGGGGAGGGGAGGGGGGCAGTGCGGTAGGGGAAGAGACGGTAGTAAGGAACCGACTCGTCAAACGTGACGTCCTGAGAGGACAGAACACGGCGCGAGGTGGGGTGGTAAAACTGCCAACCAGGCGCGTTAGGGGGGAAGCCAAGGAAGACGCAGGGAACGGCACGGGAGGACAGCTTGTCCGCGGACAATTCGCGGACGAAAGCTCGAGATCCCCCGACACGGAACGCAGACGCATCGCCAACCTTCCCCGTCCACCGCAGAGTGGGGGTGGTCTCCGGCATGGAGACCCGGGGCTGGAGGTTGATCTGATGCGCCGCGTACTGAACCGCGAACGGCCACAGTAAATGGGGAGCAGCCGCATGGATCATGGACGTACGAGCGACATCCATGACCATGCCAATGCGGCGCTCAGCAATCCCATTTTGCTGTGGAGAGGCCGGAAGCGTGAACGTCTGGCGGATGCCCTCCGCCCGACAGAAAGCTCGCAGAAGGTCGGAGGAAAACTCTCCACCTCTGTTCGAGTGCAGACGCAAAACAGGAAAGTCCGAGCCGAAACTCTCTCTGAGCTGGAGACGAGCAGCGCGGATCCAGTCGATCAACACCTCAGTGACCTCACCCTTGCGGCGCAAGGGGAAGACCGTGGTGTAACGCGAGTAGTCGTCAACAACCAGTAGGAAGTAACTCTCGTGACCCTGTCCACGGACGCGGGCTGAGTCCCACACGTCCATGTGAAGAGTTTGCAGGGGAGCCTCTTTCGGAGGAAACTCGGAGGAGTGAGGAGCGGCGCGCTGCCGGCCCTCGACACAGGGAACGCAGGTAGGGGCAGGCCCCGGAGGAAGGGGTGGGAGGGACTCTGGAAGACCTGAGACAAGGACACGGGAGGCCATGCCTCGGAGACGAGGCAGGGAGGGGTGACCAAGGCGGTGGTGCCAAAGGAGAGTCTCGTGAGACAGGAGGCGACACGAGCAGGGGGCAGACTCAGGGTCAGACCGGGACGCTGCAGCAATTACCTGACCCGACGCGGCTACCCGACCAGACTTAGCAACCGGAGGAGATAAGGTAGTAAGGGTGTACAGGCTCGACCCAGGCTGACGGGTGAACGTGGCCAGGTGCCGGCCCGTCCGAGTACACGAACAGTGGGTCACCCGCTGACCTCCAGGAGTGAACTGGTCAACCCACACGTCCTGAAGGTCAGCTCCACTCACCAAGTTCGTGGAGAACGAGGGGAGGTGGAGGCCAGACAGAGAGCCAGACGGGACCGCCGGACACGGCAGGACCGTGGAGGAGTGTGCAAGGACCAGACCCCCAGAGGGGTCAGCCAGAGAGACTGCCACCGGCCGACTGAGCGGCGAGAGTGTAGTGCAGTCGCGAAAGAAGGAACGGGAAGCACCCGAGTCAAGGGTGAAAGTGTGCAAAACCTGAGCCGACGCGGTACCTGAGAGAGCAGCCTCACCAGCACCTGGAGCAGCAGACTCACTAGCACCTAGAGCAGCAGCCTCAATGCCCGGGTCGGGCGGAACACACAGGTAACAGTCACCCTCAGCACTAATAGACACAGCATAAATAGCAGCAAGGATAGCATCATAATCAAGATCAAAGATAGCAACCCCTGACTTAAGCAGAATATCCCAGCGAGGGATCTCAGTGGATCCAGGGAACTGTGTACGCCAGGCGCCAGTCAGGCGGCCGAAGCAGCGTGGCGTGGTGTGCGGGCCGCCGCACGTCTCTCCACTGCGGTCGCCGGTGCGGAGAACGTAAGTGCAGGGACCAGCACTCCCAGACCTCCCACGCCCAGCGTACCACTCACGGAGCTGCTGAGGCGACGGGGTCTCACGGGAGCGCTGCTGCTGCTGGCACTGGCCACCGATAGAGCCTCCCCGCTGCCCACCACTGCCCCCGCCACCCCCACCTCCGCCGCCGCCGCCGCCACCTCCACCCCCACTCCCGCTGCCTCCGCCGCCTCCACCTCCACCGCCGCCACCGAAGCCCCCACTCCCGCCACCACTCCCACCTCCACCCCCACCGCCTCCGCCTCCTCCACCGCCACCACCGCCGCCCCCGCCATCCCCTCCACCCCCCTTGCCCCCCTTGCCCTTGCCGTAGCGGCGCTTCCCACTAGGGGCAGACGCAGCGCCGACCGACTCGGTGCCAACGAGGTCGACAGCAGCAGCAGAGGCAATAGAGGGCAAAAGAGGGACGGGGGAGCACCCCTCAAAGAAAGGGGCACGAGGGTCACCACGAGAGGCTCCTACAGCAACTATACTCTTCTCAGCTGCAAGGAGGCGCTCCTCGAGGAGGTGAACGGTGAGCGTGGTGGGGCAAAGGGAGAGGAAGTGGTCCCTGACCGAGCTAAGGGAGTCAGGGAGCCGGGTGACGAGGTAGTAGAGAGTGATGTACATAGGGGGGGGGTTCTTGGCGCAGAACTCGGCAGGAAGCGCAGCGCGGTAGCGGGTGTCACTAGTGCGGAGGTGCGTAATGAGGTCAGCGACTGTGGCAAAAGCGGCTAGGTCAGGGAACAGGTACGGCAGCATGAGGCGGCTAAGGGCAGCAGTGGCAGGGGAGGAGTAGCGCGCAACAACAGCAGCGTACAGAGTGCTAGCAGTCTTGTACTGGCTAAAGTGCGCGCGCTCAGCAGACGGCAGGTGACTACGGACAGCAAGACGGGCAGCAGCATCGCGCGTGGTCCACTGTGAGCGAACAGTACTGGCAGCATCAGCAGCAGGTGCAGCAGAGGCGCCAGAAGTGACGTCAAAAAGTGAGACTCCATCCTTGCTATTGCACTGCAGGAACAGCTGCAGATCATCGACCCAGACCTCAAAATCGACCGCTCGACCCTCAGCATCGAAGGTGAGTACGTTAGGGCTGGCCATAGCAGCAGGAGCAGCAGCAATGGCCTAGCGGCAGCAGCAGTAGCGCGACTTGGCAGGGCGGCGCGGCTCGGCAGGGCGGCGCGGGCGCAGCAGCGCGCGGGTGCGGCGGTGCGCTTACCAGTGGCGGAAGTGGAGGGCCGGGGCGCGTCGGCAGGGCAAGGGGGCCGCGGCGAGGCGGCAGGGCAGGGCCGGGACAGCAGGGCCGGTACGGCGGCAGCAGGGGCGACGGCAGCTGCTGCAGGGCAGGTGGCCGCGATAGTGGCGGCAGGGGCGGTGACGACGGGGCGGCAGAGCCGCTACGACGAGCAGGCGGGCGGCGAAGAGCCGCGCAGGGCCGCGAAGGGGGGCCGTGAAGGGCCGCAAAGGGGCCGCAAAGGGCAGCGAGGGGGCCGCGAAGGGCCGCGAAGGGGCCGCGAAGGGCGGCGAGGGGGCCGCGAAGGGCCGCGAGAGGGGCCGCGAAGGGCCGCGAAGGGGGCCGCGAAGGGCGGCGAGGGGGCCGCGAAGGGCCGCGAGAGGGGCCGCGAAGGGCCGCGAAGGGGCCGCAAAGGGGCCGTTAAGGGCGAGAGGGCGGGCCACTAAGGGTCGCGAAGGAAGGGCGGGCCGCTAAGGGCGATGCGCGCTTCGGTTAGGGTAGGAAAAAAATTTCGACGTGGTGGGCCCAAGGGAAAACGGTCCCACTAGGGAACCCGCTCTATACCATGTGAGGAATGATTGAACCAGAAAAGAGATGGGTACAAATAGGGAAACCTAGAAAAGCTGTACGCCGGTAGAAGGTTGGCTCGCTGCAGTTCGCGGCGACGACGACGAGGCCGGACATCGCGTTCGCCTGCAGCATGCTGGGGAGCGGCCTCACGGTGAGGAGCGACCAGCATTGGCACGAGGTCAACCGTTGCCTCGCCTACCTCGCTGACACCCGCGACACCGCCCTGGAGTTCGGCGGTGGACCAGAATCGCTGGAGCTGATCGGCTACGTAGACGCCGACGACGCGGGCGACAAGCAGAACCGGACGAGCATGTGCGGCTACGTGTTCGTCTTCAGAGGGGCCGCGGTCTCCTGGTCGACCAAGCGCATCAAGTGCGCGACGCTCTCCTCGACCGAGTTGGAGCACGTCGCGGCCACGGACGCCGGCAAGGAGGGGCGTCGACTTCGCTTCCTCCTTGCAGAATTCAAGCCGCTCGACGCTGGGAAGCCGACCATCCTCCGCGTGGACAACAAGTCGGCAATCACGGTCGCTGAGGGCTTGGGGCTGACGGGCAACCTCAAGCACATGGAGCAACGCTACGCCTAGCTGCAGCACATGGTGAGGCGCGGGAAGTTCATGCTGAAGTACATCCCGACCACCGAGCAGCCGGCAGACTTCCTGACGAAGGCGCTGCATTTTCCGGCCTTCAACCGGTGCTCTGTTGCCGTCGGCCAAGTTCGACTGGCCGACGACGGCTACGGCAACGATGATGTGCAGCAGTAGGTGCCGTGCCCTTCTGTACGGCTGGTGCGGTGACGGCGTGCTGTGTGTGGGGTGCAAGCCGAGGACGAGTTTTCTCCGTGGAGTACTATCGTGTGGGCTGGGGGCCCAAGCGTGAGCGCGGCAGGGGAGTGTTAACGGGAGTGGAGTGTTGGCCCCGCCCTCACTTGGCCAACGCCGACGACTTGGTCGGATATACGGGAGAAGCAGCCGACCGTTCACAGTGAGGGAGCTGCTCGACGGGCTTCGTCGAGCTGCAGGGATCACTGTGGAGTTGCCGTCGACCAGGGGTGCTCGACGGTCACAACTGACTGGGCTGGTCGACGGGTGGGCCGTCGACCAGGAGGATCAGTTTGACGGGGAGGTCGACGGAGTAGTCCGTCGACCTGACATGTGAGCAGCGGTCGACGAGGGGAGCTCGACGACAACAGCTGACAGTTCTGGTCGATGGAGGGGTCCGTCAACCTGGGGGTGGCTCGACGGGAGCTGTGGTCGACCGGAGGCACCCGGTGGTCGACCAGAGGCACCTGGTCGTCGACCATAGCACTTGGTGGTCGACCAGGTCGACCAGGTAACCTGCTCGACGAGTTCTGCGGAGGCACGCGAACGTCGTCGAGGTCGCGGTGACGAAGGCGACCTCGGGCTGGTATCCCGAAGTCGATGTGGCTCGTCAGGCACAGACAACAGCCGACGGATGCACAACGAGGCAAGTCGGGCCAATCGTCTGCGCGCACTTGCGAGCGTGCGCACTGCTGTCATCTACGGGGCAACGCTGGACAGCCGCTCTGCTGCAGCGTTGGCACGCCGTCGACCTGCTATGTTGGCAGGTCGCCTCTCTGCAGTGCTGGCGCGGCTCCTCTACGCAACGCTGGCATGCGGTCGACCATGCAGTGCTGGCGGTCGACCAGGCTAGCTGCAGAGTTGCTAGGTGCCTGATATGGTTATTTTGTCATTGCTTGTTCAATCATTCTGTAATTGTGATCTTTGCCTAGTGAAACTCTTGCCGATTTCTCCCGTGAATGCGCAAGCGCTAAGGAACCAAGCAAAGCTACGATCACTCCTATTAGTTCGTGCCAACCCCCCCGTAGTCTAGCTCTCTACCTTGTAGAGTGAATCTCCGCATTACCAACCATATGGTCAAGTAACGCACTTTCTTTTTGAAACCAACCATATGGGTAAGTAACGCGCTTACTCTTGGTACCAACGATATGGGTAAGTAACGCAATTACTCTTAAAACCAACCATATGGGTAAGTAGTGCACTTACGTTTACCAACCATATAGGTAAGTAACGCACTTACTATTAGTACCAACCATATAAGTAAGTAACGCGCTTTCTCTTAGAACCAACCTTATGGGTAAGTGACACAGTTATTATAGGTACTAACCATATAGGGAAGTTACGAACTTACTCTCATTACCAACCATATAGGTAAGTAACACGCTTACTCTTAGTACCAACCATATGGGTAAGAAACGAACTTACGATTGGTACCAACCATATGGGAAAGTAACGCACTTACTCTTAGTACCAACCATATGGGTAAGTAACGTACTTACTCTAAATTCCAACCATCTGGGTTAGTAGCATACTTACTCGTGGTACCAACCATATGGGTAAGTTACGACTGACTCTCAGTACCAACCGTATGGGTAAATAACGGATTCAGTCTTCGTACCAACCATGTGGGTAAGTTGCGCAACTACTATTGTTACCAACAATATCGGTAAGTAACTTACTTAGCCGTGGTACCAACCATATGGGTAAGTAAAGCACTTACTCGTGCCATATGGGTAAGTAAAGCACTTACTCTTGGTACTAACCATGTGGATAAGTTAGGTACTTATTTGTGGTACCAAACATATGGGTAAGTAACGAAAATACTCTTAGTACCAACCATATGGGTGAGTGAATCACTTACTCATGGTACCAACCATGTGGGTATGTAACGCACTTACTCCTGGTACCAACCATATGGGTAAGTTACGAACTTACTCTTGGTACCAACCATGTGGGTAAGTTATGAGCCTACTCTCAGTACCAACCATCTTGGTAAGTTACGGAGTTTCTCTTAGTACCAACCATATAGATAAGTAACGCAAATACTATTGGTACCAACCATATGGGAGGAAACGTACTCGTGGTACCAACCATACGTGTAAGTAACGCACTTACTATTAGTACCAACAATCTGGGTAAGTCACGAATGTTGTGTGATGCTATCATATGCATTCACGTCTGTCTGCCTCCCATCTTATGTTCGTACGTTGCATGCGTGGTGTGAGCGTGTGCAAGAATTTGTGTTTGGTGTTATTTGGACTTTGTGAGTGTGTATGAATATTATTTTGCTTTAGCAAATATCTGAAATGACTTCTCTTTTCAAGAGATTTCCGACGAACTAAGAATCGTCGCGATCGGAGCAAGAACGAGAAATTTATGATCGTTCGAAGTTGCGATTGTGATGCGGCGACAATGGGATATGGTAGAGTGACTCTGTATGGGGTATATACTTTTGGGGGTTGGGAATTTTCGTCACTCTACTGTATTTTGCTGCCAAGTGGTTGGGAGAAGCAAACCAGGTTGGCAAATGTGGCTAATTTGAGGTGGATGGCATGGGTTGGGGGAAATGACAAGAGTCATAGTGGGGTTCCTATAGGGAAAGAATCTTTTGTGCTTATGGGGTTTCCTTGGTTGGGGACTCCTTGAGGACCTTCCCTCTCGTCCTCCTCATATCCTACCTAGTTTCTTGCTACTCAAATTTTCTTTGCGGTTCTTGGTTGAACTATTGCGATTGAGTTAAGTTTCTGTGGCAGCATACCCCCCAGTGCGCCGAAATTCATAACTCACGTGTTACTTCACCTATAGATACGAGTCACATTGGGAATTGTAGCCACGGTCTAGGGCTACAACATATCCGAAATTGGTGAAGTTGTCACAGTTTGTTTTTCGTCCACAGCTATTCGTGTGAAGTCGACATTTCTGTCCAGAATTATAGTCCAACAATATCGAGTTATTTCGGCCCGTAATCTACATAGACTCCGTCCTTTATTCTAACAACAAACAAACTCTCAGTACCACCCATATGGGTAAGTAACGCATATACTAGTGGTACCAACCTTATGGGTAAGTAACACACTTTCTTGTGGTACCAACTATATGGGTAAGTAACGCACATACTCTTCGTACCAACCATATGGGTAAGTGACACGATTAATATTGGTACCAACCATACAAGTAAGAAACGTAATTACTCGTGGTACCAATCATATGGGTAAGTTACGAACTTACTCTCAGTACCAACCATATGGGTAAGTAACGCACTTAGTCTTGGTACCAACCATATGGGTAAGTGACGCAGTTACTCTTAGTACCAACCATATGGGTAAGTATCGTACTTACTCTTAAAACCAACCATATGGGTAAGTAACGCAGTTACTCTTGGTACCAACCATATGGGTAAGTAACGCACTTAACATTGGTACCAACCATAAATGTAAGTAACGCACTTACCTTTACTACCAACAATATGGGAAATTAACGCACTTAAAAATAACCATATGGGTAAGTCACACACTTATATTCGGTACCAACCATATGGGTACGTGACACACTTTAAGTTGGTACCAACCATATGTGTACGTTACGAACTTACACTCTGTACCAACCATATGGGAAAGTAACGCACTTACGGTTAGTACCAACCATATGGGTAAGAAACGCACTTACAATTGGTACCAACGATATGTTTAAGTAACGCACTTACTCTTAGTACCAACCATATGGCTAAGTAACGTACTCTCCTAAAACCAACCATATGGGTAAGTGACACACGTATTATCGGTACCAAACATATGGGTTAGTAACGTACTTACTCGTGGTACCAAACATATGGGTGAGTTACTACTGACTCTCAGTACCAACCATTTGGGTAAGTAACGCAGTTACTCTTGGTACCAACCATGTAGGTAAGGAAAGATTTACTCGTGGTACCAACCATATAGGTAAGTAACGCACTTTCTCTTAGTACCAACCATATGTGTAAGTAACACACTTATTCTTAAACCCAACCATTTGGGTAAGCAACGCACTTACTATTGGTACCAACCATATGGGTAAAAAAGGCACCTACTCTTAGTACCAACGATATGAGTTTTTAATGCACTTATTCAAGGTACCAACCATATGGGTAAGTTACGAACTTACTCTCAGTACCAATCATATGGGTAAGTTATGCTCTTACTTTTGGAACCAACCATATAGGTAAGTAACGCACTTACAATCGGTTCCAACCATATGGATAAATTACGCAGTTACTCTTAGTACCAACCATATACGTAAGTAACAGACTTACTCTTGGTACCAACCATACGGGAAAGTGACATTATGGGTAAATGACACAATTATTATAGGTACCAACCATATGGGTAAGTGACACACATAATATTGGTACTAACCATATAGATAAGTTACGAACTTACTCTCAGTACCAACCATATGGGTAAGTAACACGCTTACTCATAGTACCAACCATATGGGTAAGAAACACACTTACGATTGGTTCCAACCATTTGGGTAAGTAACGCACATACTCTTAGTACCAACCATATGGGTAAGTAACGCACTTACTCTTGCACCAACCATCTGGGTTAGCATCGTACCTACTCATGGTACCAACTATATGGGTAAGTTACGAGTGACTCTCAGTACCAACCCTATGGGTAAGTAATGGATTTACTCTTGGTACCAACCATATGCGTATATAGCGGAACTACTATTGGTACCAACAATATCGATAAGTAACGTACTTGTCAGAATGTTATCTTATGCTCTAGCCTGTAGTGGGGTGCTCTATAGCGAGTACAACCCTTCTAGGGTTTGCTATTTGTATCCTCATTCTTGCTAGTGCAATCCTCTTCTTTCTTCTAAACTTTATCATGGTATCAGAGCAGGTCGATCCCCTTGGAACGATCCTGTGGGTGGGCTTACCACCTCCTAGCTTCCGCTGCAACTCCTACCACTACACTCGGTGCCGCACGCCCCGTGGCGTGTGGCAGTTTTCTTCCCGCCGTGCGCCCCGAGGCGCGCGGCGGTTTTCTTCCCGCCGTGCGCCCCGAGGCGCGCGGCGGTTTTCTGCCCGCCGTGCGCCCCGAGGCGCGCGGCGGTTCTCTGCCCGCTGTGCGCCCCGAGGCGCGCGGCGGGCTTCGGCCCCGTCAACCGTCGCGTCGCCCTCGGGAGGCGCCGCGACGGGCGACGGGGACCCGTTCGTCGCCCCCCGTCGCCCGTCGTGGCCTGCGCGCGGCCCGTACAGGCAGCGCGCGACCCGTACGGGCTGCGCCAGGCCCGCGCGCGACCCGTACGGGCTGCGCCAGGCCCGCGCGCCACCCGTACGGGCTGCGCCAGGCCCGCGCGCAGCCCGTACGGGCGGCGCCAGGCCCGCGCGCGGCTCAGGCCGCCTACGCGCGGTTCGGGCGACCCTACCAGGCCCGTGGTGGGCCCGCTCCTTGCTGCCCCTGCCCTCCCTACTGTCCCCCAGCGCTTCTACTCGTGCCCCACCCCTCCTACTCCCCATTCTCCTGTATTAGGGTTTGGGGGTGCGGGGTATGGGGGTGCACCCACTGTGTACTGTTCCCTGCTCCTCCTCCTCCTCCGTCTCCCTGTGCTGCAGCTGCCGCTGAGGGGGGGTGGACGTGTTGGAGCCGGTGGAGTGGTACTAAGGGGGGGTGAAGGGGGAGTGGAGCTAGCGGTGTAGCAGCGGGTATGTGCCAGGGGGGAGTGGGATAGTTTGGGGAAGCTGAATGGAGGTTGCCGTCGTGTCGCCAGCAGCACCTGTATTCCGGGGACTTCGTCCGGTAGCCCAGTCGTAGCCAGCTGTGCCAGCCGCCCGTGGGTCCGTTGCTCGTCTGCCGCTACTTTAGCCGCGGGGCCTGTTACTCCTGTATTCCGGGGACTTCGTCCGGTAGCCGCTGTGCCAGTCTGCCTCCTGTTGCCTGTGTGTCTGCAGCTTCAGCCGTCGCCTCCTATCTCCTCTCCTCTCACTCTCTCTCCTCCTCCTCACTTGCCCGTTGTGACTACCACTAGCTTTGCTCATAATTGTGAACTTAAACTATTGCTTCTTGAACTTGTGCTCAGAATGTGTGGTGACATTGTGATCCACCCTGAGCTTGTACTCCTTTGCTTACTCTGCTGATTACACCCCACTTTGGCTATGGGGGTGTGTCAGAATGTTATCTTATGCTCTAGCCTGTAGTGGGGTGCTCTATAGCGAGTACAACCCTTCTAGGGTTTGCTATTTGTATCCTCATTCTTGCTAGTGCAATCCTCTTCTTTCTTCTAAACTTTATCAGTACTTACTCGTGGTACCAACCATATGGGTAAGTAATGTACTTACTCGTGCCATATGGGTAAGTAAAGTACTTACTCTTGGTACTAACCGTGCGGATAAGTTAGGTACTTACTTGTGCTACCAAACATACGGGTAAGTAACAAACATACTCTTAGTACCAACCATATGGGTGAGTGAATCACTTACTCGTGGTACCAACCATGTGGGTACGTAACGCACTTACTCCTGGTACCAACCATATGGGCAAGTTACGAACTTACTCATGGTACCAACCATATGGGTAAGTTACGAGCCTACTACCGACCATCTATGTAAGTTCCGAAGTTACTATTAGTACCAACCATATGGGTAAGTAACGCAAATACTATTGGTTCCAACCATATGGGAGGAAACGTACTCGTGGTACCAACCATACGGGTAAGTAACGCCCTTACTATTAGTACCAACAATCTGTTTAAGTTACGAACATACTCTCAGTACCAGCCATATGGGTAAGTAACGCATATACTATTGTTCCCAACCTTATGGGTAAGTAACATACTTACTTGGTACCAACCATATGGGTAAGTAACGCACATACTCTTGGTACCAACCAAACCATACAAGTAAGTAACGTACTTACTCGTGGTACCAACCATATGGGTACGTTAGGAACTTACTCTCATATCAACCATATGGATAACTAACGTTCTTACTCTTGGTACCAACCATATTGGTAAGTAACGCACTTACTCTTCAAAACAACCATATGTGTATGTAATGCACCTACTCTTGGTACCAACCATATGGGTAAGTGACAAACTTATTATTGGTATCAACCATACGGGTAAGTAACGTACTTACTCGTGGTACCAACCATATGGGTAATTTACGAACTTACTCTCAGTACCAACCATATGGGTAAGTAACGCACCTACTCTTGGTACCAACCATATCGGTAAGTAACGCACTTACTTTTAGTACCAACCATCTTACTCTTACAACCATCCATATGGGTAAGTCACGCACTTACTCTTGGTACCAACCATATGGGTAAGTAACGCACTTAATATTGGAGGTAAGTAACGCACTTACCTTGAGTACTAACCATATGGGAAAGTAACGCGCTTACTGTTAGTACCAACCATATGGGTAAGAAACGCACTTACAATCGGTACCAACCATCTTATTCTTACAACCAACCATATGGGTAAGTAACACACTTACTGTTAGTACCAACCATATGGGTAAGAAACATAGTTACAATTGGTACCAACCATATGGGTAAGTAACGCATTTATTCTTAGTACCCACCATATGGGTAAGTAACGTACTTACTTGTCAGAACATTATAGCTTATGCTGTTGTGTAGGCTATAGTGGGGTATCCCATAGGGGGTACAACCAATTAGGGTTTCATATTTGTACTCACTTCATTTTCATAGTCCACCCCATTTCTCGTTCTCATTCTCACATTACTCTTAAAACCAACCATATGGGTAATTGACACACTTATTATCGGTACCAACCATATGGGTTAGTAACGTACTTACTCGTGGTACCAACCATATGGGTGAGTTAAAACTGACTCTCAGTACCAACCATATGGGTGAGTAACGCATTTATTATTGTTACGAACCATATGGGTAAGTAGCGCAATTCTTATTGGTACCAACCATATGGGTAGGTAACGTACTTACTTATGGTACCAACTATTTTGGTAGGTAACATTCTTACTCGCACTTACCTTTAGTACCAACCATATGGGGAAGTAACGCATATACTCATAAAACTAACCATTTGGGTAAGTGACACACTTATTATCGGTACCAACCATATGGGTACGTGACACACTTTATGTTGGTACGAACCACATGTGTACGTTATGAACTTACTCTCTGTACCAACCATATGGGTAAGTAACGCACTTACTCTTGGTACCAACCATATGGGTAAGTAACGAACGTACACTTAGTACCAACGATATGGGCAAGCAACGTAGATACTCTTGGTACCAACCATTTCGGTAAGTAACGCACTTACTCATAAAACTAACCATATGGGTAAGTGACACACTTATTATTGGTACCAACCATATGGGTACGTGACACACTTTATGTTGGTACCAACCATATGTGTACGTTACGAACTTACTCTCTGTAAAAACCATATGGGTAAGTAACGCACTTACTGTTAGTACCAACCATATGGGTAAGAAATGCACTTACAGTTGGTACCAACCACATGCGTAAGTAACGCACTTACTCTTAGTACCAACCATATGGGTAAGTAACGTACTTACTCTTAAAACCAACCATATGGGTAAGTGACACACTTATTTTTGATACCAACCATATGCGTTAGTAAGGTACTTACTCGTGGTACCAACCATATGAGTGAGTTACAACTGAATATCAGTACCAACCATAACGCATTTAGTCTTGGTACCAACCATATGGGTAAGTAGCACAATTACTATTGGTACCAACCGTATGGGTATGTAACGTACTTACTGGTGGTACCAACCAAATGGGTAAGTAACGCACTCACTCTAAGTACCAACCATATGGGTAAGTACTGTTGACGGGAGTTGGCCCCGCCCTCGCTTGGGCGAAGTCGACTTCGTGGTCGGGTGCGTGGGGAGTGGAGCCAACCATCTGCAGTGGGCGACGCCGACTTGGGTGAGCAGGTCGACGAAGTTGGCCGACCTGCGTGGGGCCACTGCGAAGCCGCCGACGATGGGAAGTCGGCGGCCGACTTCGACAGGCGTGGTCGACGAAGAGGTTCCTCGACCTGCCCAGTCGTCAACTTGAAACCAGCCATATGTGTAAGTAATGCACCTACTTTTGGTACCAACCACATAGGTAAGTAACGCACTTACTATTGGTACCAACCATATATGTAAGTAACGCACATACTCTTGGTACCAACCATATGGGTAAGTGACACACTTATTATTGGTACCAACCATATGGGTACGTGATACACTTTATGTTGGTACCAACCATATGTGTACGTTACGAACTTACTCTCTGTAAAAACCATGTGGGTAAGTAACGCACTTACTGTTAGTACCAACCATATGGGTAATAAATGCACTTACAATTGGTACCAACCACATGCATAAGTAACGCACTTACTCTTAGTACCAACCATATGGGTAAGTAACGTACTTACTCTTAAACCAACCATATGGGTAAGTGACACACTTACTTTTGATACCAACCATATGCGTTAGTAAGGTACTTACTCGTGGTTCCAACCATATGGGTAAGTAGCACAATTACTATTGGTACCAACCATATGGGTAAGTAACGTACTTACTGGTGGTACCAACCAAATGGGTAAGTAACGCACTCACTCTTAGTACCAACCATATGGGTAAGTACTGTTGAAGGGAGTTGGCCCCACCCTCGCTTGGGCGAAGCCGACTCTGTGGTCGGGTGCGCGGGCAGTGGAGCCGACCATCTGCAGTGGGCGATGCCGACTTGGGTGAGCAGGTCGACGAAGTTGGCCGACCTGCTTGGGGCCACTGCGAAGCCGCCTACGATGGGAAGTCGGCGGCCGACTTCTACAGGCGTGGTCGACGAAGGGGTTCCTCGACCTGCCCAGTCGTCAACTTGGGTGGCAATCGACGAGGGAGGTTGTCGACCTGGGGACGCCGACTTGGAGGAGTCGGCAGACAGCTGGTGTGGTCGACGAAGGCCTTCGTCGACCTGCGGAGTTGCCGACTTGGTGAAGTCTACATGAATAATGCCTTCCTGCAGACCAAGATCTACCGCGTGCTCTACATGTACCAGCCCGACTACTACAACGACGGGGCCGGCCGCGTGTTCAAGCTGCTGAAGAGCTTGTACTGGCTGAAGCAGTCGCCGCTGTTGTGGTACTCGGCACTCGACACCGTCCTGACCGGCGCCAACTGGAAGATGAGCCAAGGCATTGCACTTCAAGGTCGGCGACGACGGAGTGGCCTGCTGGGTGCTTGTCTACGTCGACGACCTGCTCGCCGCCAGCAGCAGCACCGCGATGCTGAAGGAGCTGAAGGAGCTTCTGGAGGCCGCCTTCGTGTTGCGCGAGATCGCGCCGGTCGAGAAGTACCTGGGGCTGGAGATCGTGCGTGTCCGACCGTCGAGTATGGTGTGGCTCCACCAGCAGACCTACGTCGACAAGCTGCATTGGCGCTTCATCGACGAGGAGCAGGGCGGTCGTATCCCGAAGACGCTGGTCTCCGTCGACGCCTACGCCGAGCTGACGTTCGACGATGAGGATGCTCAGTCGTGCGAGGAAGAGGAGTACCGGCAGAAGGTCGGCTTGCTGCAGTTCACAGCGACGACGACGAGGCCGGACATCGCCTTCGCGTGCAGCAAGCTGGGGAGCGGCTTGACGGTGAGGAGCGACCAGCATTGAGGCGAGGTCGACCGCTGTCTCGCCTACCTCGCCGACACCCGTGACGCCGACCTGAAGTTCGGCGGCGGACCTGAGTTGCTGTGTCTGGTCGTCTACGTAGACGCCGACGACGCCGACGACAAGCAGAACCGTAACGAGCACGGGCGGCTACATGTTCATCTTCGGTGGGGCCGCATGCTCCTGAACGAGCCAGCGCATCAAGTGCGCGACGCTTTCGTCGACCGAGTCGGAGTACGTCGCGGCCACCGAAGCCGGCAAGGAGGCACGCCGAGTTCGCTTCCTCCTCGCCGAGTTCCAGCTGCTCGACGCCGGGACGCCGACCGTTCTTCGTGTGGACAACCAGTCGGCCATCACAGTCTCTGAAGGCTAGGGGCTGAAGGGCAGCCTCAAACACATGGAGTGACGCTACGCCGGGCTGCAGCAGATGGTGAAGCGCGGGAAGTTCGTTCTGAAGTACATCCCGACCACCAAGGAGCCGACCGACTTCCTTACGAATGCGCTGCACTTTCTGGCCTTCAACCGTTCTCCGTTGCGATCGGCCAAGTGCAACTGTCCGAAGTCGGCAACGGTGACAACGACGTGCAGCAGTAGGCGCCGTGCCGTTCTGCACGGCTGGTGCAGTGACCGGCGTGCTGTGTGTTGTACGCACGCCGACAACGACGAGTTTTCTCCGCAATTCTATCCCTTGGGTTCCGGGCGGCCCTAGTGAGTGGGGTGCCCAAGCGTGAGCGCGGCAGGGGAGTGTTGACAGGAGCTGGCCCCGCCCTTGCTTGGAGAAGCCGACTTCGTGGTCGGCTGCACGGGAGGTGCAGCCGACCGTCTGCAGTGGGCGTCGACGACTTGGGCGAGCAGGTCGACGAAGTTGGTCGACCTGCGCAGGGCCACTGCGAAGCCGCCAGCGACGGGAAGCCGCCCACTTCGACTGGCGTCGTCAACGAAGGGGTTCGTCGACCTGCCTGGTCGTCAACTTGGGTGGCGGCGACGAGGGAGGTCATCGACCTGGGGACGCCGACTTGGAGGAGTCGGCAGATAGCTCGTGTGGTCGACGAAGGCGTTCGTCGACCTATGGAGTTGTCGAGTTGGTGAAGTCGGCGAGTGAGTGTTGACCTAGGAGGTCGAGGAGCATGTACAGCAGTTGGCGGGTTCCGGCCGCCCAAGTCGACGCCAACTTTGTGGTTTCCTCGTCGACCAAGTAACCTGGGTGAGGAAGTTATGCATGGGTGCGCGAACGTCGCCCAGGTAGTTGTGGCGAAGTCGACCGACGTGGCAGCACGTGGTCAACGTGGCTCTTCAAGCGCAACCATCGGCACGTGGTTGACTTGGCACCGACGCGACGGTGCAAAACGCGCTCGACCGTAACCGCGCACCTGCGAAGTGGGTGCGCACCTGTGCTACTGTCCCCTGCGGTTGCAACGTTGGCAGGCCGCTCTACTTCAACGTTGGCAAGCCACCATGGTGCAATGTTGGCAGGCTGTTGGTGTAAGGGCCAAATGAACTCAGGCTATTATGACTTAATCAAACTTAAAACCTCTCCTCGGGGTCACCTCCAAGGGTCCTTGGTTGCCTGGTACAAGACCAGCCCCTATCCTCGGGTCCGAGTTTGTAGAGAGAGGAGTCAAGAATGACTTAGCCAAATTAGCAAGAGTACCTTGATCGTCGCGCAGCGTATCGTGCAGACCGTCGATCGGATTAAGCTGAGAATTTGCTATATCGAAGCTCGCTCCAAGAGCTTTAAAATGAGCCAAGTTGCCTCGCGAAAAGTTCTGCCATTACGAAGTTATGGCTCGGACAGCGTTGGCCTAGTGTCGTAGTGCTAGCGTACTAGCATTGACTCGGGTAGAATTCCGCCGTCGCACCGCGTAGAAACGAAATTCCAGCAAGGAAGGAATTCGCTTGAATCAATTTGACTATATCCAGGTACAAACAGAGAAGAAATAAATAGTTCTAGCTAGCAAGGACCTTGGGAAACAACCTGGAAACAACCAGGGATGATCCCAAATAATTCCAAGCAACAGAACCAACCTGGCTGGACAAAACAGCAGGTGGTTGGCTGGTAAACAACCTCTGGTTCTGTTTTTCCATCCTGGGAAAACAACAACTAGGTTCAGGTCCTAAAAACAGAACCTGTTTTGTCTTTGCCCAACCAGCCAAATGCTGGTTCCGCTGGTTTCCGCGGGCCATGTAGCATGCAGATACAGACAAACAACATCCAACCTTCACCTAAATTGTACCCCTATAATGCCTGCCCTACTACACTATAGTCAACCAAACAAAACAGTACAATTTCGAGTTGGATAGAACTGAATCTGCGCAATCAATTCAACTGAACTGCAAAGCTTCCATCTTGGGTTCCTTTGCGAGCTCGTCCTTTCTGCTTGCACTGTTCATATCGCGTACAATGTTGTGCCAAAGCGCACATTGCGCGAGTACCTGCAAATGCATAAAGCGAAAATTGCGAAAGCAAACAAACACACGAACATTCCATTCACACCCAAATGCATTCGCACACGCATACTCGTACAAACAGATGGCAGGATGTCGTGCAATGTGAATTTGCACCCAACACACTCCCCCTCAGCCTGCCGGCTGCATCCCCAACATTCCATGCTAGTTCATGCTCATTCCACTCATGCGCATACAACGCCAATGAGGCTCATCCGCAAGCCTCTTGGTGTGGAAGTCTGCTGGCTGCTGGTGGGTCTTGATGTAGATCGGATTCACCGTCCCCCTCTTCACCTCCTTACGCAGCCAGTGCCACTTGATACGCATGTGCTTGTTCAGCCCATGAATCACAGCGTTCCTGGCCATCCCAAGAGCCCCCTTGCTATCGCAAAACAGCTGCATCCACATGCTCCTCTGATGGATTCTGCACCACCCTTGCCAGCTGCCCAACAGAGAAAGAGATGTCGGGCCTCGTGTGAACCGCTGCATACAAGAGGCTGCCCACCAAGGACTGAAATTGCTGCTGCTCCTCGGCTTCAACCCCTTCATCCTCTGCAGCCTTCACAAGCTTGAATTCTGCTGGCAGGGGAGTTGCAACCTTGCGCTCATTCTCAATCCCATACATCCCTCTCCACGTGCATCCCGAGGTAGTACTTTACCTCCCCAAGGTTCTTGCACTTGAAGTTCTCCATCAGCTGCTGCAGCACATTCTGGATCTCCTTCATGCTGCTGCTAAAGAGAAGAATGTCGTCCACGTAGACCAGAAACAGCACCAGCTTCTCCCCCTCCCCCTTGAGAAAGAGGCTCTCATCACAGCTGCTGGTCCTGAATCCCATCTCCTCTAAAACAGCTGCCAACTTCTGGTACCAGCAGCGTGGCGCCTGCTTCAAGCCGTAGATGGACCTTTTCAGCTTGCACACCCTGCCCGTACCATCCTCATACCCAGGCGGCTGCGTCATGTACACATCCTCCTCTAAAAATCCCATTGAGTAATGCCGTTGATATATCCATCTGAATGATGAATTTCCCACTAACGGCTGCATCTGCCAACAAGGAACGGAGGGTAGGGGGTTTGGCAGTGGGAGCAAAGATCTCATTGATGTCCTGCTTCTCCTTCTGCATAAACCCCTTAGCCACCAGCCTACTCTTGTAGATGGTGACCTGTCCCTTGTCATCGGTCTTGATTCTTAGCTCCCACTTGCACTATACGGCTTTCTTCCCATCAGGCACCACCACCAGATCCCATGTCCCATTCTCTAGCAGGCTTTGGTACTCAGCATCCCTAGAAACCAGCCACTTCTCCCTATCTGGTCCAACTAATGCCTCCTCCATGCTAGCTGGTTCCTCTGGTGCAGGGGCAAGAAAACAGTAGGCAGGTTCATCCTCCTCATCCGGGTCATAGCCATGCGGTAGAATCAGCAATGCCTCCTCATTCCCAAGCTGCTGCTCTGCTACATCAGCTCCTGCAGTCAGCTTCCTAGTGGCTATACGGGTACGTCCTGGCTTAGACACGGGTGTCTCCCATTCCTTCATAACGACACCCTTCAGCCTCCTCTTTTGTGGTAGCTTAGGCACCTTAGCTTTGCCATGCTGTTGTTCTCCTCCCTCAGATCCAGCAGCTTCCCTGGTGCTACCACTAGTCTCCACATCATCTCCTCCACCAGCAGGTGCCTCCTGCACCTTCTCTCCATCACCACCCTCTGCAGCTGCCTCCTCTCCCTCCTCCCACACACTAGGAGTCAGGTCCAGCTGCATGGTGATCTGCTCCATCTGCTGGGACACCCTGGCCTCCGGCTGTTTCTTCCAGCCCCCATACATCAGGCCCTCAACAAACTTCACATCCCTGCTCTCAAACAACACACCCTTGCGTGGTTCCCACAGCAGCCATCCCTTGCTCTCAGCAGCCAGCCCCAAATGCACACACCAGATTGCACTCGCCCCCAACTTACTTCGATACTTCTTGGGGACGTGGGCAACTGCCATGCAACCAAACACCCTCAGCATGTCCACCAGCGGCTTCCTCCCAAGTCACCTCTCCAACGGTACCCACGAGTCATCACCAACCTTAGTGAGCACCTTGTTCCTAGCCACGGTAGCGTGCCGGACAGCATGGGGCCACATGGAATTGCCCACCCCTGATTCTATGAGCAGCGCCCTAGCTGTCTCCAGAATGGTCCGGTTCGCCAATTTTGCTACCCCGTTGGACTGTGGGGTGTAAGCCGTGGTCAGCTCCCTCTGAATGCCCTGCTTTTTAAGCCAGGCCGTCATCTCAGCTCCAAGAAACTCACCACCCCGGTCTGTCCTAATCCGCTTCACCACAGACTCTGCTTGCTTCTCCACGAATGGCAGCCAATCATCTCGCACCGTGGAGGTAGCGCGGTCCTTCTGCTGCAGCGGGTATGCCCACATAAGCCTGCTCCACTCATCCACAATCGTGAGGAAATACCGCTCCCCTTTATGCCCGTGAGCCGGCAGCGGCCCCACCAAGTCCATATGGACCAGCTCCAAAGGCTTCTTGCTCCTGCCAGCCACGCTATGGAAGGGGAAACGGGTGAATTTTGAGAACAAACGGATTTCACAGTTGTCATCGGGTGGCTGTCCATTCATCTTCAAACCCTTGACGGCTCCATCCTTCTCTAGCTGCTTCAACAAGGGCATTGCCACATGCCCCAAACGTCGGTGTGCCGTTGCCCAATCTGTCTCCCCAGACCTGGCCGACACTCTCACACCAACCCCTCCAACGGCGTTGCACTCCCCCTGGGATGTAGGCCCCTCTATAGCCTGCCCCCCACCGTGCCACGCCAACGCCGGCAGCTGCCACATGGATCTGTACACGTCCTTTCTCTCGTGCATATCCAAAAGCACCCGATTGTCCAGCTGCCCCTTGTATGTGAGTGCCCCATCCGTGCTATTGCTCACCCCAGCCTTGGCAAGCTTACGGAGGGAATTCAGATTCGCCTTAAGGTCGGGGACGAGCAGAATGTCGTGCAGCACCGCCGGCTTGCCATCCACTCCTTTAAACGCAGCTCGTCCCGCACCAGCCACCTTCAGCGCGTGTCCAGAAGCGGAGCACACCTCGTTGATCGGTGCAGTGCGTACGTCGTCCAGCAGGTCCTTGCGCGGCGTCATCGTCCAAGCAGCGCCCGTGTCCAACACCCAATTGTCCAGGGGGTGCAGCTCCGCTCCAACCTTGGCAGAGGCTGTCAAACTTATATGTTGCATGTTCTGTAGGCTGTAGTGGGGTAGCCCATATGGGGTACAACCCAATTAGGGTTTGCTACTTGTACTCCTGCATGCTGTCAATTCAATCATTCTCGTTTATTCTGCTGACATGGTTTCAGAGCAGCTCCTAGCCGAGGACCGATTTTTAGGGCCCACCGAATAGGGCTACCCCACACGTCGCGTCGCCCTGTTAGCGCCGCGCTGCCCTACCCTGCTCTGCGTCGCGCTGCCCGCGCACGCCCTGCCCTGCCCTGCCCGCGCGCTGCTCACCGCCGGGCGCCCTGCCTTGCCCGCGCGCCACTCGCCGCCGCGCCGCCCTGCCCGCGCGCTGCTCGCCGCCGCGCGCCCTGCCCTTCCCGCGCGTCGCTCGCCGCCGCGCCGCGTCGCCCTGCCCGTGCTCCGCTCGCCGCCGCGCGCCCTGCCCTGCCCGAGCGCTGCTCGCCGTCGCGCGCCCTGCCCTACCCGCGCGCCGCTCGCCGCCGCGCCGCTCGCCGCCGCGCGCCCTGCCCTGCCCGCGCGCTGCTCGCTGCTGCGCGCCCTGCCCTGCACGCGCCGCTTGGTGCCGAGCCGCCCTGCCCGCGCGCTGCTCGCCGCCGTGCCGCCGCCCTGCCCGCGCGTCGCTCGCCGCCGCGCCGCCCTGCCCTGCCCGCGCGCCGCTAGCCGCCACGCCGCCCTGCCTGAGCGCTGCCAGCCGCCGCGCCGCCCTGCCCGGCCCGCGTGCCGTCTTGCTGGCTGCCGCCCTGCCCTGATCTGCCTGTGCGTCGCCCTGCTGGCCGACGCCCTGCCTTGCCCTGCCTGCGTGCTGCCCTGCTGCTAGCGCACCCAATTGCTCTGCCCGCTATGGCCACTCTCAGCGTCCTCACCTTCGATCCGGAGGGCCGCCCGATAGAGTTCGATGCATGGCTCGACGACCTACAGCTGTACTTACTGAGCGACTCTAGGGACGATGTTTTGCTGTTTGACCTCACGTCTGGAGTCTCTCTCGCCCCTGCCGCCACAGCTGACAGTGCGACTCGCTCACAATGGCTTACCCGTGACGCTGCTGCTCGCCTAGCCGTTCGCAACCACCTGCTGTTAGCCGAACGCGCCCACTTTGGCCAGCACAAGACTGCTAGAGCCCTATACGACGCTGTAGTCGCTCGTTACTCCTCCCCGGCCACTGCTGCTCTAGGCCACCTTCTGCTGCCCTACCTGTTCCTCGAGCTGTCTACCTTTGCCACAGTCGCCGACCTCGTCACTCACCTTCGCACTAGTGACACTCGCTACCGCGCTGCGCTTCCCGCCGAGTTCCTCGCCAAGAACCCCCTCCCATGTACATCACTCTCTACTTCATAGTCACCCGCCTCCCTGACTCTCTTAGCGCAGTCCGGGACCTCCTTCTCGCCCTTGAACCCAAAGACCTCACTGTCGACCTGCTCGAGAAGCACCTCCTAGCAGCTGAGACTAGCATAGACGCTGTAGGCGCTTCTCGTGGCACTCCTCACATTCCCTTCTTCGAGGGGTGTTCGCCCTCCCCCCTTGTACCCTCAGTCGCCTCTGCTGCAGCTGTTGACTACCTTCGTGCTGAGGAGGTAGGAGCTGCGTCTGCCCCGAGTGGTAGGCGCCGCAGCGGCAGGGGCAGGGGAGGCAGGGGCGGTGGGGGTGGCAGCGGTGGAGGCGGTGGTGGCGGTGGAGGTGGCGGTGGTGGCCGAGGGAGTGGTGGTGGGGGTGGAGGCGTAGGTGGCGGCGGTGGTGGCGGCAGTGGGAGTGGTGGCGGCGGCAGTGGTGGCGGCGGTGGGAGTGGAGGCGGCGGCAGTGGTGGCGGCCGGGGTGGTACCAGTCAGAGGGGAGGCTTTGGCGGTGGTCAGAGGCAGTAGCAGCAGTGTCAGCGTGAGACCCCTTCGCCCCAGGAGCTTCGTGAGTGGTTTGCTCAGCGTGGGGCGTCTGGGGGTAGTGGTCGCTGCCTGTATGTCATTCGCACAGGTGACCGCTCTGGTCAGACATGCGGGAAGTTTCACACACAGCACCGCTGCTTCTCCCGTCTTGACGACGCCTTTCGCGCAGAGTTTCCCGACACGACTAAGCTCCCCCGCTGGGCAGAGCTGCTTAGGCAGGGTGTGGATATCTTTGCTCTTGATTATGATGCTATCCTTGCTGCCATGTATGCATTGACTGTTAGTGCTGAGGGTGACTGTTACCTGTGTACGCCGCCAGACCCAGGTACAGAGGCTGCTGCTCTAGGTGCTAGTGAGTCTGCGCTCTCTGATACTGCGTCTGCTGCGGCCTTGCACACCTTCACGCTTGACTCAGGTGCTTCCCGCTGTTTCTTTCGCGACAGTACCACAGTCACACCACTCCCTTCACCTGTTGCAGTCTCTCTGGCTGACCCCTCTGGGGGCCCAGTCCTTGCACGTTCCTCCACTGTTCTCCCGTGTCCGGCGGTTCCGTCTGGCTCACTGTCGGGTCTGCACCTCCCCTCGTTCTCTACGAACTTGGTGAGCAACGCCGTCCTTCAGGATGTATGGGTTGACACCTTTTCTCCTGGAGGGCAGCGTGGGCGATCTCTACATGTTCACGGACGGGCCGTCACCAGGCCACGTTCACCTGTCGGCCTGGGTCAAGTCTGTACACACTGACTACTGAGCCTCCCCAGGTAGCTGCGTCTGCGTCCGCGTCAGGTCAGCTAGCGGCCCCCTGCTCGTGTCGTGGCCTATCGCACCAGACGCTCCTTTGGCACCACCGCCTTGGTCACCCCTCCGTGCAGCGCCTCCGTGGCATACACTCCCGTGTCCTTGTCTCTGGTCTTCCCAGGGTTCTGCCTCCCCTCCCACCCTCGCCTGCCCTGGGGAGGTCCCTGATATTTTGATCCCTTGGATCCGCGCCGTCCGTCTCCAGCTGCGCGAGCGGTTCCACAAGGACCTTCCAGTCCTGCTTCTGCACTCTGACAGAGGTGGTGAGTTTTCCTCCGACCTCTTGTGGGACTTTTGTCGTGGGGAGGGCATTCGCCAGTCGTTCACGCTTCCGGCCTATCCGCAGCAGAATGGGGTTGCTGAGCGCCGCATTGGCTTAGTCATGGAGGTTGCTCATACCTCCATGATCCATGCGGCTGCCCCCCATTTTCTGTGGCCGTTTGCGGTCCAGTACGCTGCGCATCAGCTCAACCTCTGGCCCCGTGTCTCCTTGCCGGAGACCTCGCCTACACTGCGTTGGACGGGGAAGGTTGGCGATGCGTCGGTGTTCCGGGTCTGGGGATCTCGTGCCTTTGTCCGCGATACGTCCGCGGACAAGCTCTCCTCCCGTGCCTTTCCCTGCGTCTTCCTTGGTTTTCCCCCTGACACGCCTGGCTGGCAGTTTTACCACCCCACCTCGCGCCGTGTCCTGCCCTCTCAGGACGTCACGTTTGACGAGTCGGTTCCCTTTTACCGTCTCTTCCCCTACCGCACTGCCCCGCTCCCCCCCCCGCCGCTCTTCCTCGCACCAAGTCCTCCTCCGGTAGACCCCCTCCCCCCTCAGGGTCCTGCTCCCTCAGGTGTGTCTCAGGTAGACCCTGTCGAGCCTGTCAAGGTCGCTGTCGACTCTGGTGCTGCTAGGGGTACTGCGTCTGCGGGTGCTGAGTCTGAGCGTGCGGAGCCTAGGGGTGCTGAGCCTGGGGTTGCTGAGTCTGAGCGTGCGGAGCCTGGGGGTGTTGAGCCTGGGGTTGCTGAGTCTGAGGGTGCGGAGCCTGGGGGTGCTGAGCCTGAGCGTGCGGAGCCTGGGGATGCTGAGCCTGAGCGTGCGGAGCCTGGGGGTGCTGAGCCTGGGGGTGCTGAGCCTGAGCGTGCTGAGCCTGGAGGCTCTACAGGTGCCTCGTCACGGCGGGAGCCTCTCTCTCCACCGCAGCTGCGCGAGTGGTTTGCTCGGCGCTGGAGCCTTCGGAGTGGCGCTGCTGGAGCTAGACCTGCTGGAGGTGCAGGAGCCACTGGTCCCGGAGGTGCTCGTACTGGAGGTACTGGAGCTGCTGGAGCTGGAGGTGCTGCAGTCGTTGGTGCTGCAGGCACTGGAGCTGGAGCTGCTGGAGGTGCTGGAGCCGCTGGTCCCGGAGGTGCTCGTACTCGAGGTACTGGAGCTGCTGGAGCTGGAGGTGCTGCAGGCGTTGGAGCTGGCGGAGCTGGAGATGGAGCTGCTGGAGGTACTGGAGCTGGAGCTGGTGGTGCTGCTGGCGTTGGAGCTGGAGACCCTGGAGCTGGAGGTGCTGGCCCTGGGGGTGCTGGTGCTGTCGGTGCTGGTTCTGGAGGAGCTGTGCGGCCGCGACCGTACTTCGTTCCACTTCTTCAGCAGGTTCTTGGTCTCCCGCCTTCTACTGGCCTTACTCCTCCCTTACTGTGTCCACCGCCTGACTAGTCGCAGCCGCAGTTACAGCCAGCCTCCCCACTGCCTGCTCCTTCTCCTTACACTGAGCAGACAGGAGGTTTAGGAGAGCGTCGTGAGCTTGCGTCTCGTCCTGCGTCGCCTGTTCGCGCTGTTCGCACTGGTTGTCGTGTTCCGCGTCAGCGTCCTCCTCCTCTCCCCGGCACGCACCAGATGGAACTTCGTCCTTCCTCTGGTCCACAGCGTGTCCCTCTGCTGTCTCCTCCTGCGTCCTCTCTTCCTGACGTTCCTGACCCGCCGTCAGACCTTGCTCGTGCTGCCAGTCCTACTGTCACTCGTCTTCTAGCCACTGTTGTCACTCTCCCTTCGTTTAAGTCCACTGCTGCGTCTGCCCTAGTCGCTGAGCTTGTTGACTTTGCTGCCGCCTCTCGTCTCGACTACGCCGCTAGTCTTGTTGCTGAGTCTGAGTCTGACTGTCCTCCGTCCGTTGGGGGTGAGTGTGCCCGAGGCACGGACGTCCTTGAGGATAGGCAGGAGGACTTTGAGTGTCTTGCGGCTGCTGTACCTCATCTCGTGGCCATGCTGCTTGCACCTGAGGGAGACCCGGATGCTTTAGACATCCCGACCCCGCGCTCTTACGCAGAGGCGATTACGGGTCCCTACTCCTCTCAGTGGAAGACAGCTTGGAAGTCCACAGGCACTTACGTCGACGAGGTTCCCCCTCCTGGGGCGAACATTGACGATGGCATGTGGATTTTCAGGGTGAAGCGGCCGCCGGGTTCTCCGCCTGCCTTCAAGGCTCGTTACGTTGCACGAGGCTTCAGTCAGCGACAAGGAGTTGACTTCTTCCAGACCTTCTCCCCTACCCCGAAGATGACCACTCTTCGGGTGTTGCTGCACGTTGCTGCTCAGCGTGACTACGAGCGTCACTCTCTTGACTGCAGCACAGCTTTCTTACAGGGCACTCTGCACGAGGAGATCTGGCTGCGCCGCCCACGGGGCTTCACTGGGTCGTTTCCCGCAGGTACCCAGTGGAGCCTCCGGCGGCCAGTCTACGGTCTCCGCCAGGCGCCTCGTGAGTGGCACGACACACTGAGGACGACACTTGCGGCTCTTGGGTTTGCTCCTTCGACTGCTGACCCGTCGCTGTTTCTGCGCACCAACACTTTTCTGCCGCCGTTCTACATCCTCGTGTACGTCGACGACTTGGTCTTTGCCACTGCTGACTCTCAGGCACTGGCCCTTGTGAAGTCGGAGCTGTAAAAGAGACACACGTGCACAGACCTGGGTGAGCTGCGCAGCTATCTTGGCTTGCAGATCACTCAGAACAGAGCACGGCGCACCATCACCCTGACTCAGTCACACATGGTGCCGCAGGTCCTTCAGCGCTTCGGCTTCCGGTTCTCCTCGCCACAGTCCACTCCTCTGCCTACAGGTCACTCGCTCTCAGCTCCACCTTCGGACGAGTCCGTAGAGCCGAGTGGCCCGTATCCACAGCTTGTGGGCTGCCTCATGTACCTGATGACCTGCACTCGACCTGACCTTGCCTACCCTCTTAGCATCCTGGCATGCTACGTTGCGCCCGGGAGACACCGACCAGAGCACTGGGAGGCCGCTAAGAGGGTGTTGCGCTACTTGTGCAGTACGTCGGGCATGTGGCTCGTGCTTGGAGGACGGGGTCGAGTTGTCCTCTTTGGACACGCAGACGCTTCTTGGGTTGACGACTTGGCTACGCAGCGGTCGTCACAGGGTTACACTTTCAGCCTTGGCTCCGGCTCTGTTTCTTGGCGGTCTACCCGCTCATCTTCGGTTCTCAGCTCCAGTTGTGAGGCTGAGATCTACGCTGGGGCCATGGCTGCACAGGAGTTACGCTGGCTCACCTACCTGCTGACCGACTTGGGGGAGCGGCCTCGTTCTCCTCCAGTTCTGTACGTCGACAACAAGGCCATGATTTCCTTGTGTCAGTAGCACAGACTGGAGCCCGGAACGAAGCACATCGCTCTGCGTTACTTCCTTGCTCGAGAGTTGCAGCAGCGTGGTCAGCTTCGTCTTGCGTACGCGGCCATCCGGGCCAACACTACTGATGTCTTCACTAAGGCCCTTGGGTCTGGTGATCATCAGCGTTTCTGTACTGCTTTAGGCCTTCTGCCAGCTTCGTCACACTTGCTCACTGCTTGACCTTGCCTGTACTGTGATCTATAGATATACCTGCATGCTTTCACTTGCTAGGTTGTGATCACTGTCCTGCTTGTTTTCTTTTATATAACTCTGCATGTGAACTTGCCTTGTGGCCATTTGCTTGTGCTCAGAATGCGTGGTGACTTTGTGATCCACCCTGAGCTTGCTTGTGTATCTTGACAGGTCTTGTGACCTTTTGTTCTCCCCCACTTTGCCTATGGGGGTGTGTCAAACTTATATGTTGCATGTTCTGTAGGCTGTAGTGGGGTAGCCCATATGGGGTACAACCCAATTAGGGTTTGCTACTTGTACTCGTGAATGCTGTCAATTCAATCATTCTCGTTTATTCTGCTGACAGAGGCGTCTCCTTGCTCCCTCTGCTCTCCAATATGGAAGAACTGGCCCGCGGTGCGCTCTTTCTTCTTCTCCGCACCGCCGTTGCTCTTCGGGTTGTTGTCGGACGAATCGGCGACCATGTTCGCGCCGTTTTTCTGATTCCTCCGTGCGCCGCCATCCTGGTGACGATTCTGGGGGGTCCAACCTTCGGGTTTCTTATAACACAAGAACCAGGGATGCCCCTCCTTCTCACAATACCAGCAAGTCCATTTCATTTTGCCACCAGCACCCGATTTGCCCCCACGTCCAGATTTCGCACCACGACCCCAACCGGTACCTCCCTGTTGGTCGTTGGAGTCGTCGTCCTTCTTTGCACCGCGTCTAGCACCACCGAAGCCACGTCCTCTGCCACGTCGGCTCCCTTGCATCCCGTAGCCCCTGCTGCCGTCGTCTCCACCCCTCAGTTGGCGGCGACGGAAGTTCTCCTCCAGAATCTTCGTCCGCACCCACTCGAGCGTCCACAAGCTCTGGTTCTGCGGCAGGCTCAATCCGCTCGTGAATTGAAGCCACGATTCCGGCAGCAGCGACAGCATCTTCAAGCACTTGGTCTGCTCTAGATAGGTGATTCCCGCGGTCGCCATCTTCGCGTAGAGGTTGCGCATTTTGTCCAAAACAGGTTGCACCGGCTCTCCCTCACTCAAGCGCAACGCGGACAGCTCCCTCTCCATCATGAGCGTCGCGGCGACGGAGGTAGGGGCGTGCAGCTCCTTCAGCACGGTCCACGCCTTCGGACCGCAATCAACCTCCGGCAGCAGGCGCATGACGTGGTGACGCTGGTTCAACTCCAAACTCTGCGACATCAAGTAGTAGCCAGCCGAGGCGTGCTCGTCCCAATCTTCCTGCAGCGCGGGGTCACTCGGTCTAGGCTCCTCCCCAATCATTAGTTTCAGCAAACCGATCTGACGGAAGTAAAGTTGCATTTTCCAGGCCCAATCATCATAGCCCTCACCATTGAACTTCTCGACGGTGAAGTTCTTCAGCACCTCCTTGATCAGCGAGCCCTGGTTTGTTCGCGCTCCCCTTGGCGCCGAAACACCAGAATCTCGGCTGACGCTACGATCTTGGGCTGAAGATTCACCAGCTCCTGCCGAGGTATTTCCCGCCATAGCTACATATAACGAGGATCGCTATAACGCAACTCTGATACCAGCTTGCTGGTGTAAGGGCCAAATAAACTCAGGCTATTATGACTTAATCAAACTTAAAACCTCTCCTCGTTGGATGCACGACCCCGACACACGACGCGATGCGTCGGCTCGCGGCAACTCTGTTACGAGGCCCGGCACTTGAATGGATCTACAGTAGCAGCAAAATCCGAGGCGAGGGATCGTGCGCGCAGTTTCGGGCAGCCCTTATTAAACGTTTCGAACCCATTATTTCATCCTACATGGCGCGGTAGCAGATTCATCAGCACCGACAATTCGACAGTGTGGCGCAATACACGCAGCAGATGGAGAAATTCTTCAATCGCATCGACGACCTGACCGAAGGGGAAACAATCCAAGCGTATACAGTGGGACAAGAAAACGAAGTCCGCGGACAGGTGATTGCAGCGAACTATAGTAGCTATGGTATGCGGAGCCGAAAGGTTCGACACGATGACCAAGGGTCAACATGAAACACGACGCAACGGGCCGAACAGGAATTTCGGCACGGACCGATCGGCATCCCCCATGATCGCCGACCCGATGGATATCGATAAGATCGGCGCGAAGCAACGGCCTGCAAAAAATGAAACGTGCGAATTTTGCGGCGGACATCGAATCTTGGCGTGTTGGAAAATGGAAAAGGCACGTGCGGGGCAAGAATAGTGCGGCACCCCCGAAGTAAAATAAACGAGAAACGCCAGTAGCCACGGATTGAGCTGGCCATCGCGAAAATATCCGAAAAAAAGGAAAGGGCGATGGCGTGGCGACTTCGGAGCAGGAGAAAAAAATCGAAAATGATGGCGCGAATTTAAAACGTCACAATCGGTCGGCACCAGGGGAAATTGCCGAGCCAAAAGGAGAATTTGCGAAGAAAGACTCTACACCGACCGAGAAATCCCAGCCAATCACCCGCTAGAGTAAGAAATTGTTAAAGTTATCCTATAAAGATAATTTAACTAAGAATATTACTTCTCGTGGTTTTCAAGCCTTTGAAGAGAGTTAGAGGCTAAAAGAAAGCCTTTAGAAATAGTACCGGTACCAGAAAAGGGTCGAGCGTTCTGAGGAGTTCCTATTCTCTCCCAGCAGGGTGTGAAGGCTCCATGTTCCCCACAGGTGAAGCCGACACAACTGCAAAGGCTTAGGAGAAGGTTCCAGGCCCAGGGGAAGCTGTATCGGCCTTGGAAAATTCCATTTACCCCCCCAGGTGAAGTTGGAAGTAGAAAGTGCAGCTTCGGGTGTAGGGAATACGAATAGTTATTTTGATGTACCCTATGGCCCTATAAATAAGATTATCTTTGGTTAATTGGAGCGACAGCAGCCACTACTCCTCGAGGTACTTTGCTGAGGGCGATGCCTCCAAGCAATAGTGGACAGTGGTGCGTCCCACTCGGTGTGTGACCGACATTGGAGAAAATTGGGGAGTCCTCGGAGGAGACACAGTTCACAGCAACGATGGTGGACGTCTCGAAGCTACCCATCCACGGCAAGTCAACACTACAACTGCAGATAGGTGCGCAGATGTAGAAGCCGACTTTGCCGGTCACGAACATCAAATGATTAGATTTTACCTTGGGGCGTAATTATCTGGAGCGGTTCAACCGCGCGATAGACTGGGTCAACCTGAAGGCCTGCATCTACAACAATGGGAAACGTGTGGAGTTGCAAAGCTGGATGGATACAGGAGATATTCCGGAGGCGACACTTGCACAGTTCGAGCAAACGGTGAACAAAAGTAACACGGGTTACCAGGCGCTAGTAATGGCAGCAGCAGAGGAGGAGAAACTGCTGGACGGTGTTGGAGGAATACAAGGACCTCATGCCAGACGACCTTCCTGCTGGAGTGCCTCCAGCGCAAACCCATAAACACGAGATCGTGGAAGAGCCAGGTGCAAAACAATTGGGTGCAAATTCGCTTTGCACGACATCCTGCCGTCTGATTGTATGAGTATGCGTGTGCGAATGCATTTGCGTATGAATGGTGTGTTCGTGTGTTTGTTTGCTTTCGCAATTTTCACTTGACGCATTTGCAGGTACTCGCGCGATGTGCGCTTCAGCACAACATTGTACGCGCTATGAACAGTGCAAGCAGAAAGGACGAGCTCGCAAAGGAACCCAAGATGAAGCTTTGCCGTTCGGTTCATTTGAATGCGCATAGTCTGTTTTATCCAACTCGGAATTGTACTATTTTGTTTGGTAAACAATTGTGTAGCAGGGCAGGCACTATAATGGTACAATTAGGTGAAGGTTGGATGTTGATTGTCTGTATCTGTGTACTATAGGGTCAGGGGAAACCAGGGGAAACACAAATTTGGCTGGTTGGGCAAGGACAAAACAGGTCCTGCTTTTAGGACCTGAACCTGGTTGTTGTTTTTTCCAGTTTGGAAAAACAGAACCAGAGGTTGTTTACCAACCTACCACCTGCTGTTTTGTCCAGCCAGGTTGGTTCTGTTGCTTGGAATCAATTGGGATCATCCCTGGTAGTTCCCAGGTTGATTCCCAAGATCCTTGGTAGCTAGAGCAATATATTCCTTCTTTGTTTGTGCTCTGAATATAGTCAAATTGATTCAAGCGAATTTCTTCCTTGCTGGAAATTCGTTTTCTATGCGGTTCGACGGCGGAATGCTACCGAGTCAACGCTAGTACGTTAGAATTACGACGCTAGGGACACGATGTCCAATTCGTAACTCTGCAATGGCAGAACTTTTCTTGGTTTATATTTTAAAGCTCTTGGAGTGAGCTTCGAAATAGCGAATGCTCAGCTTAATCCGATCGTCGGTATGCGTGGCACGCTGCGCGACGTTCAAGGTACTCTTGCTGTTTTGACTAATTTCCTCTTAATATCTTTCTCTCTACATACTCGGACCCGAGGATAGGGGCTGGTCTTGTACCAAGCAGGTAGGGAACCGGTGCGCCGTAGGGAGAGGTGGATGGTCGGATCAGTTTCCGGTCCAGCAGGTATCTGATTTTTTATGTCTGCTAGCTTAGTTGGGCTGAGGCGGTATGGTGCACGTGAGACTGGTTTCTGGTGCTTGGTGCTTGGTACAAGACCAGCCCCTATCCTCGGGTCCAAGTTTGTAGAGAGAGGAGTCAAGAATGACTTAGCCAAATTAGCAAGAGTACCTTGATCGACGCGCAACGTATCGTGCAGACCGTCGATCGGATTAAGCTGAGAATTTGCTATATCGAAGCTCGCTCCAAGAGCAATAAAATGAGCCAAGTTGCCTCGCGAAAAGTTCTGCCATTACGAAGTTATGGCTCGGACTGCGTTGGCCTAGCGTCATAGTGCTAGCGTACCAGCATTGACTCGGGTAGCATTCCGCCGTCGCACCGCGTAGAAACGAAATTCCAGCAAGGAAGGAACTCGCTTGAAACAATTTGACTATATCCAGGTACAAACAGAGAAGGAATAAATAGTTCTAGCTAGCAAGGACCTTGGGAATCAAGCTGGGAACAACTAGGGATGATCCCAAAAAAATCCAAGCAACAGAACCAACCTGGCTGGAGAAAACAACAGGTGGTAGGTTGGTAAACAACCTCTGGTTCTGTTTTTCCAACCTGGGAAAACAACAACCAGGTTCAGGTCCTAAAAACAGAACCTGTTTTGTCTTTGCCCAACCAGTCAAATGCTGGTTCCGCTGGTTTCCCCTGGCCCTGTAGCATGCAGATAAAGACAAACAACATCCAACCTTCACCTCAATTGTACCCCTATAGTGCCTGCCCTGCTACACTATAGTCAACCAAACAAAACAGTACAAATTCGAGTTGGATAGAACTGAATCTGCGCAATCAATTTAACCGAACTGCAAAGCTTCCATTTTTGGTTCCTTTGTGAGCCCGTCCATTTTGCTTGCACTGTTCATAGCGCGTACAATGTTGTGCCGAAGCGCACATTGCGCGAGTACCTGCAAATGCATCAAGCGAAAATTGCGAAAGCGAACAAACACACGAACATTCCATTCACACCCAAATGCATTCGCGCACGTATACTCGTACAAACAGACGGCAGGATATCGTGCAATGTGAATTTGCACCCAACATCGGCACGTGGCTCTTCAAGTACAAACATCGGCACGTGGTTGACTTGGCACCTGCGCGACGGTGCAAAACGCGCTCGACCGTCACCGCGAACATGCGAAGTGGGTGCGCACCTGCGCTACTGTCCCCTGCAGTTGCAACGTTGGCATGCCGCTCTGCTGCAACGTTGGCAAGCCACCATGGTGCAATGTTGGCAGGCCGCCTTTCTGCAACGCTGGCGTGGTGCCTTTTCAGCAGTGCTGGCAGGTCGCCGACTTTGCTGCGCTGGCGGTCGACCTGACCGTGTGCTAGGCAGACTAGCATCTGATGTAGTCATTCTTGCCATTGTTGTTGCAACCATTGTTCTCAACGTTTGCTAGTGAAACTCTTGCCAACTTTCATCGTGAATGCATAAGTTCTAGAGAACGCTAAGGAACGCTGCGATCACTCGTACCACCCGTGCTTTCTCCCGTAGTCCAGCTCCATGTGGAGAGAGACTCTCTAAAAGTAAAGCATTTTTTTATAGTACCAACCATATGGGTAAGTAACGCACTTACTCTTGGTACCAACCATATGGGTAAGTAACGCACCTAATCTCAAAACCAACCATATGGGTAGGTAACGCACATACTCTTAAAACCGACCATATGGGTACATAACGCACTTTCTCTTCGTGCCAATCATATGGGTAAGTAACGCACATACTGCTACCCTCATTCCAGCTGCTACCTGCTCCTCATTAGGGCATTGAACAACCCTTGCCAGCTGCCCGGTAGCAAACGCGACATCCGGTCGTGTGTTGACCGCCGCATACATGAGGCTGCCCACCAACGAGTGAAATCGGCGCCTCTCCTCTTCACCAACGCTCTCCTCCTCTGGTCCCTTCACACACTTGAACCCAGAGGGAAAGGGAGTAGCCACATGGCCTTCACTCTGCCCAAAGTTGGCAGCCAAGGCCTCCAGGTACTTCCGTTGGTGCACTCGCATGCACCGCTTCTCCACGTCACGCTCGATGTGGAGCCCAAGGTAGAAGTTCACGTCCCCAAGGGACTTGCACTTGAATTTGTCTTGAAGCTTCAGCATCACCTCCTTCACAAGGTCAGAGGAGGGTGAGAAGATCAGGATGTCGTCCACGTACACCACCATGAAGCTCCTCTGCTCCCCCTCGCCAAGCATGAACAAGGAGTGATCGGCCGTTGAGGGAGTGAAACCGATCTCCTCCAACACTTCACGCAGCTTCATGTACCATTGCCTAGGGGCCTGCTTCAGCCCATAGAGGGCCTTCTTCAGCTTCCACACTCTGCCACTACCGTCGTCAAACCCCTCTGGCTGCGCCATGAAAATCTCCTCCTCAAGGATTCCGTTGAGGAACGCCGTTACGATGTCTAGCTGCTTCACCACCCAACCTTTGATGGTGGCTCCCGCGAATAGGGTTCGCAGCGTCGTCGGCTTCACCACTGGAGCAAACAGCTCCTTGAAGTCCACCTTTCTCCTTTTGCTGGTACCCCTTGGCCACCAGCCTAGACTTGTAACGCTCGATCTTGCCGTCGGCGTCGGACTTGATCTTGAAGAGCCAATTGGACGTAATTGCCTTACGCCCCTCCGGTAGCTCCACCAGTTCAAACGTGTCATTCTCCTCGATGCTCTTCAGCTCACTCTCCATTTCCTTCTTCCACTCCTCAGCATCACCACTCTCCAGGGCCTCCTTGAGAGTTGCTGGTTCTCCCGGCATCTCCACCGGGGAGAAGAACGCGAAGGCACACTCCTCGTAGTCACTCTCCTCGTCGTCTCCGACCATCATTGCCGCTCCGGCCAGGGCGGTCTTGCCCTGCTTTCCCGGCGCATCATAGGTCAGCCTACTTGGGGGTTGGACTCTCCTCTTCCCCCTTCCTTCCTCCTCAGCTGCAGGGACTTGAAGGTCTTGACGTTGCTGCGGTGTGGCTCGAATCCGTGGAGCACTCGTAGTGCGGGAAGGGAGTGACGGTGCACGCTCGCTCACTTGCTGCACCTCCTCCTCTTCTTCCTCTGCATCATTGGCCTCCTCTACCCCATTCACAAGGGAGGATTGCCTTGTGGTGGTGCTGCCGCTGCTCAGCTCCAAAGGCAGCTCCACATGCTCCAGACCGGAACTCTTCACCTCCCCAGACCGCACGCCTATCTTCGCCTCATTCTCCGCCTTCCAATCCTTGTACATGAAGTTCTCCATGAACTTGCAGTCCCTGCTCACCAGGAATTTCTTGGTGAATGGGTCCCAAAGAAGCCATCCCTTGCTGTTTTGAGCCATGCCCAAGTGCACGGCCCACACCGCCTTGGCACCAAGCTTGTTGTGCCGAAGATGCTTAGGCACGAGCGCCATGCACATGCACCTGAACACCCGAAACATATCCACCTTTGGCTTCCTTCCAAGCCACTCCACATAGGGCACCCATTTGTCTGCTCCCACATGAGTCAAAACTATGTTCTTGGCCACACACGCGCTCCGCACCGCATCAGGCCAGAAATAGTCGGGTAGCCCGGCTTCAATGAGCAACCCGCGTGCCGCCTCCGTGATCGTCCGGTTCGCTCGCTCGGCGATGCCGTTCATTGCAGGGGAGTATGGCATGGTGAGGGAGTGCCGAATACCATTCTTCTTCAGCCACAACCCAAACTCCTTGCTCAGGAACTCTCCCCCTCGATCGGTGCGGATTGACTTGACTAGACGGTCTTGTTGCCGCTCCACCATCGGGAACCAATCCGTCTTCAACGTTTCAGCTACATCGCTCTTCTTGGCCAGCACGTACACCCAAGTCATACGGGTGTAGACGTCCACAATAGTGAGGAAATACTCAGCTCCAGCAGCTCCAAGCTTCAGGGGGCCCACCACGTCCATCACCACCTCATCAAGTGGTGCCTTAGCCGTTGTCTCCGAACTAGAGAATGGGAAACGGGTGAACTTGGCTTGCATGTACGTTGGGCAGCCAAGCACCTCATCGGGCTCTCCCTTCACACGTATGCCAGCAACCATCTGGTTCTTCACTAGCTGCTGCAAGATGGGAAACGCCACGTGCCCCATTCGCCGATGCAAAGTGAGCCAATCACACTCCCCCGTAGCCGAAGTCGGGTTGGAGAATGCCGCGCTCGCAATAGCGCCCCACATGCTCTCTCCGTACTCCTCCTCCGCTGCTGCCTCGGGGTTCTCCTCACCCTTGTGCTGCTCCTTGGCTGCTGCACCTTTCTCCTTAGGTTCACCAAACTTGCTGATCCCTCCAAGATTGCACTTCTTGGACTCCTTCTCCTTAACGCGGTCGTTCGCGCCATCGCCGCTACCAACCGCTTCACCCTTGGTGATGACGCTTGCTGCCACTTGCCTCTCCTTAGGCATGGGGACCATAGGGATCTGCCACATCTCGTTGTAGACGTCCCTATCCTCGTGAAGGTCCCAAAGAATCCGATCGCCAAGCCTTGCGGTGTAGGTCTTGGCTCCCTTCGAGTTTGTGTCCATGCCGGCCTTTGCCAACCGCCGCACGGAAATCAAGTTCGCAGCAAGGCTGGGCACCCAAAGCACGTTCTTGAGGCCCACATCTTCCCATCAGCACCCTTGAACATGGCCTTCCCCATGCCTTTCACCTCTGCTCGCTGCCCCAAAGCCGATGTGACATGCTTCACCGGTGACGGTTCAAGTTCGGTGAGCAAGTCCGCGCGAGGTGTCATGGTATAGGTAGCGCCGCTATCGATCACCCAATAGTCCAGGGGGTGTAGGGTGACCTTTCCCACAGCTGCAGGCTCTTCAAAGTCTTCATCCTTCTCTGGTGCAGCCGGTGCTTGAGTTGACACAAAGTAGAATAGACCCGGGTACCGATCGCCGCTCGGGTCCTTGTCGTTATCTTCGCTCTTCACATTTGCAGCACCACCTCCGCGACCGCCACGGCCTCCACGGCCTCTTCCTCTCCCTCCTCCTGCTCCTCTACCCTCTTGGCCTTGAGCAGGGGTCCAACCATCAGGGAGTTTGAAGCAATCGCGCCACATATGTCCGCTCTTGCCACAATAGTGACATTCGCCGTCAAATCGTCCGCGACCGCGACCGTAGCTCTTGTCGTCGCTGCCGTAACCGCCACTCCCGCGGCCTCCGCCGAAGTTGCTGCCACCATACCTTCCTCCTCCTCGTCCTCTGCCTCTTCCTCGACCATATCCACGGCCGATGCTCGCTGCCCCAGCGCCATCCGCACTCGCCAACTCACGGCGGCGGAAATCTTCTTGAAGGATAGCTCGTTTCACGTCTTCAAGCGAGAGGCGGGGCAAGTCGCGATTCAGGTTGATGATGAGCGAGGACCATGACTCGGGGAGTAGGGCCAGCAACTTGGTCTTCTTTTGGAGCTCACTGTAGTTCAAATCAGCTCCCTCAAGCCTTTCTAGCGTGATCCAGAGAAGGGACCAAAGGCATGGGCTGCTCTCAAGGGTGTACACGCTCCTGCAATAGCGGCGGTAGCTGTGGTGAGGGAGCTGATTTGAACTACAGTGAGCTCCAAAAGAAGACCAAGTTGCTGGCCTTACTCCCAGAGTCATGGTCCTCGCTCATCATCAACCTTAATCGCGACTTGCCCCGCCTCTCGCTTGAAGACGTGAAGCGAGCTATCCTTCAAGAGGATTTCCGCCGCCGTGAGTTGGCGAGTGCGGATGGCGCTGGGGCAGCGAGCATCGGCCGTGGATATGGTCGAGGAAGAGGCAGAGGACGAGGGGGAGGAAGGTTTGGTGGCAGCAACTTCGGCGGAGGCCGCAGGAGTGGCGGTTACGGCAGCGACGACAAGAGCTACGGACGCGGTCGCGGCCAATTCGACGGCGAGTGTCACTATTGCCACAAGAGCGGACACATGTGGCGCGACTGCTACAAACTCCCTGATGGTTGGACCCCTGCTCAAGGCCAAGAGGGTAGAGGAGCAGGAGGAGGGAGAGGACGAGGCCGTGGAGGCCGTGGCGGTCGCGGTGGCGGAGCTGCAAACATGAAGAGCGGAGACAACGACAAGGACCCGAGCGACGATCGATACCCGGGTCTATTCTACTTCGTGTCGACGCAAGTACCGGCTGGTCCAGAGAAGGATGAAGGCTTTGAGGAGCCAGCAGCTGTGGGGAAGGTGACCCTACACCCCCTGGACTATTGGGTGATTGATAGTGGCGCTACCTATAGCATGACACCTCGCCCGGACTTGCTCACCGAACTCGAGCCGTCACCGGTGAAGCATGTCACATCGGCTTTGGGGCAGCGAGCAGAGGTGAAAGGCATGGGCAAGGCCATGTTCAAGGGTGCTGATGGGAAGATGGTGGGCCTCAAGAACGTGCTTTGGGTGCCCAGACTTGCTGCAAACCTGATTTCCGTGCGGCGGTTGGCAAAGGCCGGCATGGACACGAACTCGAAGGGAGCCAAGACCTACACCGCAAGGCTTGGCGATCGAATTCTTTGGGACCTTCATGAGGACAGGGATGTCTACAACGAGATGTGGCAGATCCCAGTGGTCCCTATGCCTAAGGAGAGGCAAGTGGCAGCAAGCATCAGCACCAAGGATGGAGCGGTCGGTAGCGACGATGGCGCGAACGGTCGCGCTAAGGAGAATGAGCTCAAGAAGAGCAAACCTGGAGGGACCAGCAAGTTCAGTGAACCTAAGGAGAGTGGTGCAGCAACCAAGGAGCAGCAAAAGGGTGAGGAGAACCCAGAGGCAGCAGCGGAGGAGGACTACGGAGAGAGTATGTGGGGCGCTATTGCGAGCGCGGCATTCTCCAATCCAACTTCGGCTACGGGGGAGTGTGATTGGCTCACCTTGCATCGGCGCATGGGGCATGTGGCCCTGCCCATCTTGCAGCAGCTAGTGAAGAATGAGATGGTTGCTGGCATACGTGTGAAGGGGGAGCCCGATGAGGTGCTTGGCTGCCCGACGTGCATTCAAGCCAAGTTCACCCGGTTTCCGTTCCCTAGTTCGGAGGCAACGGCAAAGGCACCGCTTGATGAGGTGGTGATGGACGTGGTGGGCCCCCTGAAGCTTGGAGCTGCTGGAGCTGAGTATTTTCTCACCATTGTCGACGTCTACACCCGCATGACTTGGGTGTACGTGCTGGCCAAGAAGAGCGACGTGGCTGAAACGTTGAAGACGGATTGGTTCCCGATGGTGGAGCGGCAACAAGACCGTCTAGTCAAGTCAATCCGCACCGATCGAGGGGGAGAGTTCCTGAGCAAGGAGTTTGGGTTGTGGCTGAAGAAGAATGGTATTCGGCACTCCCTCACCATGCCATACTCCCCTGCAATGAACGGCATCGCCGAGCGAGCGAACCGGACGATCACGGAGGCGGCACGCGGGTTGCTCATTGAAGCCGGGCTACCCGACTATTTCTGGCCTGATGCGGTGCGGAGCGCGTGTGTGGCCAAGAACATAGTTTTGACTCATGTGGGAGCAGACAAATGGGTGCCCTATGTGGAGTGGCTAGGAAGGAAGCCAAAGGTGGATATGCTTCGGGTGTTCGGGTGCATGTGCATGGCGCTCGTGCCTAAGCATCTTCGGCACAACAAGCTTGGTGCCAAGGCGGTGTGGGCCGTGCACTTGGGCATGGCTCAAAACAGCAAGGGATGGCTTCTTTGGGACCCATTCACCAAGAAGTTCTTGGTGAGCAGGGACTGCAAGTTCATGGAGAACTTCATGTACAAGGATTGGAAGGCGGAGAATGAGGCGAAGATAGGCGTGCGGTTTGGGGAGGTGAAGAGTTCCGGTTTGGAGCATGTGGAGCTGCCTTTGGAGCTGAGCAGCGGCAGCACAACCACAAGGCAATCCTCCCTTGTGAATGGGGGAGATGAGGCCAATGATGCAGAGGAAGAAGAGGAGGAGGTGCAGCAAGTGAGCGAGCGTGCACCGTCACTCCCTTCCCGTACTACGAGTGCTCCACGGATTCGAGCCACACCGCAGCAACGCCAAGGCCTTCAAGTCCCTGCAGCTGAGGAGGAAAAAAGGGGGAAGAGGAGAGTTCAACCCCCTAATAGGCTGACCTATGATGCGCCGGGAAAGCAGGGCAAGACAGCCCTGGCCGGAGCGGCAATGATGGTCGGAGACGACGAGGAGAGTGACTACGAGGAGTGTGCCTTCGCGTTCTTCTCTCCGGTGGAGATGCCGGGAGAACCAGCAACTCTCAAGGAGGCTTTGGAGAGTAGTGATGCTGAGGAGTGGAAGAAGGCCATGGAGAGTGAGCTGAAGAGCATCGAGGAGAATGACACGTTTGAATTGGTGGAGCTACCGGAGGGGCGTACGGCGATAACGTCCAAGTGGCTCTTCAAAATCAAGTCGGATGCCGACGGCAAGATCGAGCGCTACAAGTCTAGGCTTGTAGCCAAGGGGTACCAGCAGAAGGAGAAGGTGGACTTCAAGGAGCTGTTTGCCCCTGTGGTGAAGCCGACGACGCTGCGAACCCTATTCGCGGGAGCCGCCATCAAAGGATGGGTAGTAAAGCAAATGGACATCGTAACGGCATTCCTTAACGGCATCCTTGAGGAGGAGATTTTTATGGCGCAGCCAGAGGGGTTTGATGATGGTAGTGGCAGAGTGTGGAAGCTGAAGAAGGCCCTCTATGGGCTGAAGCAGGCCCCTAGGCAATGGTACATGAAGGTGCGCGAAGTGTTGGAGGGGATCGGCTTCACTCCCTCAACGGCCGATCACTCCTTGTTCATGCTTGGCGAGGGGGAGCAGAGGAGTTTCATGGTGGTTTATGTGGATGACATCCTCATTTTCTCACCCTCTTCTGACCTTGTGAAGGAGGTGATGCTGAAGCTTCAAGACAAGTTCAAGTGCAAGGCCCTTGGTGACGTGAGCTTCTACCTTGGGCTCCACATCGAACGAGATGTGGAGAAGCGGTGCATGCGGGTGCATCAACGAAAGTACCTGGAGGCATTGGCTGCCAACTTTGGGCAGAGTGAAGGCCATGTGGCTACACCCTTTCCCTCTGGGTTCAAGTGTGTGAAGGGACCAGAGGAGGAGAGCGTTGGTGAAGAGGAGAGGCGCCGATTTCACTCGTTGGTGGGCAGCCTCATGTATGCGGCGGTAAACACCCGACCGGACGTCGCGTTTGCTACCGGGCAGCTGGCTAGGGTTGTGCAATGCCCTAATGAGGAGCAGGTAGCAGCTGGAATGAGGGTGGCCAAGTATCTTGGCCAAACACCGACCGTTGGGCTGCAATACTCGGCGGCGGCACAAAGGCGCCAAAAGGGCGCGGATGGTGTTGAACCCGGGCGTTTGTTCCTCACCGCCTACTCGGATGCTTCATATGCATCAGAACCAGAGGACATGACAAGTGTGGGAGGCTTCATATGCTGTGTTGGTGGAGGCCCAACTGCTTGGGAGAGCAAGAAGCAGGTTGACCAAGCTTTGAGCTCGGTGGAGTCCGAGTACATGGCACTCTTCCGTGCCGTACGGGAGATTGTGTGGCAGCGGCGTTTGTTGGCTGAATTGAGGGAGGAGCAGCAAGGACCTACCCCACTGTACTGTGACAGCCAGGGTGCCATTGCTCTTGCTAAGAACCCTGTGTTGCATGGACTCACGAAGCACATGAGGGTGAAGTGGCATTGGACGAGGAGCATGGTAACCGCGGGTGAAGTTGAGTTGCGCTACGTGAAGACCACGGGGCAGCCGGCTGACATGATGACCAAGAGGCTGGTGGAGCAGCAGCATTGGAAGTGTTGCAAGCTGGCTGGGATGGCTCTGAACTGAGAGAGCAACATATCCTAAGGCCAACAATCCGAGGGGGAGTTTGTTGGTGCAACCCTACGGTTTGCACTCGGCTTGTTGTCCGTGTGCGTGAATGTCTGTGTGTATGGAATGGTATGAGGGCATGGGATAATATATATTTCATGCTTATAATTGTGTGTGAATGTTTGAGTCATGATGTCGAGTGTGTGTGTCGAGTCAATAGCGAGTTATCGCTAGACGCGTGTTACGCGGTCGTTTTGTGTCTCGCGCGCGGTTTCTATTTTGTCGTGCGCGGTTTCTATTTTGTCCTGTGTCGAACGTTCGGCGTGTCGCAGGTGTGTGCAGCAGACCCATCAAGAACTCAAGGATGAGTTTGTGATGAAGAGCCCGAGCCTTGGTGTCAAGCCTCAAGTGATTTCGAAGCTTGCCAAAAGGGTACACCTCAAGATATTGAAGATAGTTACATTACTTTGTGTAGTGTAACATTTCACTTGGTGTAGGCCCTAGTGAAGGGTAGTTTCGAGACCCTTCGTGGTTGGGGACAGTGTGGCACTGTTCCACATCACTGTACCTCGGCTCTTGGGGTTTGTAGGAGCTGGGAGTCATTCCCAACTCGTAACTCTTCCTAACTTGTGTTCTAAGACTATAGTGGCTGCCATAGTACCGTTCGTTCAAACCGACGCTGTGTCGTCAATTTTTTATCAAATCGTGCAATCTAAATTGCTAATTGTAGACGACGTGAAGACGCTCCAGATCCAATTTGAATCAAGTCATTTGCAGCTGTGAGCAGAACGCTATCAACGTTTGAAGCCGCTGTGCAGAAATCCGTCTGTGCTCTCTATCTTTCGTTTTAGGCACATTCAAGCCTATTGTGACTATAACAATTACAAGGAATATGAAGAGGTGCAACTAGCTGTTTTATTGTTGCTGTTGCGGTTCGATACAGTGACGACTCGGGAAACTGCTCAATAACGAGTCAGTTGTTTGTCCTTGCTGTCGCGCTGAATTTTGGCGAGTCAAAGGTCGCTGACCTTTGACCTTCGCGTAACCTCTGTCAGAATGTTATAATTGTCTAGCCTGCAGTGGGGTACTCCATAGTGAGTACAGCCCAATTAGGGTTTGCTATATGTATCCAACTGCTTGCTAGTGAAACCCCTCCTTTCTTCATTCTTGTTTCTGCTACTACTTCTGACAACCTCCAGCTGTTGCGTTTTGTCAACCTCTCTCAAAGTAGGAATGCAACGGAATGTGTGAACTAGGGAAACAAGGGATACAAATAGCAACCCTAAAAGTGTTGTACTGTCAGATTTATATGACATAGCTACTGTAGGCTATAGTGGGGTAGCACATATGGGGTACAGTTTTCTAGGGTTTACATTTGTACCCAACTTTCCCTTAGTCATTCATTCTCGTTCAGTTTCTCATGGTATCGAGCAGGTTCCCCTGTGGGAACTGTTCCTAGGGCCCACCACCTTTTTTTTTCTGCCCGGAGCGCGCTCTACACTGCCCGAGTCGCGCTCCCCTCTCTCGACCCTGTCGCGCCGCCTTAGCGGCCCCGTCGCGTCGCGCCTGCGGCCCCGTCGCGTCGCCCTCGCGGCCCCTGCACGTCGCGCCGCCCTAGCGGCTGCGTCGCGCCGCCCTCGCGGCCCCGATCCGCCGCCCTCGCGGCTCCTTCGTGTCGCGCCGCCTCGCGGCCCTTTCACGCCGCCCTCGCGGCCCTTTCTAGCCGCCCTCGCGGCCTCTTCAAGCCGCCCTCGCGACCCCCCCCCTCCTAGCCGTCCTCGCGGCCCCGTCGCCTACCCCTGCGGCCCCGGCGCCGCCCTTCCCTGCCTCGGCGCCGCCTCTGCTGGCCCCGTCGCCTACCCCTGCGGCCCCGGAGCTGCCCTTCCCGGCCCCGGAGCTGCGCTTCCCGGCCCCGGCGCCGCCTCTACTGGCCCCGACGCCGCTCCACCCGGCCCCGACGCCGCTCCACCCGGCCCCGACGCCGCTCCACCCAGCCCCGCCGCCGCTCCACCCGGCCCCACCGCCGTCCCCACGCGGCCCCGCCGTCACCACCAAGCCGCCAGCTCCGCCGAGCTACTGCCGAGCCGCCCGATCCACCAGAGCCGCCCGAGCCGCCGCGCCACCTGAGCCGCCCGAGCCGCCGGGTCGCCGAGCCGCCGAGCTGCAGTTGCTGCTGAGCCGCCGTACCGCCGAGCCGCCCGAGCCGCCCGAGCCGCCGAGTCGCCGAGCCGCAGTTGCTGCCGAGCCGCCGTACCGCCGAGCCGCCCGAGCCGCCCGAGCCGCCGAGTTGCCGACCCGCCGAGCCGCTCGAGCCGCCCTGTCCGGTAAGAGCAGCGCCTCTGTCACTGCACTGCCCTTACCCTACTGTTCGCGCTGCTAGTCTACTGCTGTCATGGCTACCCCTAGTGTCCTCGCTTTTGACGCTGAGGGTCGGGCCATTGACTTTGACGTCTGGGTAGATGACCTGCAGCTTTTCCTACAGTGCGATAGGGCAGACGGTCTCTCCCTCTTTGACCTCACCTCTGGTGCCTCTCCTGCCCCTGCTGCTGATGCCGACGCCACTGTTCGCTCACAGTGGGCTACATGCGATGCTGCTGCACGTCTTGATGTGCGTCGCCACCTGCCTACCTCTGAGCGTGCGCACTTTAGCTAGTACAAGAGTGCTCACACCTTGTACGACGCTGTAGTTGCGCGCTACTCCTCCCCTGCCACTGCTGCACTGAGCCGCCTCATGCTACCGTACCTCTTCCCTGACCTTGCTGCCTTTCCCACAGTCGCTGACCTCATTACGCACCTCCGCACTAGTGACACTCGCTACCGCGCTGCGCTTCCTGCTGAGTTCTGCGCCAAGAACCCCCCCCCCATGTACATCACCCTCTACTACATAGTCACCCGGCTCCCTGACTCCCTTCACGTAGTCAGGGACCACTTCCTCTCAGTTTGCCCCACCACTCTCACCGTTGACCTCCTCGAGAAGGCCCTCCTAGCAGCAGAGAAGAGCATAGTCGCTGTAGGAGCCTCTCGTGGTGACCCTCGCACCCCCGTCTTTGAGGGGTGTTCCCCCTCCCCCCTTTTGCCCTCTGTTGCCTCTGCTGCTGCGGCCGACCTCGTTGGTTTCGAGTCGGTCGGCGCTGCGTCTGCCCCGAGCGGGAGACGCCGCACCGGCAAGGGCAAGGGGGGTAAGGGTGCTGGAGGGGCTGGCGGGGGTGGCGGAGGTGGCGGTGGCGGCAGTGGAGGGGGTGGGGGTGGTGGTAGGAGTGGTGGCGGGGGTGGAGGTGTCGGTGGCGGCAGTGGAGGCGGAGGCGGCGGCGGCGGTGGCGGTGGGAGCGGAGGTGGCGAAGGTGGCGGCGGTGGAGGAGGCGGCGGCGGAGGAGGTGGAGCTGGTCGGGGTGGCGCTGCGCAGAGGGTCGGCTCCGGTGGTGGTCAGCGCCAGCAGCAGCAGCAGCAGCAGCGTCAGCAGCGCACTCGTGACATCCCCCCCCCTCAGCAGCTCCGTGAGTGGTACGCTGCACGCCAGCGGGGTGGGGGTACTGGTCCGTGCACCTACGTCCTACGCACCGGCAACCGCGCGGGTGAGCAGTGCGGGGGTGCGCACTCCACCCAGCGCTGCTTTGGCCGCCTGACGGACGCTTGGTGTCACCAGTTCCCTGAGGCCACTGAGATCCCCCGCTGGGGCGAGCTGTCTAGGGCGGGTGTAGCTGTCTTTGACCTTGACTTTGATGCTATTCTTGCTGCCATGTATGCTGTGACTATTAGTGATGAGGGTGACTGTTACCGGTGTTTTCCGCCCGACCCGGGCATTGAGACTGCTGCTCTAGGTACTGGTGAGGCTGCTGCTCTAGGTGCTAGCGAGGCTGCTGCTCTAGGTGCTCGTGCGTCTGCTCCCTCAGGTGCTGATGAGTCTGCTCTCTCAGGTACTGCGTCGGCTTCGGCCTCCCACACCTTCACCCTTGACTCGGGGGCTTCTCGCTCCTTCTTTCGAGACCGCACCACACTCACGCCGCTTGGCCGGCCAGTTGCAGTCTCTCTGGCAGACCCCTCTGGGGGTCCTGTCCTTGCTCACTTCTCCACTGTCCTCCCGTGTCCGGCGGCCCCCTCTGGCACCCTGTCTGGTCTTTACCTCCCCTCGTTCTCTACGAACTTGGTGAGTGGTGCTGACCTACAGGATGCGGGGGTTCACCAGTTCACTCCTGCGAGTCAGCGGGTGACCCACTGCACGGACGCTCGGACAGGCCGACACCTGGCCACGTTTACACGTCGGCCGGGGTCGAGCCTGTACACACTGACCACTGCGTCTCCTCCAGTCACTGCGTCTGGTCAGGTAGCTGCGTCGGGTCAGGTGTTTGCTGCAGCGTCCAGGTCTGGTCCTGAGTCTGCCCCCTGTTCGTGTCGCCTCCTGTTGCACGAGACTCTCCTCTGGCACCACCGCCTTGGTCACCCCTCCCTGCTTCGTCTCCGAGGCATGGCCTCCCGTGTCCTTGTCTCTGGTCTTCCCCGGTCCCTCCCTCCCCTTCCTCCGGGGCCCGGCCCTACCTGCGTCCCTTGTGTCGAGGGGCGGCAGCGGGCTGCCCCTCACTCCTCCCAGTTTCCTCCGACAGAGGCCCCGCTGCAGACGCTTCACATGGACGTGTGGGGCCCGGCCCGCGTCCGTGGACAGGGTCACGAGCGCTACTTCCTGCTGGTGGTTGACGACTACTCGCGTTACACCACAGTCTTCCCCTTGCGCAACAAGGGTGATGTCACTGAGGTGTTGATCGACTGGATCCGCGCAGCTCGTCTCCAGCTCAGGCAGAGCTTCGGCTCGGACTTTCCTGTTCTGCGTCTGCACTCTGACAGAGGTGGAGAGTTCTCCTCTGGCCTTCTGCGAGCCTACTGTCGTGCACGAGGCATCCGCCAGACCTTCACGCTTCCGGACTCTCCACAGCAAAATGGGATTGCTGAGCGCCGCATTGGCATGGTCATGGACGTCGCCCGTACGTCCATGATGCATGCGGCTGCCCCCCATTTTCTGTGGCCGTTTGCGGTTCGGTACGCGGCGCATCAGATCAACCTTCACCCCAGGGTCTCCATGCCGGAGACCTCCCCAGCTTTGCTGTGGACGGGGAAGGTTGGCGATGCGTCTGCGTTCCGTGTCTGGGGATCTCGGGCGTTTGTCCGCGACTTGTCTGCGGACAAGCTGTCCCCTTGTGCTGCTCCTTGCGTCTTCCTTGGCTTCCCCCCTGACGCGCCAGGGTGGCAGTTCTACCACCCCACCTCTCGCCGTGTTCTGTCCTCCCAGGACGTCACGTTTGACGAGTCGGTCCCCTACTACCGCCTCTTCCCCTACCGCACTCCGTCCCTCCCCCTGCCACCGCTCTTCCTTGTGCCAGGTCCCCCCCCGGTAGACCCCCTCCCCCCTCAGGGTCCTGCCCCTTCAGGTGTGTCCCAGGTAGACGCAGTCGAGCCTGTCGAGGTTACTGGTGACTCTGGTGCTGCTGAGGGTGCTGAGCCTGGGGGTGCTGACTCTGGGGGTGCTGAGCGTGTGGGTGCTACTCCTGGGGGTGCTGAGCCTGAGGGTGCTACTACTGGGGGTGCTGAGCCTGGGGGTGCTGAGCCTGGGAGTGCTACTACTGGGGGTGCTGAGCCTGGGGGTGCTGAGCCTGGGGGTGCTACGCCTAGGGGTGCTGAGTCTGGGGGTGCTACGCCTGGAGGTGCTGAGCCTGGGGGTGCGGAGCCTGAGGGAGCTGGGCCTGCTCGTGTGGCGTCTGGCGGTGCTGCGCCTGGAGGTTCTCCGGGTGCTTCGTCTCGGCGGGAGCCACTCTCTCCACAGGAGCTGCGCGAGTGGTTTGCCCGGCGCTGGAGGCGTGCTGCTGGAGCTGGAGGTTCTTCGGCTGCTGAGGGTGCTGGAGCCGCGGGTCCCGGAGGTGCTCGTACTGGGAGTACTGGAGCTGCTGGGCCTGCGGGCACGACTGGAGCTGGAGCTGCTGAGGGTGTTGGCGCTGAGGCTACTGCTGTCGGTCCTGGAGGCGGTCCTGCTGGGGGTGCTACTGGTGCTGCTGGAGGTACTGGAGCTGGAGGTGCTGCTGGCGCTGGTGCTGCCGCTGGGGGTACTGGTGCTGTCCCTGCTGTGTCTGGAGTCGCCGCGCGGCCTCGGCCGTACTTCGTTCCGCTCCTTCAGCAGGTTCTTGGTCTCCCGCCTTCTACTGGTCCTCCTCCTCCCTTAGAGTGTCCACAGCCTGTCCCGTCACAGTTACAGTTACAGCCGGCCTCCCCACTGCCCGCTCCTTCTCCCTACACTGGTCCTACTGGAGGTCTGGCTGAGCGTCGTGAGCCTGCGTCTCGCCCTGCGTCGCCTGTCCGTCTTGCTCGCACTAGTGGTCGTGGTTCGCGTCAGCGTCCTCCTCCTGTCCCTGGCACGCACCGGATGTCTCTGCGTCCGTCCACTGCTCCTCTGCGTGCCCCTTTGCCTTCTCCTCCTGAGTCCTCTCTTCCTGCTCTTCCCGACCCGGAGTCGGACTCTCTTCGTGCTGCCAGTCCTACTGTCACGCGTCTCCTTGCTACTGTCGTCACTGACCCTTCCTTTGAGTCCACTGCTGCGTCTGCCCTAGTTGCTGAGCTCGTCGACTTTGCTGCTCGCTGTCGTCTAGACTACGCTGCTAGTCTTGTCGCTGAGTCTGAGTCTGTCTGTCCTCCGTCCGTCGGGGGTGAGTGTGCCCTTGGCACGGACGTCCTTGAGGACAGGCAGGAGGAGTTCCAGTGTTTGGCTGCTGCTTCACCTCATCTCGTGTCCGTACTGCTTACCCCTGAGGGAGACCCGGATGCACTTGACATCCCGACTCCGCGCTCTTACGCGGAGGCGATAGAGGGTCCCTACTCCTCTCAGTGGCAGGCAGCTATGGACACAGAGATGGCTTCCTGGAAGTCCACAGGCACCTACGTTGACGAGGTTCCCCCGCCTGGGGCGAACATCGTCAGTGGCATGTGGATTTTCAGGGTGAAGCGACCGCCGGGTTCTCCGCCTGTCTTCAAGGCGCGTTACGTGGCTCGTGGCTTCAGTCAGCGGCAGGGAGTTGACTACTTTTAGACCTTCTCTCCCACCCCGAAGATGACCACTCTTCGGGTACTGCTGCACATAGCTGCTCACCGCGACTACGAGCTGCACTCTCTTGACTTCAGCACTGCTTTCTTGCAGGGCAGCCTGCACGAGGAGATCTGGCTGCGTCGCCCACCTGGCTTCACTGGGTCTTTTCCTCCTGGCACCCAGTGGAGCCTCCGGCGGCCAGTCTACGGTCTCCGCCAGGCACCGCGTGAGTGGCACGACACACTGAGGACTACACTTGCGGCTCTTGGGTTTGCTCCCTCTACTGCCGACCCGTCGCTGTTTCTGCGCACCGACACTTCTTTGCCGCCGTTCTACATCCTCGTGTACGTTGACGACTTGGTCTTTGCCACAGCTGACACTGCTGGACTCGCCCACGTGAAGTCGGAGCTGCAGAAGAGACACACGTGCACAGACTTGGGTGAACTGCGCAGCTACCTTGGCTTGCAGATCACCCGGGACAGAGCACGCCGCACCATTACCCTGACTCAGTCACACATGGTGCAGCAGGTCCTTCAGCGCTTCGGCTTCACGTACTCCTCGCCTCAGGCCACTCCTCTGCCTACTCGCCACTCGCTCTCAGCTCTGCCTTCGGATGAGTCCGTAGAGTCGAGTGGCCCGTACCTAGAGCTTGTTGGCTGCCTCATGTACCTGATGACCTGCACACGACCTGACCTCGCATACCCTCTTAGCATTCTCGCACGCTATGTTGCTCCTGGGAGACACAGACCAGAGCACATGGCTGCAGCGAAGAGGGTGTTGCGTTACTTGTGCAGTACGTCGGGCATGGGGCTTGTGCTTGGAGGGCAGAGTCCAGTGGTCCTCACTGGACACGCAGACGCTTCTTGGGCTGACGACCAGGCTACGCAGCGGTCGTCACAGGGTTACACCTTCAGCCTTGGTTCCGGCTCTGTTTCGTGGCGGGCTACCCGCTCGTCTTCTGTTCTCGGCTCCAGTTGTGAGGCTGAGATCTACGCCGGGGCCATGGCTGCACAGGAGCTTCGCTGGCTCACCTACCTGCTGACTGACCTCGGAGAGCCGCCTCGTTCTCCTCCAGTGCTGTACGTAGACAACAAGGCCATGCTGGCCTTGTGTCGAGAGCAGAGACTGGAGCACAGAACGAAGCACATTGCTCTCCGCTACTTCCTTGCTCGTGAGCTACAGCAGCGTGGTCAGCTGCGGCTTGCTTACGTGGCCTCTTAGGCCAACACTGCTGATATCTTCACCAAGGAACTTGCGCCTTGTGATCATCAGCGCTTCTGTACTCAGCTGGATCTTGTGCCCGCCTTGCCTCACTTGCTCACCCCTTGACCTTGTTTGTACTGTTGCATATATATATACACCTGCTCTTGCTTGTCTAGCCTTATATATATGTGTAATCCTGCATGTGAACTGGCCTTGTGGCCTTGAACTTGTGCTCGGAATGTGTGGTGACTTTGTGATCCACCCTGAGCTTGCTTTGCTTTGCTTGACTGGTCTTGTGACCCCTTGTTCTCCCCCACTTTGCCTATGGGGGTGTGTCAGATTTATATGACATAGCTACTGTAGGCTATAGTGGGGTAGCACATATGGGGTACAGTTTTCTAGGGTTTACATTTGTACCCAACTTTCCCTTAGTCATTCATTCTCGTTCAGTTTCTCATGTACTCCCTAGAGTGCTACTCATTGTAGCCTAAGAACCTATAATAACATTTGACAACCTCCTCGGTTGACTCGTCGTTGCTTCGTTGTAACTTGCTTCGTTTTACAAGTTCGATGTTCCGTCACAACATAAGCGTTAGATCACTTGTTTCCAACAATAGCCATATTTGTTGTTTATGGGCTTGTGCTTAGTTCTTCTTTTGTGTTGGTTTTTGTATCTTGGTTTGATCTAGGAATCCCAGTAGGGCGGAAGTGGGGGTCAGGACTCAGGACTTGGAAGGAATATATAAATGGTGCGGAGAATAGGCGATTGTGGGAGAGCCTAGGCGCAGAGTTGCAAAGCGGATGCTTGTAAACCGAATACGGACTTATTGGAAACCGAATACTGATGCCAAGGTTGGTATGCAGTAACTGAAGGAACGAAATTGATCAATTGATTATATTGAAAGATTACAACAGAAACAACATGAACCTTATAGAGAAACATAGTGACGTGTGCGAGAACGTTCTACGAGAACGTTGTCCATGAAGAACGTTGTTCAAGGAGAACGTGCAAGCACCTACTCTAGTATGCGGTTCCAGGTTGGGACCGCCAGGTGAAAATACCATCAGGTGAAAACACCATCTGATGTATTTCTACCCGCCCAGGAGTAGTTGCGCAGGTTCTTGCAACACTGGCAGCTGCACATACGCGTTTGTGCAATGTCGTCACTTCCCTGGGCCAATGTCGAAATGTGCATACCAAAGCGCACAGATTGGAGTGTACTTGGCAAATTCCGCAATACAGGTAAAACCGGTATGCGGTATGCGAAGTCTCGCTACTCCGCATAGGGCTGCTACACGTGAAACCAGGCGCGTGCAGGGCTTAGCCTCAACACTCCCCTGCCCTGCTCGTGCCTGGGCAACTGAGGGGTTAGCACACCACATAAAGCGAAAGGAAATAATAGAGTACAACAGGGTGACGATCCTGATACTCGTCTGCGTGTTTTCCGCACACGCATACTCACCGCACTTGCCATGTTGAAGGACATGGCACCTAATCTTGCGCGTTGTCACGCGCGTCGTCTGAAACATCGACTTGCCCAACATCCGCGGGTTGCTCGCTAGGCGGGATGTACGTAAGCGCTTCCTTGACGGTCATCGTCGCGATATCCCACCGTCGTTCAGGGTCAGCGTGCATACCGGAATCCAGTTCTTGCAGCGTGGTATCCGGTTTCGCATCATCAAGAAGCATGTTGGCGAATACTGGGCACACATCGGCCCATTTCTTTGGAGGCACACCAAAGTTGGAGCGGGTGGAATGCCGTGTCGGCGGCTTGATTTCCAGCACATCGCTCGAAGAACTGTCTCCAGACGGCTCCCCTGCAGATTCGCCGATGACCTCCACAACGTCGCTCGACGTGCTGTCGCTAATCTACTCCCCTGTCACATGCTCCCCTGCCGGTTTCTGCACACCAGGCGCCGGTTTCTGCATACAAGGCGCCGGTTTCTGCATATCAGGTGCACCAACTTCGGGAAATGCAGCATGTCGACCGTCGACGATGCTGATGCACGGCGCCGAAGGTAGCACGTCAGGTCTCCCCTCATCGTCGTCGGCCGACTTGGACGGGGTGTCGGCGGTGGAACGAGAGAGGCTTTCCGCAGCTAGTAGCGGAGAAGCGACAATAACAGGTACCACACGCGGGTACACCGGTGGGGAGGTAGAGCTCGGCAGCGACGAACACGGACGGAGGTCAGTGCAGAGGACGCGGCCGGTGTAGCGCGCACGACCGAGAACAGCTCCCTCAGCAGATACGAGAAGCGTTTCGTCGCCGGTGTCCTGAAAATGCACACCACTTTCCTCTAGCTGTCCAGCTGACAGCAGATTTGCCTGGACGCCAGGCACATACAGCACATCTGGAATGAGAACATGCGTGCCTGCTGCTCCTTGAAGAGCAATTGTACCGCGACCTCGGACAGGCTGAATAGCGCCACTGAATTCACGCACATGGTGAACGTCGCCTCCCGGATTCATATCCACAAATGCCTCACGCGTGTGCATCCACGCTCACCACACCATGCGGAGAATAGGCGATTGTGGGAGAGCCTAGGCGCAGAGTTGCAAAGCGGATGCTTGTAAACCGAATACGGACTTGTTGGAAACCGAATACTGATGCCAAGGTTGGTATGCAGTAACTGAAGGAACGAAATTGACCACTTGATTATATTGATAGATTACAACATAAACAACATGAACCTTATAGAGAAACATAGTGACGTGTGCGAGAACGTTCTACGAGAACGTTGTCCATGAAGAACGTTGTTCAAGGAGAACGTGCAAGCACCTACTCTAGTATGCGGTTCCAGGTTGGGACCGCCAGGTGAAAATACCATCAAGTGAAAACACCATCTGATGTATTTCTACCCGCCCAAGAGTAGTTGCGCAGGTTCTTGCAACAGTGGCAGTTGCACATACGCGTTTGTGCAATGTCGTCACTTCCCTGGTCCAATGTCGAAATGTGCATACCGAAGCGCACAGATTGGAGTGTACTTGGCGAATTCCGCAATACAGGTAAAACCGGTATGCGGTATGCGAAGTCTCGCTACTCCGCATAGGGCTGCTACACGTGAAACCAGACGCGTGCAGGGCTTAGCCTCAACAAATGGTGCTCTACCTCGGAAGAGTTAAGGATATAGACGAATCTATACTTCCTAGAGTTAGGGTGTACGAGATGCAGTACGAACCCGATAAGGATTAGAAATTCCTTACACTATTGTTCGTCATTATCGCCAGACTTGAACGTGTACAGTACCATCTCTTTCGGCAGCTTGGTGATATGAACCAACGTTCGCGTGAATGGTTGGCTCAAAAGAAGGTGCTGACCAATGACAATCACGCAGTTTGTCGTCACCCAATACGACCTGGTAACCGCATTGGTGCGCGATGTAATGAATATGCAATTCATTACTATAGAGGCTGCTCCTAGCGAGGACAGCCCGAGCACTTCGCGTCAGGATGGTTCGGCCTACACTTTCGCACCGAACCACTTCCGAGTCGCCCATCACCAATCGCGACATTTCCGAGCCACGTACATCACGAGGTTCTCGCCTAGCTAGTTTCCGCCCTATAAATGCTCGTTTTCTTCATTGTTTCTTCATTCGGTAATCACAGTCTCTTTATAGAAGTCTTCCGCCCACTCTGTTTAGTACAACTCATAACACTTGGTATCAGAGCTACTTTCCTAGCTTCCCCATTTTTTAGAGTGTATTACCTCTCGAGGGGGGGAGACAGGGAAGGATGCCGCGGTGACAGGAGCAGCGCAAGAGCCGGCCAGATGAACGGGTAGTTGCTCCTAGCGGCCATGAATTTCAAGGCGCTCCTGCAACACCGACGGATCCTTGCCCTCGACGGTCGAGATCGACCGTGGCCTCCCCCCCCCCCCGGGTGGCGGACAGCTTTTGCTGTCGTCGCATTTAATGCGTGAGTTAACTGTGCTGGTTTTCGTCAATTTCGGAGTTATTTCTGTGTAGCGGCTGACGTCGGCAGGCTCGTCGTCGGCGCACGTCCGAAATTGTCGGAAGCAACGTGGTGCGAGTTGACATTCTTCACGTGGTCGTCAACTGCGCACGAAAACATCGGAGTGGACTGCATGCAACATGTGGCGTTGAAGGGTCTTCGTCACGTTGCGCATGAGCCCGCTGGAGGTCTTCGGCAAGTGGCGCGTCGTCACTGTGCGCGAAGATTTCGGGTAGCAGCACGTGGAAAACGACTGCTGTGCGAGCAGCAAGACGCAATGTGTGATTTGCGTCAGAAAAACAGACGGCGAGGAGAGGCGGCGTGGCGACTGCCCGAAGAAAGCGGGGGTCTACCGTCGTCCTGCCCGGGTGCGGCAGGTGTTGCTGCAGGAGGGTGCGTCGTGGGCGTTTTTCGGCAGGAGCGGCACAGTGTGGGACGGAAGTTATTTTCAAACCACCGAAAAGATCGGAAAAGGCCGCCTACGACTAGACTGTTCGCGTTAGGGTCACTTCTGTGCCTGCATCGAGATCGGCGAAAATTTCGGAGCAACAGCAGCAGCCGACACTGTACTTCAGGCGACACAGGTTCCCCCTGATCAAGGGAAGTTGCGCCGCAGACAGGGCAGTACACCGACGGGACAACGGTTTGGCGAAGCGTCTAGACCCGCGAATTTCGCCTGGTCTACCGGCTACAATAAACGGAGTTGCGACAAATACGGGTCTGGCGAGAGAAACGGATTCCGAGCTTCAGGAGGGGAGAAAACGACCTACGGCGACGACTGTTTGCTGAGGCCGAGTTTCACGGCTAAGCGGCGGTAGCAGAAGGAGCTCCCTACCGGCCAAAGTCTACCGACGTTTCACGTACCTTACACCAGAAGGCCTCGAAGGCGATAAGTAAGTCCTGTTGGCCACTGGATAATAAGGTGGGGCCCTGTGTTTAGCCCTATGCTGGTTAGAAAGGCGCGGGTGGCGCTGGTTCGTCAGCAGGGCGCTCAAGAAAATTTCAAGGATGCGACACTGTTTCGGCCCCGACAAAAACGGACCATCGGCAACAGTACTCCGCCGAAAATGTCGGAGTTGAGGAAGTTGTGGCAGCTGGCGGTGTTTCTCCTGATTCAACGGTCTACCCGACGAAGGTGTAGCAGCAAAGACGGAGTTCCCAAAGCTGCGGAGTTTTTAAATGCGATAGGCACGGTGGGCAGCGAAGCGGCCGGTTGAGAGTTTGATATGATAAACACTACGATTGCGTTCGCGCCTTCATCGAACGCCAGAAAAATCGCGGGTCAACACGGAGAATACCTCATCCGACAAAAGCGGACGCTGGGTGAACGGCGGCAAGCGAAATTGTCGGGGGGTGAAATCCAAAAAAGGAGGGAAAGTGGTGGGTGCCTCTTCAAGCCACTTGAGTGATAGGTTGAGCCCGTACACCACTCCACCGTGAATTTCGGGGTCTACTCGGTGGACGCCGGAAGGGTTGGATATCTCACACATGGAGGCACGGCGAGGGGTGTATTGCCAAGGATACCTGGGATTTGCTAAGTAATCTCGACGGGTACGAAGATGGGTGACCGTCGGAGTACCAGGGTCAACGGTAGAAACGTCGGGGCTACGAAGCGGAAAATACTTCGGGGCTTGTTGCCGCAACCATGATTTTCGGGCGCAATTTCGACGGTGGGAGACGGGTGAACGTCTGCTCTCCAGTTGTTTTAAGCTTCACGGTGTACTTCAGGAGTTTACCTGGGGGAGTTTGTCGAAAGTTAAGTAAGAAGTTTAGCAGTGGAAAGGAGCGGTTGCACTAGCAAGCAGTTGAGTACATATAGGAAACCCTAAATTGGGCTGTACTCGCTATAGAGTACCCCACTGCAGGCTAGACAAATACAGCATTCTGACACACCCCCATAGCCAAAGTGGGGTGTAATCAGCACAACAAGCATGTAGAGCAATAGTTCACAATGATAAGCAAAGCTAGTGGCTATCACAGAGGGCGAGTGAGGAGGAGGAGAGACTGTGGGGGCGAGAAGATGGGAGGCGACTGCTGAAGCTGCAGACACACAGGAGCTGCTGGCTCAGTGGCTACCGAAGCAAAGGCCCGGACTACAGGAGTAACTGGCTCCGCGGAGATTGTAGCCTCCTGACTGGAGCAACTGACCCACAGGCGACTGGCGACTACCGGAGATTGTAGCCTCCGGACTACTGGTGCTGCTGGCGACACGAGTGCGACCTCCGTTCAACCTCCGCCAACTGCCCCACGCCCCTATCACACACCCCCTGCTGCACCCCTAGCTCCACTCCCACGACACCCCCCTTTAAACCCTAAACCCTCGGCTCCCACACACCCACCCCCCTCAGCGGCAGCTGCAGCAGTGGGAGACGGAGGAGGAGGAGGAGCTGCAGGTTACCCACACCGGTCACCCCCATGCCCGCCACCCCCAAACCCTAACGCAGGCAGGAGCGCGGGGAGCAGCAGGGACGGTTCACGGAGGGAAAGGGAGGCGGCGGGGGGTCTCCTGGGCGCCACGAAGGAGCAGGGCGCGGGCCCCCCGAGGGCGCCACGGCGGGTGACGGGAGGGGGGGCCGCGCGCGGGCCTGGCGCAGCCCGTACGGGCCGCGCGCGGGCTGTACGAGCCGCGCGCGGGCCTGGCGCAGCCCGTACGGGTCGCGCGCGGGCCTGGCGCAGCCCGTACGGGCCGCGCGCGGGCCTGGCGCAGGTCGCGCGGGCCTCGACGGGCGACGGGGGGCGACGCCACGGTCGGCAGGGGGCGACGCGCGGTTCGACGGGGCAGAAAACCGCCGCGCGCTCGGGGCGTGCGGCAGGCAGGAAACAGCACGCGCCCGGGGCGCGTTACAAGCAGTAGAGCAGCGGAAGCATCGGGTGGGGCCCACCCACAGGATCGACCCAGGAGGGTCGACCTGCTCTGATACCATGTCGAAAGTTAAGTAAGAAGTTTAGCAGTGGAAAGGAGCGGTTGCACTAGCAAGCAGTTGAGTACATATAGGAAACCCTAAATTGGGCTGTACTCGCTATAGAGTACCCCACTGCAGGCTAGACAAATACAGCATTCTGACAGAGTTCAACGGCGAGATCTGCGGCGTTGATGCGCTCTAGGGTCCGTGAAAATCGGTCTCGGAAGACCCATAAGTACTGGGTTCCCTTCCACGCCGAAAAAGCACCTCCTGTTGGTGGGTCGCTTGGGTGGTTAACCGCACGAAAAAAATGGTGACCGGGTGGGCATGCTAGAAACACCGGTTCTTTCGGAGGACAACCTGCGAACGACCTCGATTTTCGGGGTCTGTTAATTTCCGACATTTACGGGTGCCACGTGCATTTCCGAGGATGAGTGACGGTGGTGCTGGCGCTGAAGAGATCACTCTGCCTGATCAATCCGTCCCGCGAAACAGAGTCCCTGGGGGACCTGCTTTTCCGCAAAGCGGGTGCACGCACAGCCTTCCCGGAGGCGACCCTGATTGCAATCGTGCTTCACCAACCCTGGCTGGAGAGATGCGAGGCGGTCTTCAGGGGGAAAAGATTCCGCACGAGGAGAGTGCTGAGGAAGATTATCTTCGCCTTCCGCCAGCATGCACGAGTCTATGTGAAGGCCAGCCTCACCACGTGGCATAAGAAGAAGAACACGGCACAGGCTGGAAATTTCCAAAAAGGGCTACTGGAGGAGCATCGTCTGCTGAGTAGGATTCAGAAAGCTGATGACAAGAAGTGGACCTGGACAAGATCATTCGAGTCCATCTGGTCCAATCCCAGGACAGTGTTTAATCCACCGTAGATGGTCGCTGGGGCAGTCAGCCCTGCCCTGGCATAATGCGGTTACGACCGATATTGTTTGTTTGCATTAACCCCATCATGTATACTCACAATTCAAAAAAAAAAAAAAAAATCCGAGGATGAGTAATAACGGAGTCGGCGGGGTCGTCGACAGTATTCATGCCAACGGCGCAGTTGCAGCGTCGCTTGACGGGAGTGAGAGAGCGACGGGAGTGAGAGCGTTGCGGGAGTGAGAGAGCGACGGGAGTGAGAGAGCGACGGGAGTGAGAGAGCGACGGGAGTGAGAGCGTTGCGGGAGTGAGAGAGCGATGGGAGTGAGAGCGCGATGGGAGAAAGAGTTTGACGGGAGAGAGAGAACGACGGGAGTGAACGACGGGACTGAGGGCGGGCCTTGAGTTATTGCGGACCGGCATTGAGTGCGGACTGGGATAACCTTCAGTGGCGACGAGTGATTCTCACAGTGGCGATCAATCTGAGGGTCCTGTCTTTGTTCATGGCTACGAGATCGGATTTGTTATGCGCGAAAAAGTCGCCGGGAAGTTTCATTTGTATGTGCTACTAACGTCTTAGCATAGCGCGGGGAGATGGGCGTAACTATGCTGGCTACTGACGAGAACTTGGGCTATGGAGCCCACTATACTACGAGTCTAGAAAGGTGTTCTCGAGTTTCAAGTTCCGAAAGTGTGAACAGTGGTACTTGTCCTTGCTTGTTTCTCGCGAGGCTCGTTGGTGTTTTTGCTGAGGGGCATTTGGCCAATCACCTTCTGGCCCACCAGCTCCCTTCTCGGTGAGTCGCGAGAGATCAGCTTTCTGAACCTGGTTACCCTGTTCTTGACGAACACAAGTTCAAGAATCTTGGAGTTGAACCCTTACCATTCTAGACTCGGGCTTTAAGCGCGCGAAGGCACTCGTCGTTAAAAGTGTAGCAGTTAACTCGGAAGCTGCTCGGTGGTACCAGCGACAACACAGGTGAAAATTTGCAACCGGTGGAGGGAGGGGACGACAGCTGTTTTCGCCCCTGCCCGGATGAGTTCGACGAGTCAGGACAACGCCGACAATGCAGCTGACGTCATCGACAATTCAAGTCCGAAGTCGAAAAACATATTTCGGTGGTCAGGGGGAGGAACAGCAGCTGTTTTTCGCCTCTGCCCGGGAGTTTCGGAGAATAGCGACAAAGGTCTCGGCGAGTTACGACAAAGCAGCCGGGGGTGCTGGCGTCATACGCACCTGAGTTCGAGGTTTTGTTGGAGTTTCCAGGCAGTCCATTTTCGAAGGGGGGGAGAAAGAGCACTTGGCAATTTCCTGACAGCCTCGTCAGACCCTGACAGCACGATGAACGGTCGTTATCAATTTCACCGACATCGACGGTTTTCTACCCATCGACCTCTGACAGCGTGTCAGACCCCGCCCAGCATCGCGCTCATCTTCACCGTCCGATTCGAAACCTCCACATCAACGACTATCATTTAATCGCGTATTCAGTTCGGCACTTCAATCGCGATCGTCAGATCGACATCTAGGAAATTCTACGGCTGACATTCCAACTCTATTCAATTTCGCCTGGTCAACTAGTCAGCCTCGCGTCAACTCAAGGGTCAACGCGTCCTGCACCGTCAGATCCGTTTTCAACCGAGATCTGCAGTTTTCATGCTACTGCAAGACTCGACTACAGATAAGGGGGCCTTATCTAGAAGGTGGGAGAGTGTAATGAATATGCAATTCATTACTGTAGAGGCTGCTCCTAGCGAGGACAGCCCAAGCACTTCGCGTCAGGATGGTTCGGCCTACACTTTCGCACCGAACCACTTCCGAGTCGCCCATCACCAATCGCGACATTTCCGAGCCACGCACATCACGAGGTTCTCGCCTAGCTAGTTTCCGCCCTATAAATGCTCGTTTCCTTCATTGTTTCTTCATTCGGTAATCACAGTCTCTCTATAGAAGTCTTCCGCGCACTCTGTTTAGTACAACTCATAACACGCGACGTCCAATCTGAACGTTCACTGACCTGCCACTCTGTTTCCAACACCGAACGAACCTAACGAGAAGCGCGCTTCGTTCTTGGGCAGTACGGAACGGCGTATCGCCGCATGAGCAACGGCCATGGAGGTGTCGCGAGCCATCGCTCTCAACAACACCCCGCCGCCTCCCTCCTTGCATCTCTCGCCGCTGCAGCGGCGAGCAGTGTCGGATGCGGCGGGCCGCGGCAGAAGTAGCGGGTGAGTTGGCATGCGCGCGAGCAGGGCATGAATGGCAGTGCAGCAGTGGTGAGCGTGCAGTCGCAAGGCCTCACTCCGCCACTGCACGCGCCGCCGCCGCTCATTCTCTCCCGCTCGCTGAACCTCGTTCTCCCACCGTTCCGCAGCCCCCCTCTAACCCCTCCACCACCTTCCCCGCACCGCCCCTTCCCTCTCCTCCCGCATCTTCCGTTCTTCTCCGCCCCTCGTCGGGACATCCGCTCGCCTCGCTCTCACGGCCCACCCACCCACCGCCCGCTCCCTCTCCACCGCTCTGATATTCCCTTACTCCTCCTCCTTCCCGCTTTCCCCCATTCTTCCCGCTTTCCCCCATTCTTCCAGCTTTCCCCCATTCTTCCCGCTTTCCCCCATTCTTCCCGCTTTCCCCCATTCTTCCCGCTTTCCCCCATTCTTCCCGCCCTCTCAACCTCCAGCCTTCCGTCTCTTTCCTCTCGCCCTCTGCGCACCTCACTCTGCGCCTCCCGCCCACGCCTTCCTGTGCGCCCCGCCCTGGGGGAATGCCACGCCTCAGGGCTAAGGGGGAGCGGAGCGGCGCAGCCAGGGGAAGAGCGTCTGTGGGGGGCACAGCAGGCGGAGGGGGAGAAGGAAGGGGCTCGTGGTAGGGGAGGGAGGCAAGGGGGGGTGGTGGTGAGGGCAGGGGGCGGTGGGGCTGGAGATGGGGGTGCGGGAGCGGGCCAGGATAACGATGGGTTGGATGCGGTGCTGGCGAAGGTCGTGTGGGCTGGCTTCGGCCTGTCATGCTCTGGCTCTTCGTGCTGCCATTCGCTCCTGTGAGCCCTTCTCTTCTGCCCACTGCTACAACTTGTGTTGGACCCTCGTGCCACAACACCCAGCACCGCCACATGCTGCTCCCTCACCCCATCGACCCCCTTCCTCACGTCTCTCACCCTCGCACTCCCTCCGCGCCATGCATCAATGAGCCGTTCCTCTTCTCCCCTCTCGCGCCCCTCTTTTCCCCTCTGGCTGCGTGGAGTGGATGTGCGGCATGGCAGGGCGACCCGGCGTGGAGGATAAGTGAGGGCACGGTGCAGGAGGTGAGGGACCTCTCGCTCAACTTCTTCTACGTCCTGCCCGCCCTCAACGCTGGTGAGTCGTGCTGGGTGCACTGGACATTGCATTGTTGGTGGTGCTTTGTCTCTTAGCCTTCCCTCCACCACAACATCATTAGCCAATAACCCCTTACATTTGCCAGTCGTTTCTCTCTGTCCCATGTTTTTCTCCGTCTCTTCCTCTCTCCCTGCAACCCCAACTTTCATGCCCGATTTTCCTGCAGCGGGCATTCATGTGCTGGAGGCACCGCATCTGCACCCTGTCAGTCCCACTTCTCACCACCCGCGCCCACCCCTCCTTCCCCTCTCTCACCACCCTCACTGGCCCCCTCTCTTTTTCTCTCTTCCCCCACCCTCGCCCCAACCCTCTTCCTCCCTCTTCTTCTTGCGTTCGCTTTCTCTGTCTGCTTCCGTCTCATGCATTTCAGTCGGTTGCTCATGCATCCACCACATACAACCAGTGGCACCACACCACAATCTACATCTCTCTTTCCTTGTATGCCGTTGTGCGCGCATCGTCCACCCCCCCTCCCACCATATCCGCCCACTCCACCCTGCTCTCATTCCCACGAGCACCTCTTGGCCCGTCGGCCCCCCTCGCTTCACCAGATTGCGGCCTAAGCCCGCCCGTGCACCCTTCTCCCCCTGTGTGCGGCACCAGGTGGCGGAGGCACTGTTCAACGTGGTCAACGCCTGGAGCCTGCTCTTTGGCCCGCTGCTGCTCGCCGACCCCAGGCGCACCCGCGTGGGCGCCAACCTGCCCGCGCTCTGGCTGGGCCAGATGTTCCTCACTAACGGTGCGCTGCAGGGGCACGTGCGCCAGGTGCTGGGTGGAGGAGGATGAGGGAAGCAAGCACCAGGTGGTGGGGGAAGGGGGAAGGGAGAGGGAGGGGACGAATCCAGCATCTCGCTTCTTTATGCATCCCCATTCCATTCCTCTCCTCACCTCTTCCCCATGCGGTCCCCTCCTCACTCCTCTTCCCCCTCCAACCCTACCTGCACCACCCCTCTTTCCCAACCCCCTCTCTCCCCCAGTGTTCCTCATCCCCATCATGGCCCTGCGCCTGCGCCTACCACCCCCGCCCCACTCCACCACGCCCCTGCGTCCTGCCGCGATCGCCACCTTCCTCTCCTCTGCACCGCTGCCCATCGCCCTCGTCTCCTCCACCGTCGCTCTCGCATCGCTGTTCTGGGCAGCCCTCGCCCGCCCCGATTTCGCCCCTCCAGACCTCACTGTACGCGCAGCCTTCCTCGCGGACTACCTGGGCAGCAACCGCCTGGCGTACGCGTTCGCATGGGACGTGCTGCTCTACTCGCTATTCCAGCCCTGGCTCATTGCGGATTGCCTCTCCGCCCTGCGCCGCTCACGGCCAGCAGAGGCAGCAGGTGGGGATGAGGGGGGAACGACGTCTGGGGATTATGATGCGCTGCTGGCGCTGCTGCAGTGGGTGCGGTTTGTGCCGCTGTTTGGGCTCGCTGCATTCCTCTGTGCGCTGCCACGGCTGAGAGCCACCAGTGAATTGCAAGGGCAGGAGTGAGCGTAGGGGTTGGGGTGCTTGTAGGTGGGGGATGGGAGGGGTGGTGGTGGGTGGGAGGAGCAACGGCGCGACGTATGTGCTGGTGGCAGCAGCAGGGTGTTGAAGTTGTGCTGGTGGTTGTGGTGTGCAGTGGAGATCAGGTGTGCGTATGATGTTGCACCAATTTGAATTGCAACAGCTTCGAGGTGGCAGGAACCAGTATCGGTATGACAGCACGGCTTAGCAGAGTGAAGTGAGTCACGACCTGGATTAGTAAAGGGCTACTACTTGGCCAACCACATTGGTTGGACTGTGGACCACAAGTGTGCCTGACACCCTTGTCCAAAGGCTGGTTCTTCCACTGCTGCTCCTTTACGGGGTTCAAATTGGCAATGTACGATGGGCGCCAGGCAGTGTACTTGGCCGTCATCCAAATGTTCAAATCAAACTACCGGTACATGGCTGGCTGGGATAAAAGAGATGCACGCAACTGAACCCAAATGGAAATGACACGCTGTACAATGATAACTGCTGTAGTCTATCATGCAACTTGTTAAACAGCTGTTCCCGCTTGAGCACACAGCAACGCAAGTTACCCTAAACCTAACAGCAAGCACAAAGGTGGTGGGGGGCACATGCTGGAGAGAAGGCAGGCAGCACCTGCAGCACCCATGTGAACCGTGCGGTGCAGTGCGGTGCCTTTCTCCAACAGCTGTGTGGCGCAAGAAGGCCCTCTTGACGTGCATGGGTGCAAGCAGCAAGGCACGGGTGAGTGGGGCGAGTGTGAGCAACGCGCCCTTGAAGCCGGGCTCACCATGTGCCGTGCCTGTGTCTGTCTGTGCATGCCATGGCAGCAAGGCGGGGTCGGGCAGGCTCCGGGCCCACGGGCCTTGAGGAGACCGCCGTCATATCGCCCTCTGCGCTCAACCCCCTGCTGCCCACCCCCTGGCAGAGCAACACCCATGTCACTGCAGGTGTCTCTACCACGGGGGAAGAGCAGCCCACGCGTGTGCCGCACACCCGCTGCATCTCCCACCACGCCTCCGTTACAACCCCTCTCTCTCGTTCTATTCCACTCACTGCCTGCACGTGCGCACCATGCATGACAGCTCATGTGTGCGCACAGCGTGCAGCAGAGCTAGAGAGAGAGAGAGAGAGAGAGAGAGAGAGAGAGAGAGAGCGAGGAGGAGTGGGGAAGAAAGCAGCGGGCGCTTAGCCTCAGCAGCCGGTCTTGAAGGGGCTGAGGCCGGAGCGGCGGGTGACGCGCAGGGAGGTGAACTCCTCGCTCATGGTGGGGTGGATGCCCACCGTGGCGTCAAAGTCCGCCTTGCACGCCCCCATGCGCATCGCCACCGCGTACCCCTGCCGTGGAGGGGTGAGAAGGGGGGGGGGGGAGGGGGGGGGGGGGGGGAGGGTGGTGTGCACGGGGGTTGCACGGGGCACAGGGCACGGAAGCGAAGAGCGCAAGAGGGCGCTTTCATTCGGGTGGCACTGGAATGGCATGTCAATGTGCATGAGGCTGAGGCGGGCATGCTGGGAGAGGTGTGGAGTGGTCCAATGCAAGGCAGCGTGAGTGGAGTGGAAGGCAGTAAATGGCCACAGAGCTGACATTACACAAGAAGCAGCATGAAGGTACCACCCATCCTCACTGTAAGCCCCCCCCAACATTTCCTTTTCCCCCACCCCTGACTCCTAACTCTTCGGCCCGTTCCCCATGCAGTGGCGCACCTGAGTGATTTCCCCGGCGTTGGGTCCCACGACGTGCAGCCCCAGCACACGGTCGCTGTCCAGCTTGTTGCACACCAGCTGCTCGCGCACAGGGCTCCCACACCACATGCACACACCCACACCCCCACACACACCCACACACACACACAAACACACCCACACACACACCCACACACACACACAAACACACCCACACACACACCCACACACACACACACACCCACACCCACACACACACCCACACCCACACACACACCCACACACACACACACACACCCACACCCACACACACACCCACACCCACACACACACACACACCCACACACACACCCACACACACACACAAACACACCCACACACACACCCACACACACACACAAACACACCCACACACACACCCACACACACACACACACACACCCACACCCACACACACACCCACACCCACACACACACACACCCACACACACACCCACACACACACACACACCCACACACAAACACACCCACACACACACCCACACACACACACACACCCACACCCACACACACACCCACACCCACACACACACACACACACACACACCCACACACACACCCACACACACACACACCCACACCCACACACACACCCACACCCACACACACACCCACAACCACACACACACCCACACACACACCCACACCCACACACACACCCACACCAACACACACACCCACACACACACACACACCCACACAGACACACACACACACACACACACACACACCCACACACACACACTCACCCACACAGACACACACCCACACCCACACCCACACACTCACCCACACAGACATCCACACACACAGCCACACTCACAGCCACACTCACGCCCAGGCACACACACATTGGGAGGGCAATGCAGGGTTGGGGTCATTGAGCAGAGGAGCGAACCTACAAAACATTCTGGCATAGGGCACCACAGCAACACACGAGCAGCAACAGAGTGAAGCAGCTATGATCGCCCTGACCCTCAATTAACTGTCCCTAGCTCCAGCAGCGCACACCCCCCCCCAACCCCATCCCACAATTGCGCCTGACTCAGCAGCGGGTGCCATACATGAAGGGAGTGTGGTGTGTGGGGTGGTGGCGTGGTGTGCGCACCTTGGCATAGCACACGTTGTCCTCGCGGTGCGACACGCCGTTGCTCTCCTCGTGGTTCACCTGCCACTCCAGCGGCTTGAAGTACGAGTGGTACACCTGCCCCGTCCGTGCCATGCCGCGCACCGCACGGGGGGTGGGGTGGGGTGGGGTGGAGCGGAGTGGGGTGGGTTGCAGATGAGGATGAGGCTTGGCATCACAGCAGCAGGGAAGGGCATGAGGGAAGGTGTGTGCAGGCGAGGGTGATGTGCATGAGTGGGATGCGCACAGCAGGGCGTGTACGAGAGGAAGTGAAAGTACGCAGACAATTTACACAAGCGATGCAGCATGTCATGACAGGATCTCTAGAGAAATCGATATGCAACAAAATCAGAACAGGAACGCGTAAGACAGCGTGCACTGGCGGAAAGGAAGAACATGCAGTAAACACTGCACGGCGCATGGCATGGCGGGGCATGGCAGGGCAGGGCATGGGTGGAATGGGCAATGCAGGGAGGGGCGGGGACCTCAATGTTGTCGGGGCCATAGGTGGCGATGGCGAGCTCCTCCGCCATGCCTATGCACCCGTACTCCAATGGCGTGAACACTGTTGTTGGTACCTGGGAGGCCATGTGCCATGCATGCACACACGCACCAACACCCACACCCACACCATGACACCCCCACAACCCCCCACCCCACCCCACCACAACCCCACCCTCCCTCCCCTCGCACACACCACAGCATGCAACGCACACATTCATTCATGCAGGCGTGGGAAGAGGTGCGGGGAAATAGAGTGAGGCGAGTGGAGGTTTGAGGCGGCTGCCATAGCTCGCCACTGCAACAACCCACACAGAGCATCACTGCACCGCCCACCCCATCCATCCCAGCCTCAGCTCCATACAGCCCCACATCCCCTCCCCGTTTCCCAATCACCGCTCTCCATCCCCTCCCCTCAACCCCAACCCTCTGCACATATAATCCCCTTCTCCTCCCTCTCCCCCCCCCCCCCCCTCCCATTTCTTCCCCCTGTCCTCCCCTCTGCCCCCCCCACCAGGTTGTAGTCCATGCGCTGCGCGCTGCCAGAGTACAGGCGGTGCGCTAGCAGCTGGCCCGCCTTGATGGCGATGGGGGTGAGCTCCTGCCGCGTGTCCAGCACGTCCCCTATCGCGTAGATGTGCGGTGCTGATGTCTGTGTGCGCGGCCGCATGGCCATGCACGCATGCAGGCAGAAACATGTACGGACAGGGGCAGAGGCAGAGGCAGAGGCAGGGAGGAGGGGGGAGCGAGGACGGGCGGGGGGGTCAGGAGCAGAAAGAGGAGGTAGGATGAAACAGTGAGGAGGAGAGGTCAGGAGGAGGTGTGTGGGTGTTGATAGCCATGGCAAGTACCAGAGGAGAGGCTGACAGGAGATGCACACACAACGACCACAATCCCATACAAATATGAGCCCACACACTCCCATAAACGCCTCAGTCCTTATTCTCTCTCCCTCTCCCTCTCCCTCCCCTTCTCCCCATTCCAGCCTCTCCAGCAGGTGTGGTGGCATGGCATCCCCCCACCTGCTCGTCCGGCGCTATGATCTTGCCAGTGAGAGGGTTCACGTCCACCCCTGCTGCTGCCAGGTTCTGATGTGCACACACATGCGCACACTCACGCACACCCACACCACACCCACACCCACACCACACACCCCACACCCACACTCACACCCACACGCACATGCACCCACGTATGCACACACGACACAAGGGAAAGGTGGGCAGAAACATATGAACGTAAGCAGGCAGCCAATTGGGGCGTTGGGCTAGGGCAAAGAAAAGAACATGAAGCGGGCTCCGTTGAGAGCAGAGAAAGTCCGGGGCAAGAAGGCTAGTCATGATTTAGAAACGGGAACGGAACGGAAGACACGGGGGGAATGGGGGCGGGTGAGGGGGGGGGGAGAAGGGGGGAGGGGTGAGGATGGAACGGAGGGAAGAGGAAGAGAGATCCAATCCAATGGGGCCGATATGGGAGACTGGGGCAAGAAGAAGGCCAAGCGGCAAGGATGAGGAAAGGGCAGTGCGGAAGAGGAGGCATGTGGGTGAGGAGATGGGGGGAAGGGGGATGGGCAGCAGCAGCGCACGAGTTCTTGAGTTTGGGCGTCGCGGCCCACTGCGATGACGACTGTGTCAAACTCCTCCCTGCCCTCTAACCCCGTGTCCATGCGCTTGTACGTCACTGCCACCTGCCATGCCCACAGGCAGCGCGCAGGGAGGCAGGCGGGGAGGGGGTGAGGGATGGAAGGAAAGAGGGAGGGAGGGAGGGAGGTAGGCATGACGAAAGTAACACATGTGCACTGGCACGGTGAGGGGGTGATGGAGAACTAGGAGAGAGGAGAGGGGCGGTAATACAGCGAGATGAGGGGGAATGGTGGCAGGATGGAGTGTGGTGCCATACGAGTGCAAGGGACATGCATGCAAGCACCAAGACCATGGGCATGGCAGCACAGCAGGGGCCATCAACTCAATACTCAGACCATACCCTCATACATGCCCTTGCCCGCCCTCCCCCACAATACCCTCTCCCAGTTCCCTCCTTGTAGTCCCAGCTGCCCTCACAACACTCCCCTCCTCCCTCACTCCCTTCCTCCTCCCTCCCCCCCCACCTTGCCATCATCAGTGCGGTCAAAGCGGGTGGGCACGGCAGGGCGGATGAAGGAGACCCCGTGGCGCTCCATGTACAGCCCTATGTGCTCCGCCACCTCCTGTCACAGGGGGGGGAGAGGGAGGGGGGAACGGGTGATGGGGGAGGGATGGGGGGACGGGGGACGGGGGAGGAGTGGGGGGACGGGGAAAAGGGGAGGAGTGGGGGTTACGGAGGACAGGGGAGGAGTGGGGGGACGGGGGACGAGGGACGGTTGGGGGAAGTGCAAGGGAACGGGGGGAGAAGAGGCATGAGGCGGAACGAAGGAGGTGGGTGGTGATAGTAGGGCACGAGAGACACAGCATATCCTACTCCATGTGCCCAGCCCATATGCACACCCTCTGCAGCACTAAAGGGGCTGCGCATTCCCGTTTCCCTTCCCTCTCAACAGCAACGGGAACACCAGCAGCTCTAGCAGCAGCACTGCAGAAGCAGCAGCAGGGCAGCAGGAGGGCACCTGGTCGAAGCCGCGCAGGAGGATGGAGCGAGGCATGACGGAGACGGGGAAGCCCAGCCCGGCCAGGAAGCCCGCCGTCTCCAGCGAGATGTAGCTCGCCCCCACACACAGCGTCCTCCCTGGCATGCGCTGCAGCGAAAAGATGTCGTCGCTGCGGGGGGGGACGGGTACAGGAGAGGTGCAGGTGGGTGGGGGAGGGGAGGGGGGAGAGTGGAGAGGGTGAAGGGAGAACGGGGGAAAGGGGAATTGAAGGGGAGGGAAAGGGCGGAGGGAGGGAAGAGGGGAAAGGGAAAACAGTAGAAAAGAGGAGAGGAAAGAAGGGAGAGGGGGGGGAAGACATGAAATGGCAGGGAGATAGGAGACGGGCTGCACAGCACAGTGGAGTGCAGGGGAAGGGCAGGGAGGCACAAAGGGCCAGGAGATGAGATGGGAAGCAACAACATAGAGCACGCAGTCGAGATGATATAAACTTGAGTTGGCAGCCTCACGGCCCCAACAGCCGCACGACCCATAGCGGCACATGCACGCCCCCCGCGCCCCACCTGGTGATGCAGAGGTCCTTATCCCCAGGCACGCCCAGGTAGCGCGGGCGGCCCCCCACCGCTATCACAAAGCGCTCCGCTGTCATGCGCGATACCTGGGAGCGAGGGGCGGGGGCAGAGGCAGGGAGTGGGACAGGAGCGGGAGGGAGGAACAAGGCAGGACGGGGGGAAGGGGAGGGCGAGGGGGTGGTGTTGGAGGGCATGGGCAATGGCGGTACAGTGGGGGTGCACCGTGCCCCACACCCGTGATGGGCCTGCCACCACCTGCCATGCACGAGCCACAGCTGCTGACATTTCATTAGTGAAAAGTTTATGCACGAGCCACACCATAAATCAGCTTAATCACAACAGCCTTTTGCCCCTGAATATGATGGAAATCAATCGTTAACCATCCAAGTTCCTACACAAGTTTTATGATAACATGAATGGCAGGCAGAGGTGGGGCTGGGATGGGAGGAGGGGGGACAGTGGGGAAGGGAGTGCAGCAGGGAGGGACGGTTAGGAAGGATGCTGGGCGCATGGCAGTGGCGAGGAGCGCAGGCGAGACACCATCCCAAACCATTCCCCCCACTCACATAACATCCCCTCCCCCTGCATGCACGCAACCCCCTCTCCGCCCAATCCCCTCACTCCTCCCACCCCACTCCCCCCACTCCCCACTCTCCGCACTCCCCCTCTTATCCCCCCTGGTGACAGCAGCACAGCACCTGGCCGGCGCGAGTGGTGCATTCGAGCGTGTGCGTGTCCACGAAGCGCCCCATGGCGTTGACGTACGTGACCTTGGCGTCGCGCAGCGCCACGCGGTACCCCCAGTTCAGCGACCCGATGTGGTCCCCCACACCCTGCACCAGCGCCGCCCTGCCCGCCCCGCATGCATGCCCACCACGGACGAGGGGAGTGCGGGGAGGGAAGGGAGGGGTGGGCAGAGGGTTTGGAGGGTGGGGGGAAGACGGGGGGAAGACGAGGGGTTAGATGGGGCAGAGCAGCTTGAAGGGGGAGGAAATCCGATGGGCGCCAGGGGGGAGATGGAGCAAAGGAGCACCAGAAGAGGCATAGACTGGGGGAAATGGGGGAGGGGAACAAGGGCGAGGAATGGAGCGGACGAGAGAGGGCAAGGGGTTCTTGGAGAGCAGTGGCGGTGGCAATAATGGCGGGCGGCAGGGTGGTTACAGCTTACCAGTCGAACTTGACATCGCGTGGGAGGTCCCATCCGAAGGCGCGCGCGTCAGAGAAGGACTCGCCTAGCAGCGCCGCTTGGTGCATGAGCTTCTTGGGTATGCACCCCACGTTCACACACGTGCCTGCTCGCATGCATGCACACACACACACGCACGCACACGCACACACACACACACACACACACACACACACACACACACGCACACGCACACGCACGCACACACGCACACGCACACGCACACGCACACGCACACACGCGCGCGCGCGCGCGCACGCACACACACACACACACACGCGCGCGCGCGCGCGCGCGCGCGCGCGGCAGTACCAGAAGAGGGCGTTGAGCGGGGGGGTTCGCCGAGGCATCTCGAGAGAGGCGGTGCCCAAGTGAGGAGCAAAGGCAGCAAGGGCGGGAGCAAGAGCAGTGCGCGTTACCTCCAAGACCCCACTGTGTGCCTGTCGGCGTTGGCTTCACGAAGTCCAGACACGCCACCTGCTCACACGCGCACCACACGACGAAACATGGACAATTAGCCCCTGCTTGCCGTGGGACGCAGCAACCACGGAAAAGGGAAAACGCCAACGCGACATGGATCCGCGCGCGGGTCGACGCACGCTAGCAGCAGCGACGCCAAGGGCGTGAGGAGACGGCGCGCGCGCACCTTCTTGCCGAGCTTCGCCGCCTCCTTGGAGCACGCGAGGCCGCCCGACCCCCCCCCGATGACCACCAGATCGTAGTCGTAGGATGCCTCGCCGTCCACCGCCGGTGGCGCGCCTGAGAGGGGAGAGGTGCGACGCGGAAGAAGGAGCAGATGAGAGGGAGCATAAGATGCGCGCTCAGTGGCAGGCGGGAATTGGAAAAGCGGGGACCAGTCGCGGAGAGACGGGGCACGGAGGTCGCACGACGATCGATGATTAGACGGATCCCACCTATCCCTGAGTGGAGAGCGAAAGCCGAGTCACGAGCGGCAACTAAGTTCAAAGGATAGCGGCGGGACTTGCCTTGCGCCGCCATGGCGAGAGAAGCGGCTGCTATGGAACGCGCGCCGTGTGGAGGAAACGGAGCGAGAGCGGCCCCACCCAACCGAAGCGCGAGGCCCGGAAGGATGCGGCTGAGACGACGCCACGCGGTAACCGACGTGATGGCGGTCGGGATAAAAACGATTATGGCGGCGGCGGTGGTGATGGTGCGGACAATAGAAAGAAACGGCTGCAGTCCTCGATGGTGAGACCTGCTGCTTCCGACAGATTTCAACCACCCTCGAACTTGTAATAAAGGGGCTGTTCGCCAGCGCCTTTGAAGCCAAAAACCACGGGATAACGATGGGATCAAGGTGGGTCTCGCCCTCCTGATCCCGTCAGTTAGGGTTCGTTAAGCTCCGTCAGCCTGGTCAGCCCGTAAAAATGCTGCCGAGCCTCTCCTATCGTCCAAACCAGAAACCAATGTGGGGGCCTGGCGAACGCCCCCATTTCGAAACCAAATCGAACTGCTCGACGGCATATGGAAGCGGGGACGCAACTTCGTCCCCAGGCAAAATTCCCTCCCAAGCTATGCCATCGCCATCCCCCCTTTTTCAAAGGACAGCGATGGCACAGCGATTGCATTGCCGTTCAAAGCCCTTGGGGTAAAGGTGGGGATGGAGGTTCCCGAAGCGGTTACATAATTTCGCTTTTCGGGAACAGAAGCTTCTCGAGTGGCATTACGCCCAAACCTCGGAGGTGGGTTCCGCCTCCGTTTCCGGATGCGGTCGCGATGCCGATGCCATCTTTTTCATTCAAAACTTCGATGTGCTGGCGAACAGAACCAAAATCATCCAATGCTGTCCATGCAGTCTTGTAAGGAATTTTCTCGATATTGCTTAGCGCACCCTCCAACATCGCGTACAGCAGCAGTCGTTGTTTGCCCGTTACTGCTAATGGGGCTTCGCCGACTTCGCGCGCACTGTTTCACCAAACCTCGCACTGCTGGCCTGGCCGTGTCGGCCAACGCTTCGGGACTAGCCCGAGCCTCGCTTCCAGCGTAGCACTAGCTAGCTCGCACGCACCGCGTTACCGTTTGCATGTTTCGCGTATAAATGTTCGCTCATGCCTTCGCTCACATTTTGTACTCGTTTGACACCTTAGTGCAATTCTCGCTACTTCGATTCATTGCACCCATAACACTTGGTATTCAGAGCCTCTTTCCTTTTCGGACCGCGCATCTCCGCACCCCAGGAAATCAACTTTTGATTTTTCACTCGAAGGGACTCACGTACCTTAGCACCTAGGAGCCGCTGTCCTCACGTTCTCTCATAAACGCGTGCAGCCACGACTACGCCTAGACTAAGACGAGCCGACGCCCTTCGAAATGGCTGAACATATCGACGTCACGACTCTCACGCAGGAGCACTTGAACGATCTGCTGCGGCAAATCCGCGAGAGCGCCGAGGAAATCGCGACGCTGACGGCAGAACGCTCGTCCCTGCAAAATGACCTCACACGAGCACAATCCCAAGCACCTGGCACTCCGATTCAGCCCACACCACAGGCATCACAGCACGGAAGTGTGGGGCAACCCGCGAGCGCCGCAAGTGATGGCGTCGTCCGCCATGACGGAGACGACGACCACGGCACGACACACCCCGACGCGACGAATGCGGCCAGGAATCAGCCTCGAGTAACGATTTCAGTGCCGGCCAGCGAATCAGCTCTTCCGTCGCCGATGCCGCTAAAGCCGCAGCGTCCGCCATGCTTTGACCCAAGTCAGCGGGGTGGTCCTACCGTTCAGGCGTGGCTCTTCACGTTGAACGTTTTCTTCGACACGAACTACGTCTCGGAGGATACGGCGAAGATTCGTTACGCCGTGTCGTTGCTGCGAGGACCCGCCATGGACTGGTGGCGTGTCATCGTCACGAAGCCGGTGGACTACGCGACCCTACCGACACGGGAAGGACAAACCGGACCCTGGGCGCCGTCGTATTTCGTGGAGGTGCCCCAGTATCGCACGTGGGACGTGTGGTGCGCAGGTCTGCGCGCTCGTTTCGAGCCAATTGCGGCTTCGATCGCGGCGCGACAGAGGCTCCGCACTTTGCGCCAACTCGTTTCCGTCCAAGACTACACGAGCGGGTTTCTGGCGCTATGCGAGCAGGTGGGATATATGCATGAGAGCGAGCGCATCGACCGCTACATCGGCGGCCTGAAGCAGGACATCGCTCAGGAAATCCAGCTTCGCGGCGTCACCGATTTTCAGGAGATTCTCGCCATGGCGGAGAAACTCGATTTCTTCCGCCGACCGAGACCGGGGTCCTACAGAAGCAACAATTGGGGACATCGGCCTCGTGGGACGAACGAGGGCGCTACGATACGTGCCGTCGCCGCAAATGCCGCTGCCGCACCGTTCAAAGGGCGCTGCTTTGCGTGCAATCGGCTGGGACACCGCAAGAGCGAATGCCCGGAAAACGCTAAGGGAAAGGGGGAAGCTGAGCAGCAGAAACAGACCAAGCAGCAGGGAAACGCTGGGAGTCAGTAGCAGACGGGCCCTCTACTGACAGGTCACGCCGCTCGCCCGACCCAACCGACCCTCACCGAGTGATTGTGCCGGTTCACGCAATCGACCACACCCGGCCGAATAAGGAGGGTAATATGGTAGACAGCCCTATGCTGCTTAGTGGGAAAATTGGGACTGACTTAGTTAAATTATTCGTAGACGGGGGAGCCAGCCACAGCCTCATCAACACTGCTACAGCACGAAAACTGCGACTGCCACTGGACAGATGCTTACCTGAAATCGACGCAAGACTGGTCGACGGCACGCCACTGGCGATACGGGAACGTGTGGACCGAGTTCGGATTCGATGTGGGGGTAACTTCACGTTTAGCCAGGAAATGCTCGCAACGACCCTCGACGGAACCGATATTTTACTCGGGCGTGATTGGCTGCGACGACACAATCCGCGAATCGACTGGACGACGGGTGACTGCACCGTGCGAGTGAACGGTAACAACATCGCCTTACCTCGCTGGGGCTCGCCTGAGTCTTCGTCGGTGCGTGTCAACGCGATCACGATGAAACGCGCCGTAGCGGCAGGAGCTGACGTGTACGCGGTCGACATTCGGGAAGCCGAGGCAGCAGACAAAGGAGGGGATTTACAGAAACTGCTGGCCGACGTACCGGGTGATCTGGCAGCACTGTTGAAGCAGTACAGCGACATTTTCTCGGACGATTTACCGACGGGACTGCCACCTCAGCGACCGCACGACCACAGGATAGAGTTAGAACCGGGGGCACAGCCAACAGTACAGCGACAGTTCTGACCGACCCAGCCCAAACTGGACGAACTGAGGAAGCAGCTCGATTACCTGCTCGAGAAGGAATTCATTCGCCCTAGTTCGTCGCCTTTCGCAGCACCGATACTGTTCACACCGAAAAAAGACGGGGGATTTCGCATGTGCATAGATTACAGAGCACTGAACAAGGTTACCATCAAATCCCGTTACCCCATCCCGCGAGCCGACGAACTGATCGACCAACTGCGCACAGCCTGGGTTTTCTCGAAAATCGACCTCCGAGGGGGTTACCACCAGATTCGCGTCAATCCGCCCGACTGCCCTAAGACCGCATTTCGCACACGCTACGGATCCTTCGAATACACCGTCATGCCCTTCGGACTGACCAACGCCCCCGCCACTTTTCAAATGACCATGAACGAAGCTTTCCGCCCGCTCTTAGATAAGTGCGTCATAGTATACCTGGACGACATACTGATTTACAGCCCTGACAGAGCACAGCACTTACAGGACATCGAAGCAGTTTTTAAGATACTGAGTGAGAACCGCCTACTGACAAAAGCGTCTAAGTGTGAGTTTTTACAGGACCGCCTGGAGTTTTTGGGACACGTTATTTCAGCTGCAGGAGTGGAAATAGACCCGAAGAAAATTGCGACGATTCAAGCATGGCACGTGCCGACCAACTTGACTGAGAGTTTTTTGGGGTTCGTCAACTACGTGCGCCGGTTCGTCCCCGACATGGCAAAGCTGACTGCCCCGCTGACAGACCTGCTGAGGAAGGGGGTTGAGTACACGTGGGGGGAGAAAGAGCAAGCTGCCTTCTCGGCCCTCAAAAACATTTTGTGCTCACCGCCCGTGTTTCACATTGCAGATCCACACCGTCCGTTCGAGCTCGTCACTGACGCAAGTGACATCGCTGTGGGAGCAGTACTGTTGCAGGATTTCGGGAACGGCCTCCAGCCAATCGCGTACGAGTCCCGCAAGCTGCACCCGCCCGAACGCAACTACCCGATACACGACCGCGAAATGTTGGCGATCGTGCACGCATTCAAGGTTTGGCGGTGTTACCTGACTGGCGCCGACGTGACAGTACGGACAGACCACCGATCACTACAGTACCTACGCGCCCAACCAAATCTCAATCCGCGACAGATTCGCTGGTTGGACTACCTCGAGTCCAACTTCCACTACACGGTTACGTACAAGAAAGGCTCATCCAACATCGCCGACGCACTCACCCGCCCTACCGCCCAACTCCATGCCATCCTACTCGCCCAAACCAACCCGCTTTTAACAGGCCTATTCACCCACGGATACCGCACCGACCCATTTTTCACGACCGGAAATTCACAGCAACTGGCAGAAGCTAAAGGAGTTTATTACGTAAAAACAGGCACCAACCGCATCTGGGTACCCGCGTACTCACTACTGAGGGAGCTGCTACTACAGGAGGCCCACGACGGAATTACCTCGGGACATTTTGGGGTAGAAAAAACGCGACAGCAACTGCAGCGGTATTACTACTGGCCGGAGCTGTTGACCGACGTGCAGCAGCACGTGGGCTCGTGCCCCACGTGTCAGGTGATGAAGAGCTCGAGGAAGCGGAAGGCGGGTCAATTGCAGCCGATACCACCGCCCGAGTGCGCCTGACAGCAGGTTACCATGGACTTCGTCACAGGGTTACCTTCGAACCCTGGGGGTAACGACGCGGTGATGGTCGTCGTTGACAGGTTGACGAAGATGGCACACTTCGCTGCGTGCAAAAAGTCGATCTCAGCCGAGGAGACCGCTCGCCTGTTCATCGCAGCCGTTGTTCGCCTGCACGGGATACCAGCAGCGATTATCAGCGACAGGGACACGAAGTTCATCAGCAACTTCTGGAAGAACCTCTGGGAGCAGTTCGGGACCAGGCTACAGTTCAGTTCGTCGTACCACCCCGAGACCGACGGTCAAACGGAGCAGACGAATCAGACGATGGAGCAGTTGATTCGTGCAACGTGCGACGACCCAACCACTTGGGAGCAGCAGCTGCCGCTGATCGAGTTCGCATACAACAACGCCACGTCAGCGACGACGCAGCAGTCCCCCTTCTATCTGAACTACGGGCAAAATCCTACAGTGCCCATGACGCCGAGTCCGGACAACCCAACACCACGTGCACAGCAATTCGCTGAAATTCTGCAAGCTGCCCGCACCAGAGCCGCAGAAGCAATTAAAAAAGCCAACGTCATCGCTAAGCGCAACGCTGACCGCCACCGCCACTCAGTCACGTACCAGTCAGGAGATTACGTACTGCTTGACACGCAAAACTTAAGACTGCCCGTCGTACCGAAATTACGACCCCGCTACTGTGGACCATTCCAAATCAGCCACATGATTACCCCAGTAACAGCTCACCTACTGTTGCCGACAGAATGGTACATCAGCCCTTCGTTCCACGTCAGCTTGCTTCGCCCATACATCCCAACCACAAGCCAACTGCCTCGCCACCGCCCGCCATCCATGACTCGCCCTGCATCGGAGCCGATCATCGAGCCCGAAAAAATCCTGAGCCATCGGATTCGACACCCCACGGGAATCAGGAGGATTGAATTCCTCGTTCGCTGGAAGGATCGCACGCCAACTGAGGACAGCTGGGTGCCCCTGGCCAACATCGAAAACCACCCTGCCCTGCAAGTGTACCTGAGGAGCCGGGGCTTCCGCGATATACACGCACTCGCATAGCGGAGGGGGCTTCTTGAGGGGGGGGGGTAGTGTAAGGAATTTTCTCGATATTCCTTAGCGCACCCTGCAACATCGCGTACAGCAGCAGCCGTTGTTCGCCCGTTACTGCTAACGGGGCTTCGCCGACTTCGCGCGCACTATTTCACCAAACCTCGCACTGCTGGCCTGGCCGTGTCGGCCTACACTTCGGGACTAGCCCGAGCCTCGCTTCCAGCGTAGCACTAGCTAGCTCGCACGCACCGCGTTACCGTTTGCATGTTTGAGCCTCTGAGGCAATATGGTACAAGTACGAGCGCACTGCTGAAATGTTGGGGCCCCACCCGGCCAGAATTCGCCTCATCCAGGCCCAACCTTAGAAGCCCGGCCTCGGCTCGAGGCACTGGGGTGGCCCATCTTGGGCCGATAAGTCGCCAGCCCAGCCCGTCTCAGGCACAGCCCCTTCCCTACCCCTGCTTTTGCGGGACTTGAGGGACGCATGTGCCAACGTCCGTGCCTGCTGTGTACCCTTCATAGCACGCACACTGGGGACGGCCAATCTGCTCAAACACCCTGTAGCACACGCCATGGCCGCTGCAATAAGGGATGTCGGGACTGCTCCCACAGAGCGACTCGCACTCGCTGCTGCTCCTCTGTGTCTGCCCGCTGCCACACAGCACGGAGGTGTTGCCCAGGCAGTTGGACTCCAGGTACAGGCGCAGGCCGCCCGCGGTGCAGAGGCTGTGGATGTTGGCGAGAGAGGCGTCGGCGGTGGCCGTGAGGAAGTTGTACCCGGCAAAGATGTTCCGCACTGACTTCATCCGCTGCAGCGACGGCACGCTCCCCACCAGCTCGTTCGATTTCAGATTGCTGCGGGACGCGGGGAGGGGAGGAGAGGCGCATGAGGTTCATTAACAACAGCTGACGGATAAGTGGGGGCTACCAAGAATGCTGCAGAGAATGAAACGGGTGGGGGGGGTAAGGTACGGGGGGCCGAGGCATTGTGCGGGGCAGTGATGGCGAGGGTGCACTCACAGGTTTTTAAGACTGCTGAGTGCGCTGAATGCGGCAGGTATCGTCCCTGTCAGGCGGTTGCCAGCTAGGTTCCTGCAGGTGGGCCGACAAACAGAATAATATAACACGCCATGGGTGCCTTGGCACAGCATGTTCTAACTGGTGTTGTTATTTGGGTGACACGACACACATGAAGCATGCACATGACCAAGCTTTCACAGCAGCGGACCACACAGATGGGCATATGCGCGTGCTGGTGGGCCGTGAGGCGGGACGAGTTCTGCAAGTGGCAATGTGCGACAGATTGCGGAGTGCACACTGACAGGTCATCAATACTGCTGAGCCCGCTGAGTGCAGCAGGGATGGTCCCTCTAATGCGGTTGTACGACAGATCCCTGCAGGTGGGCGAACCAACAGCACGCGATAAGGGCACAGTTAGGGTGCTTCAAGCGGAACACGCTTGAGTCAGTGGTGCTCTTGTTGTAACATGGCATACACGAGAGGTTGTTACAAGCAAGCGGTGAGTGCAAGGAGCAGTGAGAGCAAAGCCGTGCATCCTCCACTTGCTGCTCTCTCATGTCACCTCTCTCTCGTCTCAATTCCCATGCACACGCAGAGAGCGAGTGGTGGCGAGAGAGTGGGCGCACGCACATGAAGGTGAGACGGCTGAGTCTGCCCAAGGATGCAGGGATGATGCCGGCCAGTCTGTTGCCGTGCAAGGTCCTGCCTCGTGGGACGCGATGGGATGGCGAATGATCTTGCTTGCATTAAAGGCGTAGCGGTTTATTGTTGTCAGCATTCCAAATTCCATGTTCCTTACTCCCAATGAGGAGCAAACAGTGGTGGGAATGAAAAGCAGCACAATGCACAACTCAGTCTACCATGGACAGCACGATCGTCTCAATGACAAGGCAAGGCAACGCAAACTAGGTCTACCTTTCCTCTTTTGCTTGTGAACCTGAAAATGGAAATGGTTCATCACATACCAGTGCGTCTTACACTTACATCTTGTCCAGGTTGGTGAGTCGACCAAGTATCGAGGGAATGGGCCCTGACAGCCGATTTTCACTGAGTTCCCTGCAATGTCCCATGGCACAGAGTGGTAGAGTGATACAGTTAGAGAGTGATTGGTACAGTGTGGTAGTGACATATACAGAGTGCAGATATGAGTGGAGCATTGGGGAGGAGGGCAAGGAGCATAGTGATGCGATGCATGAAGGGTGGCCTGCCAATGAACACAACGGTGATGGCAGCCCAAGCCAGGGGCGCTTAATCGCCCATGTTGCCCCAGTTGTGGGTAACATGGCATGGAAGCGAAGCTCTTGAAACCAAGCTCTCAAGAGTTTCGGAAATCGAGTTGCAAAGGGGTTCGTGGATCGCCCTGCGGCCTGAACGCCGGATGAGTGAGTGATTCTTTGGAGAAGGAGTATAGGCTTGACACATACACGAGCACACACGGCGGGCACAGACAACGAGCACAGACAACGAGCACAGACAACGAGCACAGACAACGAGCACAGACAACGAGGTGTGCTGCCGGTTCGGCCATATACCCCTGCCTACCCATTCCCCCGCTTTTCCAGTCTTTGACGTTCAACCAAAGCCCTTAGACCATTGGCTTTTATGCCAGCAGAGCCATCCCGGTGACCTAGTTAACTCCATTACTCCATCCCAAGTCCTTGCACCTTGTGTCTATCACGTGGCGTGGGGGCATGTGACAGTCGTTTGACTCAATTTCCATGGGACATGCAGGGAGAGGAGAGAGTGCGCGCACAGCGTAGAGAGGCGGTTGAGTCGCGAAAAGGAGTTGGGGATGGTCCAACTCAGATTGTTGCGTGGCAACCATCTGCCATGGGATGGGATGGGATGGCATGGGATGGCATGGGATGGGATGGGATGGGATGGGATGGCATGGGATGGCATGGGATGGGATGGGATGGCATGGGATGGGTGCGATGGGATGACATGGGATGGCAAGGGGTGGCATGGGATGGGTGCGATGGGATGGGATGGGATGGGATGGCATGGGATGGGATGGGATGGGATGGGATGGGATGGGATGGGATGGGATGGGATGGCATGGGATGGCATGGGATGGCATGGGATGGGATGGCATGGCATGGGATGGGTGCGATGGGATGACATGGGATGGCAAGGGGTGGCATGGGATGGCAAGGGGTGGCATGGGATGGGTGCGATGGGATGGCATGGGATGGGATGGGATGGGATGGGATGGGATGGGATGGGATGGGATGGGATGGGATGGGATGGGATGGGATGGGATGGGATGGGATGGGATGGGATGGGATGGGATGGGATGGGATGGGATGGGATGGCATGCGATGGCATGGGATGGCATGGGATGGCATGGGATGGCATGGGATGGGAGCGATGGGATGGGTAGGGTTGGGATGCAAAGGGTGGGACGAGGGCTCCGCTTGCCTCACAGTGTTGGTATTCGATGGCACGCGCTTGCTCTGGATTCCACAACTGGCTGCCTGAGTGCACACACTTGCCTAATTGCACTCTGCCCAATGACATCACGCTGTGCTGCATGCTGGGCAACAAAGCTGCTCCCAGCAGCAATCAGCGCATGCTCATTCATGGCGTGCAGCGCAGTGACACCTGCACAGTGCCCAGCCCTTTTCAAGCTCAGATTTCCCCAGCAAGCACCCGCAGCGTGCACCACTGGGCAACCCTTGACATGGCATGTGTCTGGAATGTGAGTGAGCTACACCCACTCACTCTCTCGCACTGCTGGTATGGGGGCACCAAAGTACAGTGACAGGCGAATATCCTTCGCATGTGAACCGAATCACAGATGCACGTGCACGCTCAACCACACTCTTACAGAGCCCCACGCTTACAGAGTTTCCAGGTTGGCGAGGTTGCCAAGTGAACTGGGGAGGGTGCCCCAAACGCCAGTGTAACTCAGCCCCCTGCAGTGCCATGTGGTGAGACAAGATGGGACATGGACAGGAGCAGAGGATGCAGAGGATGAGGGCAGGCAGAAGGAGAAGCGCGAGCAGATCAGGTGCATGCATGGATGGAGTTGACAAGGTGATAGGAAGAGGTGAGGGAGGAGCAGGTCATCCCTCAACGCCCCTCACTCAACCATGGCAAGGCGGAGGCTGCACTGGCAGGCACAGGTGCGAAGGAAACATGATCTCACTTGCATTCAACCCTTTCTCTCCCCGCTGCACCACCATGCGCCCACCATGCACCCACCATGCGCCCACCATGCGCCCACCATGCACCCACCATGCACCCACCATGCACCCACCATGCGCCCACCATGCACCCACCATGCGCCCACCATGCACCCACCATGCACCCACCATGCGCCTACCATGCACCCACCATGCGCCCACCATGCGCCCACCAAGCACCCACCATGCGCCTACCATGCACCCACCATGCACCCACCATGCGCCCACCATGCACCCACCATGCGCCCACCATGCACCCACCATGCACCCACCATGCGCCCACCATGCACCACCATGCCCCATGCACCCACCATGCGCCCACCATGCACCCACCATGCACCCACCATGCGCCTACCATGCACCCACCATGCGCCCACCATGCGCCCACCAAGCACCCACCATGCGCCTACCATGCACCCACCATGCACCCACCATGCGCCCACCATGCACCCACCATGCGCCCACCATGCACCCACCATGCACCCACCATGCGCCCACCATGCACCCACCATGCGCCCACCATGCGCCCACCAAGCACCCACCATGCGCCTACCATGCACCCACCATGCACCCACCATGCGCCCACCATGCACCCACCATGCGCCCACCATGCACCCACCATGCACCCACCATGCGCCCACCATGCGCCCACCATGCGCCCACCAAGCACCCACCATGCGCCTACCATGCACCCACCATGCACCCACCATGCGCCCACCATGCACCCACCATGCGCCCACCATGCGCCCACCATGCACCCACCATGCGCCCACCATGCGCCCACCAAGCACCCGCACACCCATGGTCCGGGACAGCATGCATGGTGCAGGAGGGAGAGCGCGCACTCACGGGGCATGGCGCATGGGGCAGGGGACAGGGGGCATGGGGCATGGGCGCGCAGAGAAGAGACGTGCAGTGCAGACAAGGCAGTGGTGGGGATGACAAGCGGTGCAATGCTTGCTGTTGCTGACAGGTGAGTGCAAGACGACCACGATACAAGGCATGCTCGGTGAGAAGTGCAATGAAGCATGTCATGGCACGGCACGTGGTGCAGCATCAGAGTACGCACATGGATCTCAAGCTTGACATGCTGCCTATCCATAAGGGCAGCAGCAGGGGAGAGAGGGGTGGGCAACACTCCAGGCAACCAGACTCTCATAGGCAGACTCGCTGTTTGGTATGGCTGCGCTGTTGTCTGATGAGCACAGAACACGGCACCCAGAGCGCCATGCGCATCATGATGTGCTCAGAATAAGGAAAAGGCAAGCATGATAAAGATAACGTACTAAGGATAAGGATGACCACGTAATGATCACATGAGCAAAACAGAAACAAAGAAAATTCAAAGTGAGGTGTGTGGACTGTGGAGTGGGGTGGTGAGAGTGGGTGAGGGCAGTGGTGTGGTGTGGTGTGCATGCACTGACCAGTGGGTGAGCTTCTTCAGCCGTGACAACTCCGACGGTAGAGGCCCGTTGACAAAGCAGTACACACAGCTCCTGCACCCCACCCCACCCCACCCCACGGCACCCAGCTTGCCTTAGTGTGCAGGACTATGGGGATAATTCTATAGAGGGATATGTGGGAGACGATGGAAGCAGGGTGGGGTCATGGTGGAGTGCGCGGGAGCACACGCCAAGTGTTGTGTGTGTGTGCATGTCGTTCTTCCACTTGCCTCGCGCTCCTTTTCTCCCCACTCTGCGCCCTCGACTCACAGCATTTGAAGGTTGCTCATATCGCCCAGCAATGGCGGAATGGCCGGCTTGAATCCATTTGCCCCCATCGATCTGACACACACACACAAAAGGATAGCTATCGAAGCACACGGAAGGATAGGAGCGGGCAGGGTAGCTATCGAATGAAAAACTCCAAGGTTGGAAGCAAGCAGGGAGGGAGAATGGCACAAGAGAGAAGCCGCGCAGCAGGATGGTCATACTTCCAAGAAAGCAGCTTGTGTGAAAGCAGGGAGAGTTGAACTTCCTCAGGAAGTGTTAAGGGGGGAGAGTGGGTGAGGGCACGCACAGGTGCTTGAGGGCAGTGAGGGTGGTGAGCACGGTGGGCAGTCCTTCGAAGAAGTTGCTGTTGATGTGCCTGCACGGCACGCACGAGTGCAAGAGGGGGAAGGGCAGGCGAGATGGGCGGGAGGAGGGAAGATGTTGACTGGCATGCATGGAAGAGCAGTGACGGGTGGGGCATGAGAGAAGAGCATCTGTGCAACCCCTCTGCACATCCCGTCTCTCAAGGAGCCACTCTCGTGCCTCATCATTCCATGCTTCCCACGGTCCACCAGTCCATCACGCGCCCATTTGGCCGTCTCATGCTGTCAACGCATCACTCTCCCGCCCACTCACCCACCCATGTGCGCACTGCAATGATCCGCCCCTGGGCGCGAGAGGCACTCACAGAGCAGTGAGGTGGTGGAGGGCGCTGAAGGCGTCCAGCAGCGGCCCCGACAGCGAGTTGTAGCTCAGGTCGCTGGTGCACCCACCACCAGGCACGCAGGGGGCACGCGGGGTTGAGCAGGGTAGGCGGAAATAGTGAGTGGGTACAATACAAGCAAGGCATGCAGCAGAGAGCATGGGCGATGAGGTAGGCAAGGGGGAAACACGGGTGCACAGGGGACAGAAAGGGTTGCATGCGCGGAGTCGAAACCGAGTGACAGCCCATCAACAGGTCAACATGGGTGGCGGTGAGTGAACTTATCAAAGACGAGCTTTCTCTAAAGTGAACTGACTCAGGGAAGGGGACGGAGGAGGGAGATGCACAGGAGAGAACGGCAGGGAGAGTGGGGGATATGGGGAGAGGGAGCGAGTGAGAAAGTGATAGGAAGAGAGGGAGGGGGAGCGAGAGCTTACAGGTGTCTGAGCGAGGTGATTCGGGCGAGGGCATCTGTACTGTTGTCCCTGAAGAAGTTGCCGGCGAGTTTCCTGCTCACAGGGCGATGCACCGTGTGAGAGGTGCATGAGAGCCGCGTGTGACGTGCGGAATCAAAACAGACGCCATGGAATGGCAGCACCGGGAAGCGCACGGCATGGCATGGCATGGCATGGCATGGCATGTCGTGTGATTGGGACAGAAACGGCAAGAGGGTTGGTAGGAGTGAGATGGCTGGCAGGGAGGAAGTGCGAGGAAGGGACGGCAAAGAGGGTGGCTGGTTGGCTGGTTGGCTGGCTGACTGGGGCTAACGCATTGCAACGGTGGTGCGCAGTGGAAGGGCGCTCGCGGTGGTGACTCACAAGGTTTCGAGAGCACTTGGGATGTTCTGGCTGACGAACGACGACAACGGCACGGATATGCGACAGCCCGTCAGATTCCTGCTCACATGCATGGGCCGTGCATTCAGTCAAGCGCACGTGCACGCACACCAACATTACATGGCATGTGAGTCCCATCATATCCACGGCCACGAATCAATGCGCGCCCTCCATGCCCATGAAGCAAGTGAAGGCGTGAAGGGGCAATGGCGGCTGTTAGTAAACGCATGGTCGCAGTATGGAGGGGAGGGCGAAATGGAGAGCAGGGCGAAACGGAGGGCAGGGCGGCAGGGAGAGGAGGGGGCAGCGGATGGCTCACAGGTGCTTGAGGGTGGGCATGGCGAGGATGGTGGGTGGAACTCCTTTGTCAAGGCTGCTGGATGTGATGCTCCTGCACACACATACACGCGGGTGACGTGCATGCGGGGGACACGAGGCGCACAGAGGGAGCATTGGGGTTACAGAGAAGGTAGTTGAGTTGAGGGACGTTGAGAGGTGAAGGAACGTGCGCGTGGTGCATCCATGGTTGGATGTGCGCAGTGGAATAAAGTGGACACTTGACGCGCGAGACCACGCGGATTGCTAACCACTTCGCACACCAGCACCAATTCCCACCCAGCATTGCATGCAATACCACACCCCGCCACAGCACACCCCGCCACAGCACACCCCGCCACAGCACACCCCACCATACCCATGCCAGGCATGCAAGGCGCAGGGCACTCACAGCGACGTGAGGTGCTCCAGCTGCGTAATGCGCGCGGGAACGATGCTCACGCCCTGCACGTCACTGCCAGGGGCACGCATGGGAGCATGGTGAGCGACAGGCAGCGCGGGAGCGAGTGCAAGCGAGGTACGGTGTGTTGTGTTTGGCAGTGCGCACTGCGCGGTGGGACGTACCCACGCCCGCGGCATCTGCCGTGGCGTGAGATGCCATGGCGGCATGCATGCATGGACGGATGGAGTGGTGCGCTGCTCACATGGCGACGGCGTGGCCCTGTGCGTCGCAGAGCAGGCCGGCCATGGTGTCGCAGTCCCTGCCGCACACCCACGTGTTGCACGCCGCAGTGCCGCTCCACGCCACCGCCAGCTCCGCCACCACGCCCACTGCCATCCACCGTGCCATCCACCATGCCATCCACCATGCCATCGCCACATGCCATTCCCACCACAAGGCGCATGCCATGCCACGCCACACATCCCGCCGACGTGTGGGGAACAATCAGTGTTTGAGTCAGAGTTGCAATGTGACAGCGGCGCGGGAGATAGGGCTTGGGCAAATGAAGCACGGTGGGCCATCATCACGCCACCAATCGCACACGCCATTGCACCCCGCGCCTCGCTGCTGCCAGCACGGCTTACTGTCAGGGTCCACCACGGGTGCAGCCCGCGCGAGAGGCATGCAGCAGCGCGCCACCACTAGCGCCACCACCACCGCCCGTACGCGCGTCACCTGCGCCGTGCGCAACGCGACCGGCGTCTGCGAGCCCACGCGGGCGGATATCGGCGCATCATCCGGCGGCGAGAGCCGTGCACGGGAGACCGCCGCGTTGCGCGGCCTCCCCCCACGAGACGCGGCTACCATGATCTACTCGGTTTTTAGTGAAACGGTTTAGTGGAACTACGTGCTCCGAGGTTCTCAGGCTCGACAAAGTGACGACTGATGCTTCCAAGCGAACGCTGACCGCGGCAGCAGACAACGAGATGTTCGACAAGTCGATTCGGAACGTTCAACGGAATGGCTTGTCTCGCCGTTCCTAACTACCACACCCATCGTGACTTGCGCCTGACTGCTCTCCATGTGGCGGCTGTTCTGGGGCGACGAGAACTCGTTTGGGGAAGGTGTGACTTGCCGTGCCTCGCTGGTGCCTGCCAACGGAGCAACCTCGCGCGACCTGCTATGACTGAATAGAACTCTCCCTTCCCACCTACTCTGAGTGTCTGATCCTACCAGTGGACCCGGTTTGACTTGCTTGTGGGCGTGCGCTCTAACAAAGCAGTGCTCTCCAATTTGCGTGCTGTGACGAGTGGCAGGACAGCGGAGCAAATTCATACCGGCCAATATCATACATAAAGTTTGCCTGTGCGCGTTTTCAGGTGTAATCAGATTAACACTAAGCCAAACAATATGAGTGTGCATATGAGAATATACATTCATTACTGCCGAAGCTGCTCCTAGCGAGGACAGCCCCGAACACTGCGCGTCAGTTTCAGGTTCAGCCTACACTTCGGCCCGAACCACTACCGAGTCGCCCCGCACCAATCGCGACACATCCAACCCATCCACGTCCCGAGGTCCTCGCCTAGCACGGTTTCGACCCTATAAATGCGTGCTCCTTTATCATTCTCATCATTCTGTACTTCACATCCTTTTTATAAAGTCTTCCGCGCACTCTGTTTAGTACAAATCATAACACTTGGTATCATAGCTACTTTCCTAGCTTCCCCGTTTTTTATAGTGTATTACCACTCGGGCAGGGCTCAGGTTTGCAGTGTAATTTACCCTTCTATACTGATAAGAAGGGTGAAATTTTCAGTCTACACTGATGGGCTGGGGTAATTTTGGGGGATTAGTGTTACACTGATATGTCAGTGTAATGATTAAGGCCGCACTGATGCTCTGGGGTAAAATTTCCCTTAGCGAAGATTACCCTGAAGAGCGTACAGGGAACCACCCCCCCCCCCTTCGGAAACTCTACCTATCGAGATGAAGGTTCTCCGAAATTTCATAACGGTACACCCAATTTCGTAATGATGCACTACGATGGCAGCACGTGAGTACTGACGACCGACACCGCGTCAGTCCGTGTCTGCTTGCAACCTACCCGAAGAAAAAACTGCAACCTGATTGGTCGAAGCTGCACTCACTGCAAAACTTCAACTCCCTCGACTCCGAAATTTGGGACTCGATCGAGGTCCCCAAACACATGTTCCCCCCGGGAAGCTTGCTGACTCGGCGAAAAAAACAAGTGTTGCAGCGAAACCAGACAAGCCATTGCGCTCGATTTTCACAACAACCCCCACCCACCAGTGCCCACCTTGCGCATGATTAGTAATCTTGCGCAATTTGGGCCTCGAGCTTGGTTGCTGCTAGCACCTACAGTACAATCAGGGTAAAAAATATACCTACACTGATGCCTCTGGGTAAAGTTTTCAAAACTTCAAGTTACACTGATCCATCAGTGTTACCAAAAAATACACACTGCTCAAAAGGGTTTTGAAAATGTCTACACTGCTAATCGTGAGTAGGTAAAAACCAAACCTGAGCCCTGCCCTCGGGGGGGGGGACAGGGAAAGATGCCGTGGTGACAGGAGCAGCGCAAGAGCCGGCCAGGAGAACGGGTAGTTGCTCCTAGCGGCCATGAATTTCAAGGCGCTCCTGCGGCACCGACGGATCCTGGCCCTCGACGGTCGAGATGGACCGTGGCCTCCCTCCCCCCGGGTGGCGGACAGCTTTTGCTGTCGCCGCAATTAATGCGCGAGTAAGTTGCGTGCGTTTTCGTCAGCTTCGGAATTAATTTGTGTGGCAGCTGACGTCGCAGGATTGCCGTCAGTGCACGTCCGAAGTTGTCGGGGCACACGTGGTGCGAGTTGACATCTGCATGTGGTCGTCAACTGCGCGCGATAAATTCGGAACAGCTGCGTGCGGCGTGGCGTTGTGGCGTCTTCGTCACGTTGCGCACAAGCTGTTGGACGTCTTCGGCAAGTGACATGCGGCGTCACTGTGCGCGAAGATTTCGGAGTAGCAGCACGTAGAAACGACTGCTGGTCGAGCAGCCAGGCGCAATGTGTGATTTGCGTCAGAAAAACCGACGGCGAGGAAAGGCGGCGTGGCGACTGCCCGAAGAAAGCGGGGGTCTACCGTCGTCCCACCCGGGTGGGGTGCGTCGTGGGCGTTTTTCGGCAGAGCGGCACAGTGTGGGACGGAAGTTGTTCTTCAAACCACCGAAAAGTTCGGAAAAAACCGACTACGTCCAGATTGCTCCGGCTTGGGTGACTACTGTTTCTGGCACAACTATAATCGGCGACAATTTCGGAGCAACAGTGGCAGCCGATTCTGCACTTCAGGCGGCACAGTTATCTCCGGCCAGAGGTACCTGTGTTTGCAGACAGCCCAGTACACCACGGAACAACGATTCGGCGCAGCGTTTAGACCCGCGATTTTCGGGGGTTCTACCGGCGACAATAAACGGAGTTGCGACTAATACGGGTCCGGCGAGAGAAACGGGTTCCGACTTCAGGAGGCGAGAAAAACGACCTACAGAGAAGACTTTTTGCTGAGGCCGGGTTTCGCGGCTAAGCGGCGGTAGCAGAACGAGCTCCCTACCGGCCAAGGTCTTACGACGTTTCACATACCTCACACCAGTTACCTCGAAGGCGTTATAAGACCTGTTGGTCCTGGACGAATAAAGTGGGGCCCTGTGTTTAGCCCAGTGCTGGTTAGAAAGGCGCGGGTGGCGCTGGTTCGTCAGCAGGGCGTAAAGAAAAAAGTTCAAGCGACACTGTTTCGGCCCCGACAAAAACGGACCATCGGCAACGTTTCCCCTGCCGAAAAAGTCGGAGTTGAAGAAATCGTGGCAGCTGTCGGAGTTTCTCCTGATTCAACGGTCTACCCAAGGGCGGTGTAGCGGCGAAGATGGAGTTCCCGAAGCTGTGGAGTTTTAAGGGCGATAGGCACGGTGGGCAGCGAAGCGGTCGGGCGGGCGTTTGATACGATAAACTCACCCCGGCTACGATTGTGTTCGCGCCTTCATCGAACGCCATAAAAATCGCGGGCAACACGGAGTTATGCCTCATGTCGGAATCTGTCTTCTCCTCTGGGTCCTCTTGCCTGTGCCAGCCCCTAGGCCTCCTCGTTTTGTCTTCATCACCCCATCAGGTTCCTCAGCTCCCTCCTCATGCCTTGGGTCTCTGGCCCTGCCTTTCCCACTTGAAATGTTCCTAGCTACGAGAACTCAGCTAGGAAACCCTAACTCGGCTGACTGATGAACAACTCAAGCTCAGCAATTGGGTGGGCTTGCTATGATTGGCTCCTCCACGGGCGCAGTTCTAGAGGTTGGGTAGGAACACGTCTTTGCTTAGAGTGGAAACAAACAAGCAAGCAATTGAACCTACTTCTGTTGCTTGCCTAAGTATTGGGGTTGGGTTACCGTTGCTCACCAACGGATATCTACTTTCGCTACTTCGCCTTGTTTTCCCCGCCTTTGACAGTGCAGGTTCCCTCCTACTCCTTTATAACTCTACTCTCTACTGTAACTTGTCATGGTTTTATATTGTCACTGCCTAACTCTATTTTAGCAATTAAAAGCATGAGAGCTGTCGGAATCTCTCTTCTCCTCTGGGTCCTCTTGCCTGTGCCAGCCCCTAGGCCTCCTCGTTTTGTCTTCATCACCCCATCAGGTTCCTCAGCTCCCTCCTCATGCCTTGGGTCTCTGGCCCTGCCTTTCCCACTTGCCCCCTCCTCGGCGCTTCCTCTGCCTTCTGACGCCGATGGACTCCCTGGTAGAAAGGCTGCCCCCCCGTCGCCTGCCTGAGGCTCCTTCTTACCTCCTGGGTTGCTGTCTGGGGCCTGGCCCGTGCTATGTTCGTCCGATGATCTCTCTTCTCTTGGCCCTTCTCTCCCACCAGCACTACCACTCCGGAATCCTTCACTTCCTTCACTCTCCACCGCTCGACACTCAGCCCTATGTCCATCATATCGTGCCTTGCCTGCTTGACATACACTTCTTCTCCTACCCCCAGCTGGGGCCCCTTTTGCCCTGCCTGTCCCTCTTTCCTCCGTTTGTACCTCTGGGCGTCTCTGAGCTGCGCCACTTGCAAATTCTCTAGTGCCGCTGGCAGCATCTCTCGCAGGTACCTTGCTCGCGCTTCAGCCAGCCCCACCCATGCTTCTTCTGAGTTGGCACTGACTACCCCCGTCAGGAGTCGCGGTGCGTCCACAGGCAGGATCGGTTCCCTCCCCAACAGCAAGTAATACGGGGAGAAGTCCTTCAAGGCCGCCTGCTTGCTGAACCTTTACCCTGCTGCCACCCAAGGGAGCCGCGCATCCCAATCTCTTTTGAATCTCTCCCCGTAAGCCCTCAGTCCCCGCTTCATCGTCTGCACGAACCTCTCGGTCAGCCCGTCGCTCTGAGGATGGTACCGCGACGTCCGACGGTGGGTAATGCCGCTCGCCTTCAGCAGCTTCTCAAACTCTCCCAAGAACTCAGTGCCTTGATCCGTTAGCACTTCCCCGCAGGCTCCAAATCTAGTCAGCACCTGTTCTTCAAATGCTTCTGCTATCTTGGCGGAACTCTTACTAGGCAGCGCTTTGACCTCTACCCATTTGCTGCCGTGCTCTATCATGATCAGGATAAATCTCTTTCCTCTCCGACTGAGCGGCATCTCTCCAGCTAGGTCTAAGGACCAACGGAACCCTATCCCTCTGATGGGCAGGGACTGCAGCTCCTCTCTTCCCCTCTCGAGCTCCGCTTTGTTCCTGCTGCACAGCTCGCATGAGCTCACCCACGCTTTGATATCGCCCCTCATGCCCGCCCACCACCAGCCGGTCTCGATCAACTGACTCGTCCGCAGGCTGCCGTAATGCCCTAACTGCCGATGCACCTTTGCTATGATCTCCTCACGCTCCTCCCGCTTAGGGACTAACTTCCACCCTTCCTTGGTAGTTTTCTGCAGCTGATCTTGGAACCACCTGTAATGCAGCCCTCTGGCCCTGGCTCGTTCGCTCACTGGCTCTGCTTCCGACGTCTTTCCTTGGATCCACCGCAGGGTCTCGTCATCTTCCCAGATGTCATCCGCCCCTTTTTGTGCCTGCTGCTACGCTCCTTCCCCGTCAATCTCCCTGGCCATTGCCACCAGGCACGCCTCTGGACTTGTAGGCGGCGGGTTACGTGAGAGCCCGTCTACGTGTTGCAGCGTCTTCCCTGCTCGGTGCCGAATCGTGAACTCGTATTCCTGCAGCCTCATCGCCCACCGAGCATTCCTGCCTGTCAGTGCTTGGTTAGTCATCAGCCAGGTCAGCGGTTGATGGTCTGTAACTAAGGTGAACGGCCTCCCTTGCAGATACACGCGGAAATGGGTAATAGCCCACACTGCCGCGAGCCCTTCTCCCTCGTAGGAGCTGTAATTCGCCTCTGCGGGGTTGCAACTCCTGCTCGCAAAAGCCACGACCATCTCCTGTCCCTCTCTTTCTTGGCATAAGATGCCTCCCATGCCGGCGCTGCTCCAGTCTGTGTAGAGTGTGAAAGGGTCTTCTTTGCTAGGCAGGGTGAGGACAGTCCCTGTCTTCACAGCCTTGAGTAGTGCTTTGAATGCCCCCTGCTCCGCCTCTCCCCACTGCCACGGCTGCTCCTCCCTCAGTAGCCTGTTCAGTACTGCGGCCGTGCGGCTGAAGTTAGGTACAAACTTTCGATAATAGTTGAGAAAGCCTAATACCGCTCTCAGCGTGCTACGGTCCTTGGGGGCGGGGACACGGTCCAGCACCTCCACTTTCGCCTGCTGGATGCTCAGCTGCCCCCCTTGCACCTCAAAACCCAGATACTTCACCGTGCTGTTTCCAAAACTGCACTTCTTCGGATGGCAAGTTAGTCCGGCATCGCGGATAGCCGCCAGCGTAGCTTCCACGTCTTTCACGTGTTGTTCGGCCGAGGCGCTGAACACCACTACGTCGTCTATGTAGCAGGCTGCCGCTGGGACATTTCTCAGCACTGAGTCCATCACCCGCTGGAACAAGGCTGGCGCGTTCTTCATGCCGAAGGGCATGAACTTCCACTCGTGCAGCCCGTCTGGCCCATGGAAGGCTGTCTTCTTGCGGTCCTCCTCCCTAATCGGTATCTGATTGAATCCCTGACGGAGATCCAACGTGCTGAACACTACTGCTCCCTGTAGCCGGTCAAATATCTCTTCGGCCGATTGCATGGGGTACCGGTCGGCCACAGTCACCTTGTTAAGACCCCGGTAGTCCCCACACATCCTCCTTGCCGACACCTCCCCTGTGAGATCTTTCCTTGCAGCCACCACCGTTGCGGCTGCGTAGTCACTGTCCGAATTCTGAATGAGGCCTGCCGCCAGCAGCTCGGCGCACTTCTCTCTGCAGATATCCATATCCCCGGGACTCATCCTCCTCTTTCTCTGGTATATGGGTACCTCTGTAGTCAGCTTCACCTGCATCTGATGCGTGTTACACTGCCCCAGCTCTTGCAGGGTGTAGGCGAATGTCTTCCGGTGCTGCCTCAGCACCTCCTGTAACGCTCGTGCCGCTTCTGCCCCCATTTCTGTGCCTATGGGCCAGTCGTCCTCGGGGCCCCTCTCCTGACTCGGCTTTTCAGCGGGGCTTTGCGTTTCCCCATCTGGTGGCAATACCCCTTGATCTGCACTTCTCTCCCTTACTTCCACTGCCATACAAGCCCATCCCTCCAAAATACGCGCCTCCTCCTGTTCCTCTATCTCTTTCAGCTGCCGCCGCCTCATCTCTGCTTCCTCTTCCTCCTGGTACAGCTCGCTGACCTCTATGCCGCGTTGAAGTTCCTTCCGCTTCAGGTGCATGCGGATCGTCTCCACTAGCCATGTCATGACATTCAGATCCATCGCTCTGCCCAACGCCGCGCGCCTCTGGGGCTCTATCACGCGGGGATGTGCAGTGGCTCCCATTCGGTGCCCCATGGCTAACTCCCGCTCTTCTGCCGTGGGTTGCTCCCACTGCTTCCCAATGACGTCGTAGATCATTCCTGGGCCCGGCAAGTCTCCCTCCATCACGAACCCGTACGCGTCCACGTATGACACGAGCGTTGGCAGTGCCTGCCTCGGCTTCCCCGGCACGTTGCACTGGTATTGCGACGGATGATCAGGCGTCGTGACTGGTGCAGGCTGTTAGAATCTAAGAACGAACGAGAATGATGAAACTAGCAGAAAGTTGGGTACAAGTAGGAAAACCTAAGTTTGTTGTACCCCCTAAGGCTAAACCCACTAAAGCCTACACAATGTAAACATATAATGTTTGACACACCCCCATAGGCTAAGTGGGAGACAACCAGATGGTCACAAGACCAGTCAAAGCAAAGCAAAGCAAAACAAAGCTCAGGGTGGATCTCAAGGATGCCACACAAATTCCGAGCACAAGCAAGCGGTCACAAGACCAGTTCACATGCAGTTTGATAATAAACAAGAGGTACAGTGATCACAACCTAGCAAGTGTAAGCAAGCAGGTATATATATAGAGATCACAGTACAAGCAGAGTCAAGAAGTGAGCAAGTGAGGGACAGTAGGCACAAGGCCTAGAACAGTACAGAAACGCTGATGATCACAAGGCTGAAGCGCCTTGGTGAACACATCAGCAGTGTTGGCCCGAGTGGCCACGTACGAAAGACGAAGCTGACCACGCTGCTGCAGCTCTCGAGCAAGGAAGTAGCGCAGAGCGATGTGCTTCGTTCTGTGCTCCAGTCTGTGCTCCTGACACAAGGCAAGGGCGGCCTTGTTGTCGACGTACAGCACTGGAGGAGAACGAGGCCGCTCTCCCAGGTCGGTCAGCAGGTAGGTGAGCCAGCGAAGCTCCTGGGCAGCCATGGCTGTGGCGTAGATCTCAGCCTCACAACTGGAGCTGAGAACAGAGGAAGAGCGTGTAGAACGCCAAGAAACTGAGCCAGAGCCAAGGCTGAAGGTGTAACCCTGAGACGACCGCTGAGTAGCCTGGTCGTCAGCCCAAGAAGCGTCTGAGTGTCCAGTGAAGACAACGTCGCGCCGTCCTCCAAGTACAAGCCCCATGCCCGACGTACTGCACAAGTAGCGCAACACCCTCTTAGCGGCATCCATGTGCTCCTTCCGGTGACGGCCAGGAGCGACATAGCGTGCTAGGATGCTAAGAGGGTAGGCTAGGTCAGGTCGAGTGCAGGTCATCAGGTACATGAGGCAGCCCACAAGCTCTGGATACGGGCCACTCGGCTCTACGGACTCATCCGAAGGCAGAGCTGAGAGCGAGTGACCGGTAGGCAGAGGAGTGGGCTGAGGCGAGGAGTACGTGAAGCGGAAGCGCTGAAGGACCTGCTGCACCATGTGTGACTGAGTCAAGGTGATGGTGCGCTGTGCTCTGTTCCGGGTGATCCGCAAGCCAAGATAGCTTGTCAGCTCACCCAGGTCTGTGCACGTGTGTCTCTTCTGCAGCTCCGACTTCACGTGGGCGAGTGCCTCAGTGTCAGCAGTAGCAAAGACCAAGTCGTCGACGTACACGAGAACGTAGAACGGCGGCAGAGTGGTGTCGGTGCGTAGAAACAGCGACGGGTCAGCAGTAGAAGGAGCAAACCCAAGAGCCGCAAGCATAGTCCTCAGTGTGTCGTGCCACTCACGGGGTGCCTGGCGGAGACCGTAGACTGGCCACCGGAGGCTCCACTGGGTACCAGGAGGGAACAACCCAGTGAAGCCAGGTGGGCGGCGCAGCCAGATCTCCTCGTGTAGGCTGCCCTGTAGGAACGCAGTGCTGAAGTCAAGAGAGTGGAGCTCGTAGTCACGCTGAGCAGCGACGTGCAGCAGAACCCGAAGAGTGGTCATCTTCGGGGTCGGGGAGAAGGTCTGGAAGAAGTCAACTCCCTCTCGCTGACTGAAGCCTCGAGCAACGTAACGCGCCTTGAAGACAGGCGGAGAACCCGGCGGCCGCTTCACCCTGAAAATCCACATGCCACTGACGATGTTCGCCCCAGGTGGGGGAACCTCGTCGACGTAGGTGCCTGTGGACTTCCAGGAAGCCATCTCTGCGTCCATGGATGTCTGCCACTGAGAGGAGTAGAGACCCTCCATCGCCTCTGCGTAGGAGCGTGGGGTCGGGATGTCTGGTGCATCCGGGTCTCCCTCAGGGGCAATCAGCATGGACACGAGATGAGGTAAAGCAGCAGCAAAGCACTCAAACTCCTCCTGTCTGTCCTCAAGGACGTCCGTGCCAAGAGCACACTCACCCCCGACGGACGGAGGACAGACAGACTCAGACTCAGCAACAAGTCTAGCGGCGTAGTCTAGACGACAGGCGGCAGCAAAGTCAACAAGCTCAGCGACTAGAGCAGACGCAGCAGAGGACTCAAAGGTAGGGTCAGTGACAACAGTGGCAAGGAGACGCGCGACAGTAGGACTGGCAGCACGAGTAAGGTCTGACGGCGGGTCAGCAACGTCAGGAAGAGAGGACGCAGGAGGAGACGGCAGAGGGACGCGCTGTGGAGCAGTGGAAGGACGCAGGGTCATATAGTGAGTGCCAAGGACAGGAGGAGGACGCTCACGCGGAGCACGACGACCAGCGCGGACAGCGCGGACAGGCAACCCTGGACGCGACTCAGGCGACTCTGGACTAGACTCAGGCGACGGAGGACGAGACTCAGGCTCATGACGCTCAGTAAGACTACCCGTCGGCGCAGTGTAAGGAGAAGGACCAGGCAGTGGAGAGGCAGGCTGTAACTGTGACTGGACAGGCGGTGGACTCAGTAGGGGAGGAGGAGGAGGACCAGTAGAGGGCGGGAGACCAAGAACCTGCTGAAGGAGCGGAACGTAGTACGGCCGCGGCCGCTCAGCAACTCCAGCTCCAACCCCCTCAGCAGCTCCAGTCCCAGTAGCTCCAGTACCTCCAGTACGAGCACCTCCAGGACCAGCAGCTCCAGCAGCTCCAGCACCAGCAGCACCTCCAGCAGCTCCAACACCAGCAGCACCTCCAGCAGCTCCAGCAGTACCAGTACCAGCAGCACCAGTACCAGCAGCACCTCCAGCAGCTCCAGCAGCACCTCCAGCGGCTCCAGCAGCACCAGCAGCACCGCCAGCAGTAGCAGCACCTCCAGCAGCTCCAGCAGCACCAGCACCTCCAGCAGTACCAGCACCAGCAGCACTAGTACCAGCAGCACCTCCAGCAGCTCCAGCACCAGTAGCACCTCCAGCAGCTCCAGCACCAGCAGCACCTCCAGCTCCAGGGTCCGCAACACTAGTAGCGCCACTCCGGAGACTGCAGCGACGAGCGTACCACTCTCGAAGCCGCTGGGGAGAGGGCAGCTCCCGCCTAGGAAGGGAAGCACGAGCACGAGCTCCAGCAGCAACTCTCCTGAGGCTGCAGTACTGTAAGTACCACTCACGCAGCTGCTGTGAGGAAAGAGCGCCTCCAGGTGTAGTACTCTCAGTCGCAGCACCCTCAGGCTCAGCACCCCCAGACTCAGCACCCCCAAACTCAGCACCAGCAGGCTCCGCACCCCCAGACTCCGCAACCCCAGGCTCCGCACCCCCAGGCTCCGCACCCCCAGGCTCCGCACCCCCAGGCTCCGCACGTTCAGGCTCCGCACCCCCAGGCTCCGCACGCTCAGGCTCGGCACCCCTAGCAGGACGAGAGTCGACAGCTACCTCGACAGGCTCAACCGGGTCTACCTGGGACACACCTGAGGGAGCGGCACCCTGAGGGGGGAGGGGGTCTACCACAGCAGCACCTGGCGCGAGGAAGAGAGGCGGGGGGGGGAGCGGGGCAGTGCGGTAGGGGAAGAGGCGGTAGTAGGGCACCGACTCGTCAAAAGTGACGTCCTGAGAGGGCAGGACACGGCGCGAGGTGGCGTGGTAAAACTGCCAACCAGACGCGCCCGGGACAAAGCCAAGGAAGACACAAGAAACAGCGCGGGAGGAGAGCTTGTCCGCGGACGTATCGCGGACAAAAGCTCGAGATCCCCAGACCCGGAAACGCGACGCATCGCCAACCTCCCCCGTCCACAGCAGTGTGGGCGAGGTCTCCGGCAAGGAGACACGGGGCCAGAGGTTGAGCTGATGCGCTGCGTACCGGACCGCAAACGGCCACAGAAAGTGGGGGGCAGCCGCATGGATCAAGGAGGTACGAGCGACCTCCATGACCAAGCCAATGCGGCGCTCAGCAACCCCATTCTGCTGTGGAGAGGCCGGAAGCGTGAACGACTGGCGGATGCCGTGCTCCGCACAGTAGGCCGCCAAGAGGTCGGAGGAGAACTCACCACCTCTGTCTGAGTGCAGACGCAGGACAGGAAAGTCCGAGTGGAAACGCTCGCTGAGCTGGAGACGAGAAGCGCGGATCCAAGGGATCAAAACATCAGGGACCTCACCCTTGGTGCGCAAGGGGAAGACCGTGGTGTAGCGCGAGTAGTCGTCAACAACGATCAGGAAGTACCTCTTCTGACCCTGTCCACGGACGCGGGCTGGGCCCCACACGTCCATGTGGAGCGTCTGCAAGGGAGCAGTCGTCGGGGGAAACGAGGAGGAGTGAGGAGCGGCGCGCTGCCGCCCCTCGACACAAGGAAGACAGGGAGGAGCAGGCGAGGGTGGGAGGGGAGGGAGTACCCGGGGAAGACCAGAGACAAGATACCGTTTGTGCATGGCACGAAGGCGCTGCACTGACGGGTGACCAAGGCGGTGGTGCCAGAGGACAGTCTCGTGCGCCAGAGAGCGACACGAGCAGGGGGCAGACAGCTGACCTGACGCAGACGCAGACGCAGCTACCTGAGGGGACTCAGTGGTCAGTGTGTACAGGTCCGACCCCGGCTGCCTGGTGAAGGTAGCCAGGTGACGGCCCGTCCGAGCACACGTGCAGTGTGTCACGCGCTCGTAGGCAGGGGTGAACTGGTGGACACCCCCGTCCTGGAGCGCACGACCCGCCACCAAGTTCGTAGAGAACGAGGGGAGGTAGAGACCTGACAGTGTGCCCGACGGGACCGCAGGACAAGGGAGGACAGTGGAGGAGGTCGCAATGACCGGACCCCCAGAGGGGTCAGCAAGGGAGACAACAACTGGCCGAGCAAGCTGCTCAAGGGCAGTGCGGTCACGAAAGAAACAGCGAGAAGCTCCTGAGTTTAGAGTGAAGGTGTGCAGTGCCTCAGTGGACTCAGTACCAGGGGGCGCAGACTCACTAGCACCTAGAGCAGCAGCCTCACCAGCACCTGGGGCAGCAGACACGCAAGCACCTAGAGCAGCAGCCTCACCAGCACCTGGGCCAGCAGACACGCAAGCACCTAGAGCGGCAGCCTCACTGGTGCGAATGCCCGGGTCGGGCGGAACACGCAGGTACTGATCACCCTCTCCACTAGTAGACAACACATACATGGCAGTGAGAATAGCATCAAAGTCAAGAGCATAGATATCAATGTTCTTCCTCATCAGCTCAGCCCAGCGGGGCAGCTCAGTGGCAGTAGGGAACTGAGTGCGCCAAGCGTCGTCAAGGCGGGAGAAGCAGCGCTACGTGGTGTGCGCCCTCCCACACGTCTGGCCAGTGCGGTCACCAGTGCGGATGACGTACGTGCAGCTAAGGCCACCCCCCCCCCCCCCGTGCTGAGAGTACCACTCACGAAGCTCCTGGGACGACGGAGTGTGCTGCTGGCTCTGGCCACCGCCAGTGCCTCCACGACCACCACCGCCGCCGCCACCACCTCGACCACCACCGCCCCTGCCGCCTCCGCATCCACCGCCGCCCCAACCACCGCCCCCACCCCGGCCACCTCCTCCGCTGCTGCCGCCTCCACCCCCACTACTGCCACTAGCCCCTCCAGCCCCTCCACCACCCCCACCGCCGCCACCGCCCCCACCACCACCTCCCCCGCCGTCACCTCCACCTCCCTTGCCCCCTTTGCCCTTGCCGCTGCGGCGCCAGCTCGGAGCGGACGCAGTCCCGACCTGCTCAGTACCAACTAGGTCGACAGCAGCAGCAGAGGCGACAGAGGGGAGAAGGGGGGAAGGGGAACATCCCTCGAAGAAAGGGGTGCGGGGGTCGCCACGAGAGGCAGCTACAGCGACTATGCTAGTCTCAGCTGCAAGCAGTTCCTTCTCGAGCAGGTCAACGGTGAGCTCAGTGGGGCAGCGAGCGAGGAAGTGGTCCCTGACCGCACGAAGAGAGTCAGGGAGACGGGTGACAAGGTGGTAGAGAGTGAGCCAGAGCGGGGGGGGGTGGGTGGCAAGAAACTCAGCGGGCATAGCGGCACGGAAGCGAGCCTCACTAGTGCGGAGGTGCGTGATGAGGTCAGCGACTGTGGCGAAAGCGGACAGGTCTGGGAACAGGTAGGGGAGCGAGAGACGGCCTAGCGCAGCAGAGGCAGGTGAGGAGTAGCGTGCAACTACAGCAGTGTACAGTGCCTGCGCAGTTTTGTGCTGGCCAAAGTGCTCGCGCTCATCTACCGGCAGGGAGTTGCGAATAGCAAAGCGAGCGTGGGCGTCACGAGTCTGCCACTGTGAGCGGGCAGTACTGTCAGCAGTAACAGCAGGGGCAGCAGCGTGGCCTAGTGCGTGATCGTACAGCGAGATGTCCTCCTTGGCAGTGAGCTGGAGGAACAGGTGCAAGTCATCTAGCCAGGTGTCAAACTTCAGTGGGCGGCCCTCAGCATCGAAAGCGAGCACAGCAGGGCTAGCCATAGTTGCAGTAAGAGCAGTAGCTGTAGTAGCAGTAGTAACAGCAGTAGTGTCAGTACCAGTGACAGCAGCAGTGGCGCGGCTCGGTAGGGCGGCGCGGCTCGGTAGGGCGGCGCGGCTCGGTAGGGCGGCGCGGTTCGGTAGGGCGGCGCGGCTCGGGCCGGGTGACGCGGTTCGGGGGGGGGCGGTTCGGCTCGGCTAGGCAGCGGCTACTCGAGGTGGGGCACACGAGGGCGTGCACGGTAGGGCGGGGCCGGTCCGCACGGGGCACGAGGTGGCGAGCTAGCGAGGGCGGGGCCGGTACACGAGGGGCACGCAAGGGCGCGCGGGTGGGTGTGGGCCGATCGCACGGGGCACGAGGTGGCGGGCTAGCTAGGGCGGGGCCGGTACGCAAATGGCACGCAAGGGCGCGCGTGTGGGTGTGGGCCGGTCGCACGGGGCACGCAAGGGCGCGCGCTAAGGGGCGGGGCCGGTCCGTAAGAAGCACGCAAGGGCGCGCGAGGTGGGCGGGGCCGATCGCACGGGGCACGCTAGGGCGTGCGGGCTAGGCGGGGCCGATCGCGAGAGGCGCGCTAGGGCGCGCGATAGTGAGAGAGAGAGAGGAGGGCGCACGAGGGCGCAACTAGGCGAGGCGAGCTAGGGCGCGACTATGCGAAAAACGGTGGGCCCTTAACGGTAGGCTCGCGATACCATGTTAGAATCTAAGAACGAACGAGAATGATGAAACTAGCAGAAAGTTGGGTACAAGTAGGAAAACCTAAGTTTGTTGTACCCCCTAAGGCTAAACCCACTATAGCCTACACAATGTAAACATATAATGTTTGACACAGGCAGCCGGTTAGGGCCTAGGATGTCACTGACTAGCCTGGGTTCTGGCCGCTGCATCTGAGCCAGAGCGTGACGTAGGCTCGCCTCCGAGATCCCGTTCTGCCAGTACCTCCTCGGCCTGTGAGCCCTAGACCCTAGCTGTGCTGCATCCGCGGCCTGCCCCCTGCCTACGGCCGCCTCCACCTCTGCAAACGCCCTCCGCACGTGTTCCCGGCGATCCTCGGCAAAGTCCACATTTTCCAAGATGTACAGCACTTCCCCTTGCTTCCTCTGGACCATTTCCAATACCCACTTCAAGTCCCGGAAGGAGGCCCCCCTGATATCCTCCATCCCCATCCCTTCTCCCGCGCGCGAATACCCTTGACATTCCCATCCGGCAATGATGACGTCGATCTGCCCCCACTGCTCCAGTTTCTCCCCTGTGATGTCCCTCACATCATCCACCACTTCCTCGTCTTCGGCTGGCACAGCAGACTCGGCTAGCTGCTCCGGGTATTCTTCCAGCAGCAGCCGTGTGTGATGCTGGGCCATTCGGCGCACTACTGGGTCTCTCTCCACATGTATCCATTTCCGCACTCTGCAGCCCGCTCGCAGCACCGCCGCCAGCCCAGTGCCAATGCCTCCGTATAGCTCCATCACGCATATGGCCCCTTCGAGGGTCCATAGCCTGGAGATTCTTTCCTTCAGAGACTGCGGTTCTCTCCCCTGCCGCCTCCTTTCGATCCGCCGTTCGTGCTCCTCCGCATACTTCTCCCAGCTCCAGTCATCCAACGCGGGGCTCAGGTCGGCGGGTCGCGCCCCATAGGCCTCCCGCGGCTCTTGCCTGACAAATTTCACGGGCAGAGTGCCGACCGAACTCTCTGGGTCCCAGTAATGCACCCGGTACAGCACTTTCTCTTGCCAGGTATAGATGGTGGCCCCCACTCTGTACAGCAAGTCCATGCCTACCAGCACGTCATAGTCTTCAGATTCGGATACTCCGCAAGTCACTCGGATACAACATTCCTTCTCCGTCCCCGGGAGCAGTACGATCTCGATGGGCCGTATGGTCCGCGGCATCCATTTCGGCTCTCCCCCTTCGGCGGTCATGAGCAGGATCCCCCTTTGTATCAACCTCCCCGGCATATCCAGCTTCAGCTGCCTAGCTAGTCCCTTTCCGATCAGTACGTTGTGCGCGCCGGTGACTATGATCGCCTGACCCACTGGTAGGCCCCCCACTGTCAAGCTCCCCTTTTCCGCGATCAGCACCGACGCTTGGCACACTAGCCGCTCGTTAGGGTGTCGGCGCAGCTCTGAGGTACTACTCCCTTCGTGGAAGTTACCTCTCGGCCCTCTCACTCGGCTGGAGCGGCTTTCGGTCGACTGACTTCCGCGGGGCCGGAGGTCTATCTCCCCTCTCTCCCTGGGAAGCGCCATAAAGCCGCTCGCCGGCAAATACTCTCCTTCTCCTTCTTCCTCCTCTTCTATCTCCTCGTATGCGTGCATGGCCCGGGCTGTCGGCTCGACTCTCGGCTTTCCTTCCAACTTCAGTTGTAGCTTCTTAATCTCCGCTTGCAACTCCTCTTTGCTCGGGTTCTCCTCCAGTCGGCGGCGGCTGTAGCAGGCCTCCTCCTTGTGCCCTCTCCTCCCGCAGTTCCCGCACGCCGGCAGCTTCGGGCAGTCGCGTTTGAGGTGGCCCAGCTCTCCGCATTCATGATACCGACGCCCGTCTGTCCGCGTCGCCCCTCCTTGCGGCGCCTCCACCAGGGCGGCCGCCGCCCACGAGGACTTCGCCTTGGGACGCGCTTCTCCGTCCTCCAAGTCCAACATCCTTTGCGCATGCTCCGTGCGTTTTGCCAGTCCATACACCTCCTTCAACGTAATATCCGCGCCAACTCCATACACCGCATTCCGCACCACGTTCCTCAGGTCTTCTTCCAAGCCTCGTACGAACTTGCGTACGAGCAGCCGTTCGTCTCTACTCTCCAAGTCCTCGGCGAGCTCCCTCAATCTGCAGTAGTAGGCCAGCAGAGATTCGTCCCGTCCCCGGCGGAACTCGCGGAATTCTTCCACCCTCGCTTTGGTCTGCCCCAGGAACTCCTTCTTCAGTAATTCGAGAAAACGAGCCGTCGGATTGTCTGTCTCGCCGCACTCCCATTCCTCAAGCACTTCGCTCCGTGTCATTCGGTAGAACGTCTCGGCCTCGCCCGCCAAAGTCACCACCATCCGTCTGAAGAACTCCGCTGGATCCAGCCCGTCTCGCTCCCAACAGTACTGCACGGTCTCCAGCTGCATCAAATAGTTCTTCAAAGTGGGGCCCACTCCGGGAATCCCGGTGAACCGCTCGGCCACCTCGAGTTTAGGGAGGGCTCCGCTCGGCCCTCTCTTCTCGTTCGGCCGGGCCGGTAACACTACCGCCGATGGCAACTCCGCTGTCTGGCTGGCCACAATATCCCGATTCGTCGGCGTCTGCAAGCCACCTTCGGCCCGACAGCGCAGCCACGTCGTGGGCGCCTGCGTCCGCTCCGTCTCCATCCCTGGCATCCCTCTCGGGGAAGTCGTCGCAGGCCTTCGGTCCCACCGAGCTCTCGCTTCCCGGGCCCACCGCGTATCTTGCGGCGTTTCTCCTGGGTCCGACGCGGCGGTGCGTAGTGGGTCCATTTCTCCTTGCCGCTCGCGGTCTCGTTGATGCGGGGTGCGGTAAACCGCAGCCCTCCGAAATGGCGAACGCTCAGTCGCCGTCACGGCCTCTCCTTCAGATGCGCTGGTTGCAGCGGCGCGCCAGCTTGGCTCCGCGGGAATATCTTCTCTGCGATAGCTCTGTCCGGATCTTAGTTTAAACCTATTGGTCATGCTAACTCCGTTGCGACAGCGGGTCGCTTCCTTGCTTGTTTGTTGAAATGTTCCTAGCTACGAGAACTCAGCTAGGAAACCCTAACTCGGCTGACTGATGAACAACTCAAGCTCAGCAATTGGGTGGGCTTGCTATGATTGGCTCCTCCACGGGCGCAGTTCTAGAGGTTGGGTAGGAACACGTCTTTTCTTAGAGTGGAAACAAACAAGCAAGCAATTGAACCTACTTCTGTTGCTTGCCTAAGTATTGGGGTTGGGTTACCGTTGCTCACCAACGGATATCTACTTTCGCTACTTCGCCTTGTTTTCCCCGCCTTTGGCAGCGCAGGTTCCCTCCTACTCCTTTATAACTCTACTCTCTACTGTAACTTGTCATGGTTTTATATTGTCACTGCCTAACTCTATTTTAGCAATTAAAAGCATGACACTCATCCGACAAACGCGGCTGCTGGGTGAACTGTGGCTCGCCGATATTGTCGGGGGTTGAAACGAAAAAATTGACGGTGGGAGACAAGTCGGCTCGCCAGAAGAGTTGCGGTGTACTTAAGGAGTTACCTGGGGGAGTTCAACGACGAGATCTGCGGCGTTGATGCGCGCTAGGTTCCGTGAAATTCGGTCCCGGTAGACCCATAGTTCTGGGTTCCGCACGCGAGAGCGCCTCCTTTTGGTGGGTTGCTAGTGTGGTTAACCACAGGCGGTGAAAATGGCGACGGGTGGGGGCGCTAGATACACCGGTTCTTTCGGAGGACAACCTGCAGGCAGCCAAGATTTTACGCGGTGTGGATTTGTTTCCGACTTTTACGGGTGCAACGAGCAGTTCCGAGAAGAGTCCTAACGGAGTCAGCGGGGTCGCTGACAGTATCCGTGCCGACGGCGGAGTTGCAGCGTTGCTTGATTAAGCGCGCGAAGGCACTCGTCGTTAAATGTGTAGCCCTACAATTCGGAAGCTGCTCGGGGGTACCAACGACAACACGAATTTTGCAACAGGTGGGGGGAGAAGGCGACAGCTGTTTTCGCCCCTGCCCGGAGGTTTTCGGCGAGTCACGACAACGTCGCCGAGGTAGCTGGCGTCACCGGAAGTTCAAGTTCGACTTTGAAAAAATATTGCGGGTTTCAGGGGGAGGAGCAGCAGCTGTATTTTTGCCTCTGCACGGTAGTTTTCGGAGAGTCACGAAAACGACTTCGGCGAGTCTGGACAAGACTGCCGGAGGTGCTGACGTCATGAGACCCTGATTACGGGTCCGATGGGTTCAAGTGGTGAGAATTCTTGGTATGTTACTGACCCGACCTTCTCGTCGATCGTCGTCACCGCGCTTCAACGACTTCGCAAATTCGACGCGACATTTTCGACGCCGAGCAAAAACGATCCAGGGTCACCACGACGGAGTTTTCAGAATGGTTCTGATTTTCAGCAAAGGACAAAACGTGATTACGGGTGGCAGCAGCTGACAGCTGGAGATGCTGCAGCAATCGAGGATTTCGATTCTGCCACAGCAACGAGACAACGAACTGGATTCTAGACTGCAGATGCTGCAGCAGCAGTCGCGACAAGAAGACAACAGAAGGGATTTTCGGATTGCAGATTTTGCCAGCTGGGGAAACTGCAGCAGTCAAGACAAATTCGTGACAACAATAAACTTTTCATCGAGGAAAATTCTACTACGGGCTTCGACAGAGTTTACCCAGGGCGTTATTCAGAGTTCTCGACAGTTGAGATTTCACCACCGGCTACAATTTCGACATTGCAGCTACTAAAATTATAGCGGGGGGTCATAACACTAGGTATTCTGCTCTACCCTCGACATACAGGGTGGTTGGAGTTTTTCGTTTCCCGCGCAGCTGTACGTGGGCAGTCTTATCTTGGAGGGGGGGAGAAAGTGCCTTCGCACTGTTTTCGCTCAACAGTTTTCTGACAGTATCAGCAGTTTCTGACAAACTGTCAGACTCTTGCAGCACGATCAACGTCCACGATCCAGTTCATCGACATCAACGGCCTTCGACTCATCGACTTCTGACAACGTGTCAGAAACCCGCCAGCGTCACTACCGTCCGATTTGCCTTCGCTACATCAACGACTTCAGTTCAATCTCGGATTCCATTCGCCTCTGCAATCGCGATCGTCAGATCGAAATCAGGACGATCAACGCCTGAAATCCCATCTCTTTGAAATTCGCCTGGTCAACGCGCTCAGCCACGCGTCAACTCGAAAGTCAACGTGCTTCTGCACCGTCAGATCAGTTTCGACCGAGATCTGCAGTTTTCACGCTACTGCAAGACTTGTCTACATATAAGGGGACCTTATCTAGAAGGTGGGAGAGTGTAATGAATATACATTCATTACTGCCGAAGCTGCTCCTAGCGAGGACAGCCCCGAACACTGCGCGTCAGTTTCAGGTTCGGCCTACACTTCGGCCCGAACCACTACCGAGTCGCCCCGCACCAATCGCGACACATCCAACCCATCCACGTCCCGAGGTCCTCGCCTAGCACGGTTTCGACCCTTTAAATGCGTGCTCCTTTATCATTCTCGTCATTCTGTACTTCACATCCTTTATATAAAGCCTTCCGCGCACTCTGTTTAGTACAAATCATAACAGCATAGGAGAAATCTGTCCAGGAGGCTATAGGCCGCCGTTTCGACAGCAGCAGGGTCACCCCCCTCAGCCGGGCCAGAGCAGTCTGAGGAGACCTCCAAAGGCACAACCGAGGGAGGTGACGTAAGACACACCTGAGGGAGCAGGACGAGGGGGGAGGGGGTCTACCTGGGGCTGACCTGGAACCAGGAAGAGAGGCAGGGGGGGCACGGGGCAATTGTGGTGGGGGTAGAGACGGTAGTAGCAGACCGACTCGTCAAAGGTGACGTCTCAGGAGGAAAGGACACGGCGGGTGGCTGGGTGGTAAAACTGCCAGTCAGGGGCGTCGGTGGGAAAGCCAAGAAAGACGCAGCGAATAGTGCGAGGAGAGAGCTTGTCCGCGGTAGGATCGCGGAAAAGGGCAAGTGAGCCCCATACCCAAAACTGCGACGCATCGCCCACTTACCCCGTCCAAAGGAGGGTAGGCGAGGCCTCTGGCTGTGAAACACGGGGCCAGAGGTTGAGCAGATGCGCGGCGTATCGGACCGGAAACGGCCACATGAATTGGGGAGCAGCCGCATGGATCATGGAGGTGCGAGCAACCTCCATGAGTAGGCCAATGCGGCGCTCAACTATCCCATTCTGCTGTGGAGAGGCCGGAAGCGTGAACGACTGGGTAATGCCCTCCTCACGACAGAAGTCCTCACAAAGACCGGAGGAAAACTCACCCCCACGGTCAGAGTGCAAATGAAGCACCGGGAGGTCGTGCTGGAAATGAGCTCTTTGCTGGAGACGAACAGCGCGACTCCAAGGGATTAGAACATCACGGACGTCGCCCTTATGCTGTAAGGTAAACACCATGGTGTAGCGCTTGAAGTCGTCGACAACCAGCAAAATGTACTGCTCCTGGCGCGGCCCATGGACGGGGGCGGGGCCCCACACGTCCATGTGCAACGTCTGCAGAGGAGCAGTGGTCGGAGGAAACGAGGAGGAGTGAGGAGCAGCGCGCTGCCGCCCCTCGACGCAGGGAGTGTACGGCGACGCAAGCGACGGCGCAAGCGGGGGCAGGGTCTGCGGGAGTCCAGAAACAAGGTGATGCGAGTGCATGCTGCAGAGGCGCTGAAGGGAGGGGTGGCCAAGACGATGGTGCCAGAGGAGAGACTAGTGCGTGAGCAAACGACACGAGCAAGACGCCGCTATTTTGACCTGACGCAGCCACCTGAGGGGACTCGGTGTGCAGTGTGTACCGTCCAGACCCAGGCCTCCGTGTGAACGTGGCAAGGTGAGCTTCAGTCTCTGTGTCCGTACAGATCGCAACGCGCTCGCCCCCAGGAATAGTGGTGGTGACCGGTACTCACCAAGTTCGTAGCGAACGAGGGGAGGTGGAGACCGGTGAGGGAGCCAGAGAGGACTGCCGAACACAGGAGAACAGTGAGCTGCGCGCAACGACCGGTCCAGAGGTGGGGTCGGCCAGAGTGACAGGGACATGTGCCGGGAGTGGTGTGAGGGTGGTGCAGTCGCGGAAGAAGCACCGAGTCGCGCTGGAGTCCAGCGTGAACGAGACCGACGCCTCTGAAGGGACTGCACCTGTGCAAGCAGTCTCACAAGCACCCACACTAGCAGCCTCTACACAGACTGACCTAGGCACACATGAATAATAGTCACCCTCACCACTAGCACCAGCAGCATACATGGCATACATGCCTATAGAAATATTGTTCCAATCAAGAAAAATGATGTCAACGCCCCTCTTGAGCAATCCTAACCAGTCGGGGACCTTGGCCTGCTCACCGAACTAGCCGCGGAAGGCGTCCTTAAGGTGGCAGAAACAGCGGGCCTCACCGTGCCCCATCTTGCCGCAGACGACGCCGACCTGACGGCCAGTGCGACGCACGTACGGGCAAGGACCAGTAGCAGAACCTCCACAGCCGGTGGAGCCCCCCTGAGCAACCTACTCACGAAGCTGCTGCGGCGAGAGAGTCTCCTGCTGACGTGGCTGTTGCTGCTGCTACTGCCCACCCCCAGAACCACCACCTCCATCGGCTGCTCCACCAGACGCAACTCCACCAGACGCCGCACCGGTGCCACCACCCCTGCCAGCTCCACCACGACCACCACCCCAACCCCCTCCGCTACCCCCACCACCCCCGCTACCCCCACCACCCCCTACGCCCACCCTTGTTGCGCCTCCTGCTAGAAGCTAACGCAGTGCCGACCTCCTCAGCACCGAGGAAGTCAACAATAGCAGCAAAGGCAACAGAGGACGCTAGAAGGGAGGGAGTGCACCCCTCAAAAAACGAGGTGCTGGGGGTGCCACTGGAGGCAGCGACAGCGCGAGCACTGGTTTCGGCCTTGAGGAGACGAGTCTCAAACAAGGCAAGGTCGAAACTAGCGGGGTCGAGGGAGAGGAAGTGGTCTCGAGGAGCACGAAGGGTGTCAGGGAGGCGAGTCGCAAGGAAGTACAGAGTGAGGTACATGGGGGGCTGATTCTCAGCCAGAAACTCTGGCTTGAGGGCAGCACGGTAGCAAGAGTCAAGGGGGCGCAGGTGGGTCATGAGGTCAGCTACAGTGGTGAAGTCTGACAGCTCAGGGAAGAGAAACGGCAGCGCAAGACGGCCTAGGGTGACAGAAGAGGGGGAGGAGTAGCGCTTAACCACAACGTCATAGAAATCCTGGGCCGGCTTCACCTGGCGAAAGTGGGACCTCCGGTCAGGCGAGATGCGAGCGCGGATGGCAAGTTTGGCGGTGGCGTCGCGCGCCGTCCACTGCGTGCAAGCAAGTCGGTCAGCCCGGTACTGTTGCTTGCACAGCCTCCGTAGCGGTAGTGGCAGGCTCAACTGGAGTCTTGGGGGCCTTGAGGGACCCTGACGTGTGCTCAAATAGCGAGACGTTGTCCTTGGTGACACTCTGGAGGTACAGTTGCAGGTCCTCTAGCAAAGACTCAAACTCTATAGGGTGCCCCTCTGCGTCGAACGCTAGCTAGTAATAGTTGCCATGGTCGAAACTTGGTCAGTCGACATCTCTAAGAACGAGACGGGGGCACTGAGGACTAGTTGCAAAGCTAGGCACGGGCAGCGACTCGGGTTGCAGCGGAAGAACCGGCGGCACGGCAGTAATGGGCGGTGCGGCAGGAGGGCGGCTCGGCGGCAGGCAATGCGGCAGCGCGGCGCGGCGCAGCAGTAGGCAGGGCGGCGCGGCGGCGCGGCTCCGTAGCGGGCGGCAGTGGGTGGCAGTGGGCCGGCATTGGGCAGCTAGCTGGCGGCAGCGGGTGGTGCGCGAGCCGGGCGCGGGCGGCAGCGGGTGGGCAGCGGGCGGCTAGCGGGCCCTGGCAGCGGGCGGGTAGCAGGCGGCAGCGGGCGGCTAGCAAGCGGCAGCGGGCGGTTCGCGAGCCAGGGGCGGGCGGCAGCAGACAGGCTAGCGGGCGGCTAGCAGGCGGGCAGCAAGCGGCAGAGGGCCTGGCGCGAGCGACAGCGGGCGGTAGCAGTGCGCAGCAGCAGCGGCAGCAGAACGCACGAGCAGCGGCAGTAGTAGCAGCAGCGCACGAGCAGTAGCGCGCGCGCGGGCAGCAGCGGCAGCAGTGCGCGCAGCAGTAGCGGCAGCAGGGCGTGCAAGCAGCGGCAGAAGCAGCGGCAGAGCATGACAGCTGCAGCGCGCACAGTAGGGCAGTAGGCAGAGCAGCGCGCGAAGCGCGCAGCAGGGCAGTAGGCAGGTCGCGCGCATTGGCAGATCTAACCTACGATGGTACCATGTCAGAATGATGAACAGCGGAATGAATGACTAAGGAACAAGAGGGATACATAGAGGAACCCTAAAAGTGTTGTACCCCTTATGACTATCCTCATTACAGCCTAACATCATAACATATGATTTGACACCTGCTGCAACAGTTCCAGGTGTTGCAAGTCAATATGCAGATGTTGTAGGAAGAGGTCGGGGGACTGCACGAGGAAAACGCCGAACTGCGCCAGGCGCGAGGTGAAGCGCGCCAGGAGTCACCCGCCATGACAAAGAGAGTTATAGCACCATTAGCGGTAGCAGTGACAGTTTCGGCAACTGTTAAATTCAAGTCGACAAACCCGCCCCCATTCAACCCAAGTGACAAGCACGCTCATTGTTTTAGGGTGGCTCTTCGGCGTTGAATATGTTTAAATGTTGCTAATGTCATCGACGATACTGCCCGCACTCTTCACTATTGTTGCAGCTTCACTATTGCACGGCGCTGCGTTGGATTGGTGGCGACATACTCTACATTCAGAAGGGGCTTGGACTGGAATGACACATGCGAACAACAAGGCTTCGACATTTGTGAAGCAACGGGCTGATTCAATATTTGGAGAGGGGCCCTGCGAGCAAGATTCGAGCACATATCCGCCTCTTATTCGGCTCGCATGAAGCTGCCAGCCTGAAATCAGTTGACTTCGGTCCATTAGTATATATCAGTGTTAAACGTGCTGACCGGCCAGGTGGACGATATGGGCAAGGTGGAGCGGTTGGATTAGTACGTCGCCGGCCTCAAGTACGAGATACGGTACGAGGTGGGACGCTTGCGATCACGGAGCTTTAACGATGCCGTAATTACAGAATTACAGGCTGCCCGGGACAAAGCGTTAGAGTTTATCCCGTAAAACTTCGTCCAAGGTTGGTTTGACATTTCAGCATGATTAAGATGCTGACACCTGTCACAACAAGATTACTATTGCCTGATGACTATGCATACACGATGCTTTCCACACAAGTTTGCTGCGACCATTTGTCGCACTATCATTGGATATTGCCCGCCAAAATATCCCGCCAAGTGTACGGCCTGTGGCAAGGCCAGCACTCAAACCCAGGAAGATTCTGAATCATCGAGTGCGATTGACGACGACCACGCGCCACATCGACCTCCTACTATGGTGGGCTGACCAGACAGGCAAGGATGACACGTGGGCCACTCTTGACTCGCCTCAATACACTTCGTATTAAGGGAGTACCTTTCCCGCCGACGCGTACTTGATGTGGGCAAGGGGAGGGGGAGGGGGGGTTGGGGAAGGGGTGCTAGTGTAAGGAATTCTCCCTAATGCCTTATTGAGTCGCGCTACTACGCGTTCGACTCCAACCGTTCGGAAGACTAGTCTCGGTTCGACGACCTCACCTCCCGATCGTGACTATCATCGCTGGACTCGGTAGGCCCAGACCAGCACCCAACCTCATCTTCCGAGGTCCCCCTCTAGCTAGGTCCCCCGCTGTATCATCGCTAGGCTTCATTGTTTGCTAAGTGATTGTACTCTCAACCTTGTAATTGACTTCTGCGCACTCTATTTATTTACAACTCATACCAGACGGTCGATGGGAAACGGTGAACGAAAATATCGTCGTTGCTCTCCTTGATTCCAAGATTCAAAAAATGGGGCCAAAAGGGTTTAGGGTTGCGTTGCCTCGCTGGCTGGTCGCCGAGGTTGTCACAACCAGCCGAGCCCAGCGATGACCTTAATTTCTCTCCCGCGGTAGACTCGGCTTGACACGCGGTCGCTTAAAGTTCCATTGGGGTTTCGTAATATGTATGCTTCAAGTTCGAGTTCGCGTGGTACATTCGAAACTTGATACGGTCTCGAATTTTAGCTAGGTTGAACAAGGTGTCAATCAGTTTAGTAAGGTAACATTTAAAATTCATGTCATTGCCTCACTGAACTGATTTCAATCATGATCCACCTAGCCGAATCTCGATTTCGAATTAGAGGTAATTTGTACCTCCTTTACGTGAATTCTCCAAAATCAAGAGTACCATAGTTTCAAGCACTTCTAAGCGTTAGGAGCTGTAAAACGTAGTGCACGGAAATAAGGAATGACTAAGCTGTGACTGAATGAACTGCCGATACAATCCTAGCGCAATCCTAGCTAGGCTGGAACCTCGGGGAATCGAGGTTGGTTACGGGATTGGACAACAGAAAGCGGAAGGCGACGCGAGACAACTTTGCTGTCGATCCTGTACTTCCATGTGTTGGGGTTGTATGCGATGTGGTACAAGCCTAATAATGAAAAGAAATTATCTTTATAGTAAGTAAATTGTCTACCTTGAAGTGTCTTGATGTCACGAGCGCTGGTAACTTCGACAGCGTCGTCGTCGTCTTCTTTGCCTACGGTGAGACGTGCAATGTACCGTAAAGGGTCACGGTTGGAGGTCTTTTTCAACAGGTGAGTAAATTTCTACACTTGCGTAGTCCTAGGCTATTCGTATAATGTCGTCAGGACTAGGCTGGGTAGTTGGGAAGACACCCGGGAGACGGGTGGCATCAGTTATGCCCGTTGAAGCTTGGTAGGGGGGGGTTGTTGTTTAAAATACCTTGGTTAATTGAATATGGCCAATACCTTGTTCGCACAGCGGACTGCGTTATGAGAGCGCGCATCTTCGTTGCCAATCCCACATTGGTTCGTTAAACCGATAAGGGAGAGAGATATGTCGCTCTATCCCCTTCTTTTCGAAGTTGGTCCAAAATTCTTTGGACTAATACTCGAATGTCGCGCTGCTTTGGAAGGCTTTGGGCATTAGACTCTTTTGATCCAGATTGCGAAGCTATTGAAAGCCTTGTAACGATGATCAATGTTGACCGCCCACACGAAGCAATTATTTGAGTCAATTACGACCATTGTGTATCATGTGCTGTCGATTTTGCCAGCCGTTAAAACAAAAAAAAACCACTGTGAACTTTGTCTGGTTGTTCGTAGCGATCAGGGATCTGTTTTGGGAAGGAGAGGTGCAGGAGTTGAAACTGAAGTTGCTCTGTCGTCGGGTGGGGATGGTGCGAACTGAAGTTGCTCAGAGATCATCAATATTCTCCCCGTCAATCTCATCGGAATCAATCACGTGGATTGAATCGTTCGCGATTTCGTACAACTGGGCCATTGACTGGTGGAGATGCTTCTTTCTCCGGAGCACGTAATTCACTTGCATGTTCCGCAACGTCGATGATGATATTTCATGTTGATCCTGCTTTTGATATTGTCTCTGCTGCTAATTAAGTTTCTGTCAAAGGCTCTCCCAAATATGGTGGTGAGTCCACCCGTGGCGCTCACGGCCTACGTGGGATTAACATTCGGCTCGTCCCATCCTGTGGCCCGTGCTCTTGTTGGATTTGTCTGACGAGCCATTTATTCTGGTAGTGGGCCCTATCCGCCTCCCCAAACTCCTCTATCTGGTGGTGGTGGTGGTGGTCCCCATCATGTCCCTCATATGGCCTACTAAGTGTCAAGTGGGTAACCCCATCCACAGCAACTGGGTTCTGGTGAAGGTGTTTTAGCGGTATCTTCCATTCCGTAGTTCCGACTTCCCTAAGTGGTGAGATCAAGACCGTGGGTACAGCAAGCAAGACCAGGCGTTCCGAGGCCCGTTTCTTCGGGGTGTGTCCATGCTGGTGATAAATTGCGATTCTTCAACGGGATGATGCGAACACGATGAGAGTCGCCGACTTGGACGGGTGTGTCAAAGTTACGTACGAAGGCGTCATCTTTGTTTGTTGCCTCTCCAATGTACGTTTTGTTGCAAAAAAACTCGAACTACATTGTATTGTTGGTGCGCAGTTCAACACCGAATTTCTTTAGCTCGCCGCGGAGAAACGATTGAACCTCAGGGCGTGGAATTGCAACGACCAAACTTTATGGTCGACCATTTGGGCGGTCCTGACAATTGAGAAGTATTTAGGGCAACGCCCACATATGGTCATTACATAGTAGTCACCCTGACTTGACAAAAATATCAATGGTAATATCTGGACTGTCCCCACGACCTTTTGGGACCACTACCTATACTTGCCTAACCCCACTGTATTTTCTAAACACTCTAGTCTTATCCGCTCCCCCTATATTTCCACACCCCGTTCGAATGCTTTCACAGGGACAAATAGTTTTTCCTTTTAATTATGGGGGTGGTTTCAGTGGTTGCCCCACGTGCTCACAAACATATTGGTCCTTGTGTTCGACATGTATGGCGGGGTTCGCAAACGTTACGCCGTTTTTGCAATCGCCAGAAACACCCAAATGGACGACCGTTTTGTTTGGTCGTTACGTTGTTCCACGCCTTCAGGTTGTTGATGATAAGGACATTGCGGACCTGGCTGGTGAAGTAAATGGCATTCACATTTAAGACGACTTCTTCGATTTTGCAGGCGTTCATCTTATTGTGGTTGTAAAAAGTGACTTCGCTAGAGTAAGGCAGCGCGTGTTGGTTGACGAGGTACAGTGCGGAGGCCACCATGTGTTGTCCACAGCAACAGTCCAGGTACCACTTGCTGAATTTGTCGTTCCTTTGCCATGCGATGGTGGCGATGCACAGGATGATGAAGTACTCAAACTAGATTCAGATTGGCATTTCTTCTGCATTATCATGTGCAACAATTTGTGCAAGTGGAGGTAGGTCGTAGTCAAATGGATCTGCCTTCTCTCTCCATGGGTTGTACTTTGGTTCATTGTCCAGTTCTTCCGTCATATGTTCCTCCCATTTTTCATCCACTTCATCAGTAATGGCGTCCTCGTCGTCGGATCACGCATTTTATGATCACTCATTTTCCCTTGACTTTAACAAGGATGTGAGACGTAGTGCAAGAGGTGCACCAAGTCGGCGTCACCAAGTCGACACCCTCCTCAGGTCGACCTACCAAGTCGACCTCCCACCAAGGTCGGCACCCTCCCAAGTCGGTGCCTATCCCAGGTCGACGTCTCCCCTCGTCGACGACCGAGTTGAAGTCGGCCGCCGGCTCCCCAAAGTCGGCGGCTTTGCAGTGGCCCCGTGCAGGTCGGCCAACCCGTCGACCAGCTCGCCCAAGTCGGCGTCGCCCACTGCTGCAGGTCGGCTGCACTTGCCATGCGATGGTGGCGATGCACAGGATGATGAAGTACTCAAACTAGATTCAGATTGGCATTTCTTCTGCATTATCATGTGCAACAATTTGTGCAAGTGGAGGTAGGTCGTAGTCAAATGGATCTGCCTTCTCTCTCCATGGGTTGTACTTTGGTTCATTGTCCAGTTCTTCCGTCATATGTTCCTCCCATTTTTCATCCACTTCATCAGTAATGGCGTCCTCGTCGTCGGATCATGCATTTTATGATCACTCATTTTTCCTTGACTTTAGCAAGGATGTGAGACGTAGTGCAAGAGGTGCACCAAGTCGGCGTCACCAAGTCGACACCCTCCTCAGGTCGACCTACCAAGTCGACCTCCCACCAAGGTCGACGCCCTCCCAAGTCGGTGCCTATCCCAGGTCGACGTCTCCCCTCGTCGACGACCGAGTTGAAGTCGGCCGCCGGCTCCCCAAAGTCGGCGGCTTTGCAGTGGCCCCGTGCAGGTCGGCCAACCCGTCGACCAGCTCGCCCAAGTCGGCGTTGAGAAGAAACAAGGAATGAATGAACTATGAATGAATTGGGTACAAGTACTAACCCTAATTGGGTTGTACCCCTTATGGGCTACCCCACTATAGCCTACACAATATGCATGAGCTATAATATTCTGACACACCCCCATAGGCAAAGTGGGGGAGAACAAGGGGTCACAAGAACAGTCAAGCAAAGTAAAGCAAAGCAAGCTCAGGGTGGATCACAAAGTCACCACACATTCCGAGCACAAGTTCAAGGCCACAAGGCCAGTTCACATGCAGGAGTACATATATATATAAAGGCTAGACAAGCAAGGGCAGGTATATATATATGTAACAGCACAAGCAAGGTCAAGAGGTGAGCAAGTGAGGCAAGGTAGGCACAAGGCCCAGCTGAGTACAGAAGCGCTGATGGTCACAAGGCGCAAGCGCCTTGGTGAAGATATCAGCAGTGTTGGCCTCAGAGGCCACGTACGCAAGACGCAGCTGACCACGCTGCTGCAGCTCACGAGCAAGAAAGTAGCGGAGAGCAATGTGCTTCGTTCTGTGCTCCAGTCGCTGCTCCCGACACAAGGCCAGCATGGCCTTGTTGTCTACGTACAGCACTGGAGGAGAACGAGGCAGCTCTCCGAGGTCAGTCAGCAGGTAGGTGAGCCAGCGAAGCTCCTGTGCAGCCATGGCTCCTGCGTAGATCTCAGCCTCACAACTGGAGCCGAGAACAGAAGACGAGCGGGTAGCCCGCCACGAAACAGAGCCGGAACCAAGGCTGAAGGTGTAACCCTGTGACGACCGCTGCGTAGCCTGGTCGTCAGCCCAAGAAGCGTCTGCGTGCCCAGTAAGGACCACTGGACTCTGCCCTCCAAGCACAAGCCCCATGCCCGACGTACTGCACAAGTAGCGCAACACCCTCTTCGCTGCAGCCATGTGCTCCGGTCTGTGTCTCCCAGGAGCAACATAGCGTGCAAGAATGCTAAGAGGGTATGCAAGGTCAGGTCGTGTGCAGGTCATCAGGTACACGAGGCAGCCAACAAGCTCTGGGTACGGGCCACTCGACTCTACGGACTCATCCGAAGGCAGAGCTGAGAGCGAGTGGCGAGTAGGCAGAGGAGTGGCCTGAGGCGAGGAGTACGTGAAGCCGAAGCGCTGAAGGACCTGCTGCACCATGTGTGACTGAGTCAGGGTAATGGTGCGGCGTGCTCTGTCCCGAGTGATCTGCAAGCCAAGGTAGCTGCGCAGTTCACCCAGGTCAGTGCACGTGTGTCTCTTCTGCAGCTCGGACTTCACGTGGGCTAGTCCAGCAGTGTCAGCTGTGGCAAAGACCAAGTCGTCGACGTACACGAGGATGTAGAACGGCGGCAAAGAAGTGTCGGTGCGCAGAAACAGCGACGGGTCGGCAGTAGAGGGAGCAAACCCAAGAGCCGCAAGTGTAGTCCTCAGTGTGTCGTGCCACTCACGCGGTGCCTAGCGGAGACCGTAGACTGGCCGCCGTAGGCTCCACTGGGTGCCAGGAGGAAAAGACCCAGTGAAGCCAGGTGGGCGACGCAGCCAGATCTCCTCGTGCAGGCTGCCCTGCAAGAAAGCAGTGCTGAAGTCAAGAGAGTGTAGCTCGTAGTCACGGTGAGCAGCTACGTGCAGCAGTACCCGAAGAGTGGTCATCTTCGGGGTGGGAGAGAAGGTCTGAAAGTAGTCAACTCCCTGCCGCTGACTGAAGCCACGAGCCACGTAACGCGCCTTGAAGACAGGCGGAGAACCCGGCGGTCGCTTCACCCTGAAAATCCACATGCCACTGACGATGTTCGCCCCAGGAGGGGGAACAGCGTCAACGTAGGTGCCTGTGGACTTCCAGGAAGCCATCTCTGCGTCCATAGCTGTCTGCCACTGAGAGGAGTAGGGACCCTCTATCGCCTCCGCGTAAGAGCGCGGAGTCGGGATGTCAAGTGCATCCGGGTCTCCCTCAGGGGTAAGCAGTACGGACACGAGATGAGGTGAAGCAGCGGCCAAGCACTGGAACTCCTCCTGCCTGTCCTCAAGGACGTCCGTGCCAAGGGCACACTCACCCCCGACGGACGGAGGACAGACAGACTCAGACTCAGCAACAAGACTGGCGACGTAGTCTAGGCGACAGCAAGCAGCAAAGTCGACAAGCTCAGCAACTAAGGCAGACGCAGCAGTGGACTCAAAGGAAGGGTCAGTGACAACAGTAGCAAGGAGACGCGTGACAGTAGGACTGGCAGCACGAAGAGAGTCCGACTCCGGGTCGGCAAGAGCAGGAAGAGAAGACTCAGGAGGAGAAGGCAAAGGGGCACGCAGAGGAGCAGTGGACGGACGCAGAGACATCCGGTGCGTGCTAGGGACAGGAGGAGGACGCTGACGCGAACCGCGACCACTAGTGCGAGCAGCACGGACAGGCGACGCAGGGCGAGACGCAGGCTCACGACGCTCAGCAAGACCTCCAGTAGGACCAGTGTAGGGAGACGGAGCAGGCAGTGGGGAGGCCGGCTGTAACTGTAACTGCGACGGGACAGGCTGTGGACACTCTAAGGGAGGAGGAGGACCAGTAGAAGGCGGGAGACCAAGAACCTGCTGAAGGAGCGGAACGAAGTACGGCCGAGGCCGCGCGGCGACTCCAGACACAGGAGGGACAGCACCAGCACCCCCAGTGGCAGCACCAGCACCAGTAGCAGCTCCAGCTCCAGAACCCCCAGCAGCACCAGTAGCACCCCCAGCAGGACCGCCTCCAGGACCGACAGCAGTAGCCTCCGCGCCAACACCCGCAGCAACTCCAGCTCCAGAAGTACCCGCAGGTCCAGCAGCTCCAGTACTCCCAGTACGAGCACCTCCGGGACCCGTGGCACCAGCTCTCTCAGCAGCAACAGAACCTCCAGTACCCGCAGCACCTCCAGCTCCAGCAGCTCGCCTCCAGCGCCGGGCAAACCACTCACGCAGCTCCTGGGGAGAGAGTGGCTCCCGGCGAGAAGGAGCACCCGGAGAACCGCCAGGCACAGCACCACCAGGCGTAGCACTCCCAGGCTCAGCACCTCCAGGCGTAGTACCCCCAGGCTCAGCACCCCCAGACGCAGCACCCCCAGGCTCAGCACCTCCAGGCGTAGCACCCCCAGGCTCTGCACCCCCAGACGCAGCACCCCCAGGCTCAGCACCCCCAGTCGTAGTACCCACACGCTCAGCACCCCCAGAGTCAGCACCCACACGCTCAGCACCCGCAGAGTCAGCACCCCCAGGCTCAGCACCCTCAGCAGCACCAGAGTCACCAGCGACCTCGACAGGCTCAACAGCGTCTACCTGGGACCCACCTGAAGGGGCAGGACCCTGAGGGGGGAGGGGGTCTACCGGGGGGGGACCTGGTACAAGGAAGAGCGGTGGCGGGGGGAGGGACGGAGTGCGGTAGGGGAAGAGGCGGTAGTAGGGGACCGACTCGTCGAACGTGACGTCCTGGGAGGACAGAACACGGCGAGAGGTGGGGTGGTAGAACTGCCACCCTGGGGCGTCAGGGGGGAAACCCAGGAAGACGCAAGGAGCAGCACGAGGGGACAGCTTGTCCGCAGACAAGTCGCGGACAAACGCCCGAGATCCCCAGACACGGACCGCAGACGCATCGCCAACCTTCCCCGTCCACAACAAGGCTGGGGAGGTCTCCGGCATGGAGACCCTGGGCTGAAGGTTGATCTGATGCGCCGCGTACCGAACCGCAAACGGCCACAGAAAATGGGGGGCAGCCGCATGCATCATGGACGTACGGGCGACGTCCATGACCATGCCAATGCGGCGCTCAGCAATCCCATTTTGCTGTGGAGAGTCCGGAAGCGTGAAGGTCTGGCGGATGCCTCGTGCACGACAGTATGCTCGCAGAAGGCCAGAGGAGAACTCTCCGCCTCTGTCAGAGTGCAGACGCAGAACAGGAAAGTCCGAGCCGAAGCTCCGCCTGAGCTGGAGACGAGCTGCGCGGATCCAGTCGATCAACACCTCAGTGACATCACCCTTGCTGCGCAAGGGGAAGACTGTGGTGTAACGCGAGTAGTCGTCAACCACCAGCAGGAAGTAGCGCTCGTGACCCTGTCCACGGACGCGGGCCGGGCCCCACACGTCCATGTGAAGCGTCTGCAGCGGGGCCTCTGTCGGAGGAAACTGGGAGGAGTGAGGGGCAGCCCGCTGCCGCCCCTCGACACAGGGGACGCAGGTAGGGCCAGGCCCCGGAGGAAGGGGAGGGAGGGACCGGGGAAGACCAGAGACAAGGACACGGGAGGCCATGCCTCGGAGACGAAGCAGGGAGGGGTGACCAAGGCGGTGGTGCCAGAGGAGAGTCTCGTGAGACAGGAGGCGACACGAACAGGGGGCAGACTCAGGACCAGACCTGGACGCTGCAGCAAACACCTGACCTGACGCAGCTACCTGACCAGACGCAGTGACCGGAGGAGACGCAGTGGTCAGTGTGTACAGGCTCGACCCCGGCCGACGTGTAAACGTGGCCAGGTGTCGGCCTGTCCGAGCGTCCGTGCAGTGGGTCACCCGCTGACTCGCAGGAGTGAACTGGTGAACCCCCGCATCCTGTAGGTCAGCACCACTCACCAAGTTCGTAGAGAACGAGGGGAGGTAAAGACCAGACAGGGTGCCAGAGGGGGCCGCCGGACACGGGAGGACAGTGGAGAAGTGAGCAAGGACAGGACCCCCAGAGGGGTCTGCCAGAGAGACTGCAACTGGCCGGCCAAGCGGCGTGAGTGTGGTGCGGTCTCGAAAGAAGGAGCGAGAAGCCCCCGAGTCAAGGGTGAAGGTGTGGGAGGCCGAAGCCGACGCAGAACCTGAGAGAGGAGACTCACCAGCACCTGAGGGAGCAGACGCACCTAGAGCAGCAGCCTCGCTAGCACCTAGAGCAGCAGCCTCACCAGTACCTAGAGCAGCAGTCTCAATGCCCGGGTCGGGCGGAAAACACCGGTAACAGTCACCCTCATCACTAATAGTCACAGAATACATGGCAGCAAGAATAGCATCAAAGTCAAGGTCAAAGACAGCTACACCCGCCCTAGACAGCTCACCCCAGCGGGGGATCTCAGTGGCCTCAGGGAACTGGTGACGCCAAGCGTCCGTCAGGCGGCCAAAGCAGCGCTGGGTGGAGTGCGCACCCCCGCACTGGTCACCCGCGCGGTCGCCGGTGCGGAGGACGTAGGTGCACGGACCAGTACCCCCACCCCTCTGGCGTGCAGTGTACCACTCACGGAGCTGCTGAGGGGAGGGGATGTCACGAGTGCGCTGCTGCTGCTGCTGCTGCTGCTGCTGCTGCTGGCGCTGACCACCACCAGAGCCGACCCTCTGCGCAGCGCCACCCCGACCAGCTCCACCTCCTCCGCCGCCTCCTCCTCCACCGCCACCACCTCCGCTCCCACCGCCACCGCCGCCTCCGCCTCCGCCTCCACTGCCGCCACCGACACCTCCACCCCCGCCACCACCCCCACCGCCACCCCCACCCCCTCCACCGCCTCCACCTCCGCCTCCACCGCCCCTGCTAGCTCCTCCAGTGCCCCTGCCCCCCTTGCCCTTGCCAGGGCGACGTCTCCCGCTAGGGGTAGACGCCGCACCGACCGACTCAAGCCCAACGAGGTCGGCCGTAGCAGCAGAGGCAACAGAGGGCAAAAGGGGGGAGGGGGAACACCCCTCAATGATGGGGGTGCGAGGGTCACCACGAGAGGCTCCTACAGCGACTATGCTCTTCTCTGCTGCTAGGAGGGACGTCTCGAGGAGTTCAACGGTGAGAGTGGTGGGGCAAACTGAGAGGAAGTGGTCCCTGACTACGCGAAGGGAGTCAGGGAGCCGGGTGACTATGTAGTAGAGGGTGATGTACATGGGGGGGGGGGTTCTTGGCGCAGAACTCAGCAGGAAGCGCAGCGCGGTAGCGAGCGTCACTAGTGCGGAGGTGCGTAATGAGGTCAGCGACTGTGGGAAAGGCAGCAAGGTCAGGGAAGAGGTACGGTAGCATGAGGCGGCTCAGTGCAGCAGTGGCAGGGGAGGAGTAGCGCGCAACTACAACGTCGTACAAGGTCTGAGCACTCTTGTACTGGCTAAAGTGCGCACGCTCAGAGGTAGGCAGGTGGCGACGCACAGCAAGACGTGCAGCAGCATCGCGCGTGGCCCACTGTGAGCGAACAGTGGCGTCAGCATCAGCAGCGGGGGCAGGAGAGGCACCAGAAGTGAGGTCAAAGAGGGAGAGGCCGTCTGCCCTGTCGCACTGTAAGAAAAGCTGCAGGTCATCTATCCAGACATCAAAGTCAATGGCCCGACCCTCAGCGTCAAAAGCGAGGACACTAGGGGTAGCCATGACAGTAGTAGACTAGCAGCGCAAACAGTAGGGTGAGGGCAGTGCTGTGAAAGGGGCGCTGCTCTTACCGGACAGGGCGGCTCGGGTGGCTCGGCTGCAGGGCGGCTCGGCGGCTCGGCTGCTGGGCGGCTCGGCGGCTCGGCGGCTCGGTTGCTGGGCGGCTCGGCGGCTCGGCTGCTGGGCGGCTCGGTGGCTCGGCTGCTGGGCGGCTCGGCTGCTGGGCGGTTCGGCGGCTGGGCGGCTCGGCTGCTGGGCGGCTCGGCGGCTCGGCGGCTCGGCGGCTCGGCCGTTCGGCTGCGACTGCTGCTGCAGAGACGGCGGCGGCTGCTGCCTCAGGGACGGCAGCGGCCGGCCGCTAGGGGCCGCGTCAGGTGCAGGAGAGGGCCGCGTCAGGGGCGGCGTAGGGGCCGCGGCAGGGGCGGCGAAGGGGCCGTGTCAGGGGCCGCGTCAGGGGCCGCGGCAGGGGCCGCGGCAGGGGCCGCGTCAGGGGCCGCGTCAGGGGCCGCGGCAGGGGCCGCGGCAGGGGCCGCGTCAGGGGCCGCGTCAGGGGCCGCGTCAGGGGCCGCGTCAGGGGCCGCGTCAGGGGCGGCGTAGGGGCCGCGTCAGGGGCCGCGTCGGGGGCCTCGTCAGGGGCCGCGGCAGGGGCCGCGTCAGGGGCGGCGTCAGGGGCGGCGTAGGGGCCGCGGTAGTGGCGGCGGAGGGGCCGCGTCAGGGGCCGCGTCAGGGGCCGCCTCAGGGGCAGCGTAGGGGCCGCGTAGGGGCCGCGTCAGGGGCTGCGGCAGGGGCCGCGTCAGGGGCTGCGTAGGGGCCGCGTCAGGGGCTGCGTAGGGGCCGCGTCAGGGGCCGCGTTGGGGCCGCGTCAGGGGCCGCGTTGGGGCCGCGTCAGGGGCCGCGTAGGGGCCACGTCAGGGGCCGCGGTGGGGCCGCGTCAGAGGCCGCGTAGGGGCCGCTAAAAAAAAAAAAAAAAAAATAGGGCAGGGGCGCAATGCGCGTCGGGCAGGCTAAAAAAACATTCGTTATGGTGGGCCCTTAGGAAGGAACGGTCCCATGTAGGAACCCGCTCTATACCATGTGAATGAAGAAAACAGGAATGAAAATGACTAAGGGAAAGTTGGGTACAAATACAAACCCTAGAAAAACTGTACCCCATATGTGCTACCCCACTATAGCCTACAGTAGCTCTGTCATATAAATCTGACACGATTGACATTAACGGAATTTCGAGGTTGGGCGGAAGGAAACATGCCCGCGGAGAAAATTCTTATTGAGTCTGATGCCGATGTGCCTGCAGATTAGGGCCAACTTGTGCAGGAATAGCTCCAGTTCTCTAACCATCTGGGATAAAATGGCATGTTTCCTTGGTGGGTCAGTGCACCTATATATCTCTAGGGCGACACCTGTAGTTTTTGGGGAGACCAGTTTGGGCCATTCAAGTGTCCACTTCCAACGCTCCCCTAATTAGGAGGGCCCTTCACTGTTACGATATGAAGTTTTATGAGAAGGCATTCCTGTATGCTGCAGGAGCCGACTCTACCGAGTACGAAGTCGAGGAGTCAGAAGAGTCGAAGCGACGCAGCAACCGCCTGACCAAGACCGATGCTGGCAGAAACATTTGAAGTGAAAAGAGCGGGAACAGGTTTGAAACGGGTTCCCGCGCCGCACGGTTTGAATTCGGTTGTAATAAGGGAATGTACCCCTTAGAGTACATGGCTAGTCTAGGTCTTTTCGTATTCCCTGTACTCTTATATAAACTCGATGTATGCATGCTATTATCAACTCAGTCATTTATATTCACTCTGACCTGAGATTCAAACTTCCGCTGCAACACTACTCTGCGATCAACCCTGAGCGATCCTTTGCTAAGTCCCACTTGGGATTGTAACATGGTATGAGAGCTACTCAGGGATTCTTCGCATCATCACTTCCTTGAAATTCGTCGAACCAAGATCTGGCGAGCAGCACACGCTCCAAGACCAAGATGGCCGGAGGATCCGGAGGCCAAGCAAATCTGACGGCTGAAGGACAATCCAATCCGGCTGCGACAAATGAGGCGACAACCACGATTGGCACTGCCGCCCTCGAGCAACTTTTCGCTCGACTTTCAACTATGGAGAAAGAACTCCAAGACCTGCGCAAAGGCGATGCGGGAACCTCTTCCTAACCAGGACAACCTGGACAACCGGCTGAGAAAAGCCGTGATACCGCCGCGCACACCTTCTCCCTCGACACAGACAAATCAACAACAACTGCCCCCCGTCCAAGTGATGAAGCCATCAACTCTGCGCAAACACGCTTCCTCAGCGTTTCAAAAATCAAAACTACTGCCGCGTTTGACGGCAAGGACTTCTACACATGGAGTTTCGAGCTTGAGCTCCTCCTACAAACGGCGCAGATCTACCATTACTTCGACGGCTCCTATCCTAAACCGGTGGAAAACACCGAAGTCGCCAGGGCTCAATACTACAGTGAGTCCCTCATGGCCTACAGTGTGCTGCTACGCAACATGACGCCTGCGGAACAACTCAACATCCGCTCCTACAAAGAGAGCGACGCTCCAGCCTTGGAAGCTTGGAAGCATCTCGTTGAAGTTTATCAGCCGAAAGATTCGGTCACCGCCAGCAGGCTTCTGCAGCAACTCCTGGAGATAAAAATGGGGCACGGGGAGAAAGCGAACCCTTATATTAACCGCTGTCGTAACATCCGTGACCAGATCACGAAGCATGGGAGTACGATCTCGGAAGAGATCTTCGTCAACATAGTCCTCCAAGGACTCGGGCCAGAGTGGAAGCCCTGTAAGGCATTACTCCGACAGCGAGGAACAATCTCAGAAGCCGCGCTATGCGCCGCACTCCTGTCCGAACAGCAGGACATGGACTCGAGCAGAACAAGCGCCGCGCCGCGCCGAGAGCGCCTCGCCTTCTACGCAGACAACCGTGAAGAGCGACGACAACCAAGGCGCCATTATTGCAAAATATGCAAGGTCTTCGGACACTCAACGGATCGATGCAAGTCCCGATCCAACTATCGCCACCCAAATTCCACTCACCACAACAACTGGGTCGGCCGACAAGATGCTCGTCATCCTCAGTCTCAGCAACAGACACCTCGTCCTCCTGCGCAACACCAACATCAGCAAGGATCTCAAGGACCTCCATCAGGAGCCCCCAGAAACATCATCGCGAACATGACGACGCGCCGACGTCGCTCTTATGAACCTGGCGAGGAAGACGAGATTCAAGGAAGAATCCTTGAACCAGAAGAGGGATGGAATAACCCCCTCACTGAAAATTACTACTACCAGTATGACGAAGACGAGCAGGATTGGAACCTGCCAATCACTTTGCGGGAAAGCCCGCCGCACGACAATCAACACTACGTACCAGTGGGATGGAAGGAGGACGAAGACCCTCTCTTCTACAGTCGCTACAAGGCAACCCTGGTGACTCCGCGATTGGCGCTACTTCTGCGCCGGAGCAATACCGACAACTACAATACCTGGTACCTGGACAGCTGCTGCGGACAGCACATGGTGGGATCTACGCGCTACGTCTCAAATCTGAGCCGCGCCCCCTCAACTTACGTTACCGTCGCCAACAACGAGCAGCTGCGCGCCAACTCACAAGGCATTGTCGTTCTGCAAGCACGAGACAGCAACACACACATCTCATTCAACGACGTGCTCTACGTTCCGAATCTCCGTTTCAATCTGCTCTCGGCCAGACAACTTCGTGACTGTGGCGTCATTCTCACCACCGACCTCGCCACTCGCGATCTCATACTCACGTACGCCCCGCCGGATTCCCCCCCCGAATCGTTCAAGTATCTCGGGCGAGCCCGCTCGATCAACGGGATCTATGTCTTGGACTTCGACGTACCCTCCTGCCAAGCTTCATCCGACGAGCTAGTGGACCTAGTTCCCCTCGAATTTGCTTACACAAGCAAATGGGAGCACCCGGACGGACGACCATGGATTCGCCGCAGTCCTCATCCCCGCGAGATCAATCTGCACGACCCCGACATCAACGGTCTCTGCACCACCTGCCACACGCCCACCGCGAGTCGAACGGAGCAAGTCGAAAGAGAGCAAGCGGCAATTCAGGAAGCAGAGAGCGCCGAGGTAGAACCTACGGGCATGACACAAGAAGAGCTTGCAGTAACAACTTACCGTATTTTTGGTGAACCAAACGACGACTTCGGGCAGCTTCGTGCCGAACGACCAACACCATATGCAGAAACGCTCCGGTTCGTCCTAGAAGCCAACACCACTACCTTCGACGACGATGGACGACCTCGTCCCTACACCCGCGAAATTTACCGCCGCGAAATTGACCCGGCTTGGAAAGATCCTGACGCACCAGAGGAGCTCAGCGTCAAGGAAGAACAAGACAAGGCCCGGGCGGAAAAGAAACAGAAATTGTTTGAGGAACGTGTCGCGGCTGGATGGGACGAGGAGACAGCACGTCGTGGCGCATGGGGAGATGAAGATTACGAACCAGAAGAAGGCGACGGAGCAACCTGGGGATCCGCCATTGGAGCATGGGGAGCCAGTGCCAGCGGTACGGTCAACACGGAAGGATGGGGAAACACCGGCGGATGGGGAGACGACTACGTGGATGCGCCAATCACAAAGGAAGAAGAAGAAGAAGAGATGGAACGCGAGATGCAAGCTGAACGTGGAGAACCATCCCCTCGCGTCGCCATTCCACTCGGTCGTCCCCCGCGCACCCGCTCACCTCCTTCCTCGCCCCATCGATGGCGTGATCGTTGGTTGGAGATTGAGGAGGGGAATATACCACCAACTCCTCTGCGGGACTCACTTGGTCCAATCTCTCGCCCAGATCCGTTTGCTCGCTTCATCGAAGGCACCACGACCCCGCTCACTATCATCCCCGACCGTGAATTCCTCGCGCTCTATCTCACAACGGCACCTGCAGAAGGGGAGGCAACGGCAGAAGCAGAAACAGAGGAGCCGGCCAGCGAAGCAGAACCAGGAGAAGAGGAAGAACCCCCACTCCAGATTCCGCAATTCACGGCGGAAGAAGAAGCAGAGCATCACACCCGCTACAAGCGCACTTCCGGCATCCGCGCCGAAGATGATCTCTGGCACCAGCGGATGGGACACCCCTCGCGCCAGACCCTCGCCAACTGCCTCCGCGCCAAAGTCTTTCCGCCAGGAGCACTGCTGCGCCCCGACGGAACGGAGTTACAGCACACCACCCCCCATCCAACCACTTGCACTGTCTGTCCCACAGCTGCGCTCTCTCACAGCGCCTATCCCTCCCTGGAGCCGAGTACCAGCCGCTACAAAAAGCTGGAGAAGGTTTACAGCGATTTCATCGTACTCACCCACGACGGCATCAACGGCGAGAAGTATACTCTCACCTTCATCGATGCCTACTCACGCCACGTGTGGATCGCCAATGTTGACGCCCGTTCCAAGGCTCCGGAGGTGTTCCGCATCTTCCTCGCGCACGCGCAACGACAGTCGGGGAGGAAACTGAAGATCTGGCAGAGTGATGGGGCAAAGGAATTTCGCAGCAATGAGCTGGAGAGTGTCCTCACCGAGAAGGGGATTAAACACGAGATTTCTCTCCCCTATGCTCACCAGCAGCAAGGCGTCGCCGAGAGGGTCAATCGCACGCTCATGACCACAGTCCGCGCCATCATGAACCAGTCCGACCTGCCAAAGAAGTTCTGGCCTTACGCCATGAAGCACGCGGTGCGCCTGCACAACCTCCTCTCCACCACCGCCAACAGGGATAACCTGTCCCCTCACATGAAGTGGACCGGCTCAAGGGGAGACCCCTCCATGCTGAGGGTTTGGGGGTGTATGGTGCAATACCAGCCGACCTCGGCCACAATCGGCAAGTTCGTTCATCGCGCGCGCTGGGGTATTCACTTGGGCCTCAGCAATGAGCACAAGGGTTGGCTCATCCTCGACATGGACAGCAAGGAGGTTGTCCCCGCACGCGATATCCTCTTCTACGAGCGACTCACCCTGAAGCAGTGGATCGAGGACGAGTGCCGCAACGAAGCACGCGGCTACGTCAACCACGGTCGCAGCTTCGCGACTCCAGAAGATGCAGCAGCAGCAGCAGCACTGGACCGCGACGACACCGACGAACATCCCAGCATCCCACCTCGCCCTCGCGACGACGACGACGATGACAGCGATGACGACCCCGCGCCAGGACCATCACGGCGCCAAGCAGAGCCAAGCACCGTAGCACCCGGCTATGAGAGTGGAGATGACGACGTGGTGGAAGTCCCCATCAACACAGACACCACCACTGTGTCAGGCCTTCAACTCCTCGGCCTACACACATCCGTCTCCACCCTCACACGGGCCGTGGAGCCAAAGAACCCTCGGCAGGCCCTAACCGGCCCACACGCCAAGGAGTGGCGTGCTGCGATGGATGCGGAGCTCAAGGCGCTGGAATCACGTGACACCTGGGTCCTAGTCGATCGTGCAGCAGTGAAGGGGAGGAGGGTGCTCAGCGGGAAGTGGGTCTTTCGCCTGAAAACTAACGCTGACGGCACTATCGAGCGTTTCAAGGCACGCTGAGTCGTACGCGGGTACGATCAGCGCCACGGCATCGACTTCGATCAAACCTTCGCTCCCGTCAGCCGCCACACTTCAGTCCGGATTCTACTCGCTATTGCCGCCGCGAAGCACCTGCCACTGCGACAGATCGACGTGAAGAACGCGTTTTTGTACGCGTTGGTGGATGCCACCATCTTTGTGGAGCAGCCGCACACCTACGGAGAAGGTGATCCCAGGGTCTGTCAACTGAAGAAGTCCCTCTACGGGATCAAGCAGGCGCCTCGCCTCTGGCAGCAGCATCTGCACAAAATCATCCTCGAAATCGGCTTCAAACAGCTCCCGCACGACCCGGGAATGTATCGCCTTCACTTCAGCAGCGATTACATCCTCCTGACAGTCTACGTCGACGACCTGCTGTACACGGGCACCTGCAACAAGCTCCTCGATCAGTTTCAGGAGAACCTGGCGCAGCGCGTGGACATTACCATCAACCTCGAAGTGAAGCAGTTTTTGGGGTTAAACATCACTTACGCGCCAGAAGCAATTCATCTGTCAGCCTCCAAGTACGCGGAACAGCTAGGGCAACGCTTCAACATCTCCCCGGCACCGCTTTCAACTCCCTACCGCAACCCCAGCGCCAACTACAAACCGGACAACAAACCACTGTCGCCCGCAGGACTCCAAATGTACCAGCAGAAATTGGGGTGCCTGCTATTCGCCTCTGTCACCTGCCGACCCGACCTTTCGTACATCGCCAGCCAACTGGCGCAACACTCCCGCAAGCCAGTAGCAGAGAACCAGCTGGACCTGGAGCGCGCCCTGCAGTACTTCATCTCTACTCTTGACATTGGGCTCTCCTACTCCACGCTGACGACCACCTCCTTCAACCTCAACGGCTACGTGGACGCAGATCATGCAGCTGACCCTGCAAATCGACGGTCCCGAACCGGCTTCGTTTTTCGCTTGGAACAAACTGGGCCAATCTCCTGGAACTCGCAGAAGCAGGAGCTGGTTGCCCTGTCATCGGCTGAAGCAGAATACATCGCCGCGACAGCAGCAGTTCGCGAAGGCCTGTACCTGCAGGAGCTGCTACAGGAGGCGAAAATTCCAACTTCGCCCACCTTTCGCCTTCACTGCGACAACCAGAGTGCCATCAGGATCGCGAACAAGCCAGGTTTCGTGAACCGCACGAAGCACATCGCGCTTCGGTACTTTTTCGTCAAGGACGAAATCGACCAAGGCAAAGTTGACCTCGCCTACTGCCCGACCACTGAGATGGCAGCAGACTTTCTCACCAAGCGTCTGCCACGTCAGCAGTACAAATACTGCTCTGACCTCACCGGAGTAGTCAAGCGAGTCAGCTCCACCCGCGTCCAGGAATGAAGGGGAGTGTTACGATATGAAGTTTTATGAGAAGGCATTCCTGTATGCTGCAGGAGCCGACTCTACCGAGTACGAAGTCGAGGAGTCAGAAGAGTCGAAGCGACGCAGCAACCGCCTGACCAAGACCGATGCTGGCAGAAATATTTGAAGTGAAAAGAGCGGGAACAGGTTTGAAACGGGTTCCCGCGCCGCACGGTTTGAATTCGGTTGTAATAAAGGAATGTACCCCTTAGAGTACATGGCTAGTCTAGGTCTTTTCGTATTCCCTGTACTCTTATATAAACTCGATGTATGCATGCTATTATCAACTCAGTCATTTACATTCACTCTGACCTGAGATTCAAACTTCCGCTGCAACACTACTCTGCGATCAACCCTGAGCGATCCTTTGGTAAGTCCCACTTGGGATTGTAACATTCACTAAGGAACAGAAAGTATATGAACTGCAATAATTGAACCCCAGTCCTCTACGCTCACTGTATCATGCAAGCATAGCTCCAGTTCGTTGAGATAAAAGAGCATGTTTCCTTGGTGGGTCAACGCAACCATTCCCCCCAGGACGACACCAGTAGTCCTGGGAAGACTAGATCGCGCATTCTAGTGCCCACTTCCAACTACTTGGGTGGGGCAAATGCGACGCAATCGGTTATGCGCATCAGGACCAAAATGCGACAGTATTGGGTTGCCCATAACACACAGCTGACATTCGTGGCAAAGTCCACGCAATACCCTTGTTTAATGCAGTCCAAAGGTACTAGGAAACGAAACGTAAGTTAATTTGATGCGACAGGAAAGAAAATGCCACAAGGACCGTGCCGTTATTCAGTCAGGGCATTTACTATGATAATATAGGGCCTGGCAATTCGATTTGAAATATAGATTTTCCCCACTCTCACGGAAATCAATTGGTGAAGAAAAAACCTTTCGGTCGTCACGAATCTCCAGCTAGTTCGTGACCAATCTTCGAGCATGTGTGCGACAGGTGGACTGGCTGATGACTCTCGCCGCGCTGCTCGAGAATCGAATGGTGCGGGGGCTGTGCTGTGCACTCTTTGCCGAATAAATTGTGGCCACAAATAATGTAACTCACGACGCAAATCTCACCGCACAGATTTTGCGAGTCCCGAGTCCACACAGCACAGCAGCTTGGTTGTACAATTGCCATGCTTTTTTCTGTACACCTGAGCTACAAGAATTTCTGTATTGTTTTTTAGAAATAATCCTGACGTCAGCGAAACCAACTGAAATCCGTCCATGGTTGAAGCTACTCGGCCTTATGAGCCCTAACGGTAGTTACCAAGGTGTTCGTTTCTTGCATTGGGTTCTTGGGGCCTCGTCGAGGCATACGGTTACTGGGAGGAACAAACATCGTTGGACTCTGAAACAGGGCAACTTATTTTGTACTGGTATTGCGAAGAACTCTAAAATATTTGGCTAAACTACCTTTGAGCTCGTAGGCACCCTTCGACCTTGAATTTCGTTTGTGCTCGCGAGAATCCACATGGAACTGTATCTGAACGAAAGCTACTCTTGCGGCGAAATGACGCGGATCGGCGGAAATCGCGCTTCTCTCAATTGCATCGACCCAAATTATTTCGAGCTCGCCACGTCGGCGTTTCTCTCAATTGGATGGACCGCTTTTGCGCGCGCCCCCCCAAACCGATTTTCCGCCCTTCCCGTTCGAAGTACGGGCACCCGCTGGAATTTCTTGAAATCACAAACAGTCACAAATACACGCTTTTTTCGTAACGCTAAGATTTCAATATGCGAGCGACATCTGATTGGACAGAAAACCGGTGAATTAATTCGCGCGTCAAAGTGATATGCAAGCAGTGCGTTTGGAATCTTCAATGTTAAATGACGTGCACCTTTGCTTCTGTTTTCCATATAAAATATACCCAGTAGTTATAACCTGATTTATTTTGTAGTCATTTATAGATAAAGCATAACAAATAGAGTAATTTTGATTGTGAAAAAGATCCTTAGCAGTAATAAGGGTTTCATTAATATATGACACTGCATTAACATTGATTTTTCAATCTTTGTAATCGGAGGATATAATTTCTATTCTGGATAATATAAATCAGTATAGTCAAACAAAATGTCTACATAATCTAAAAAATGTTATTTATAATTTGATAGATTAATTTAGACGTTTCACGGAAGAAGTTTAATATAAAGATATTAAAAAGGCAAAATCTATAGTTTATTTGTCATGTGTTTTTCTGTGCGCATGGGCTAATCCGCAAAAACATGGTACAATCAACGTGCATAGGATGCTCTTGAGGTTGAGATGCAGCCGCCGAAATTGTCAAAAGTCGATTGCAAAAGCTGATGTGGCTTGCCACAACTACGTGGAGGATTTGGCATGATGTGGAAAGCATGTATTCGTGACTGTTTGTGATTCCACGAGATTCCAAGCGGTTGCCCGAATTTCGGACGGGAAGGGCGGAAAATCGGTTTTGGGGGGGGCGCGCAATAGCGGTCCATCCAATTGAGAGAAACGCCGACGTGGCGAGGTCACGATAATTTGGGTCGATTTCATTGAGAGAATCGAGATTTCCGCCGATGCGCGTCATTTCGCCTACTCTTGCGCTAGCGCACCCCACCTTCCTCCTCTCTTTTCTCTTCCCTTGCCTCCGCTCAGCAGTTGCTGCAGGGCTATCGCATGACTCCCGTGAGGCAGCAGTGGTGTGCCTGTAGGCTGTCGCTCTTTGTGACGTTCAATAGAATTGTTTTCTTGTGAAATCCATATTGCGATTAACTCCATTTGTTGACGGGCCCTGACTGCCCCGTCGGAGCTTCTCGAATTCCATTTGATGTGCGCCGTATTCTTCCAAAGGACGCCGTCGAATCAGTCTCCTCAGTCTGCTCAGCTATAGCTTCAGTTTAATCTAAGCTACCTGTCCTTACCGGAATCGCAGTCCGTCAGGGTTTCTCTCCGTGGTGTCGTGCGCGCACCCCCTTTCTCGTCGGCTCTCGGCGGTGACAGCTCGCCCCCATGCGTGTGCAGTGCGATGTGTGCGAGCGGCACGCGGCGGTGCTCATCTGCTGCGCGGACGAGGCGGCGCTATGCGCGGAGTGCGACCGGCGCGTGCACGCCGCTAACAAAGTGGCGAAGCAGCACCAGCGCGTGCCCATAGGCCAGCCGGACCCCGCCGAGCGACCCGTGTGCGACATCTGCCAGGTGCGGGCCGGGCTGAGGACTGCCGCACGAGGTAACACCTACACGGGCGTAAGAACGTTCGTTAAGGGGAAAATACAAATATTAGCGCAGCACAGCGAAGCAAAACAAGACAGGAGGAGCATGAGAGAGAACACTGGAGAAACAGTACAATATCTTTCGTAAATCCAGGTTCTCGGGTGCGGAAACGACACGTGAAGAATAGTTTCCACTTTCATTTGCTCAGGCGCGGTGCATCTTCCTTTCACGGTGCCTGAGAGACAGGTGGGGCTGACGCGTGCGCATGTGAGCGTGGAGATACCGTGAACCCGCCTCGTCCCCTATGCTTCTCCCTTCCGCCATCACTTACTCCCTCCCTTCCCCTCCCTTCCCTCCATCCGCCCCCTCTCCCACACACCCTTTCCCCTCCCTCACTCCCTCCGTGCCGTTCCATCCTCTCCTCCACACCGCATCCCCCCCCGTCGTCCTCTCGTTCTCCCCGCGCGCACGGCGCACGCGCATCTCGTGCGGCAGGAGAAGCCGGCGTTCTTCTTCTGCGTGGAGGACCGCGCCATCCTCTGCCGCGCCTGCGACGTCGCCATCCACCTCCCCAACTCCCTCTCCGCGCGCCATCGCCGCTTCCTCCTCCCCAACGGCCGGGTGGCGCTCGAAGCGCTTCCCGCAGATGTCTCCCTTCCGCAGCCCCCCCCCTCTTCTCCCTTCGCCTGCGCCCTTGCCGCGCCCTCTCCGCATTCCGCTTCCGCCTTTAACCCCGCAGCTGCCTCCGCCCCCCGCCCGCACCCGCTAGCAGCTTCCCTCGCTGCTTCCGCTGCGGCCCCCCTGCCTCGTCCCTCTGTTCCCGCCGCAGCTGTCACGCCTCTTGTCACCCCCAGGCCGCCCGCTTCCCCGCCCTCTCGTTCCGCTTCCGCCGCCGCTGTAGCGGTAGTGCCGTCCTCCCCCACCCCGCCGACGAACAACACGCACGCACAAGCGCGCGCCGCCGCAGCCACTGCAGCCGCTGCGCCCACTGTTCCCGTCGCGGGTATTGCGGGAGCCGCGCCTGCGTCGTATCGCAGCAGCCGTAAGGGGAACTCCGCGTTTGCCTCAAACCTCCCCGGGCAAGGATCGTCGCGGAGGGGCAAGGCGGACTGGGGCTCGTCGCTGGCAACCGCCAATCACACGGCGCCAGGTCAGCTGCCAGGCCACGTGTACGCGGGCAGCGGCGCCAGCAGCCTGGCCGGACGATCTCCCGCGGGCTTCGGCGGAAGCGGGGGCGCCTCGGAGTTCTCGTTTCCCGCGCAGGCGGCGAATGACGCAGCGGAGGGCTTTGAAGGCCCTGGCAATGGAAGGATGGGTGCAGGGGCGGATGCGCTGGCCAGTGGCGCGGAGGGGGCGGGTGCCCCGAGTCACGGGGGAAGGGGAGGTGGGGGAGGGGGGGCATCGTGGGCAGGGGAAGGAGGGGGATTTGGTGGCGGCGGAGAGATGGGAGGCGGCGAGGGCGGGGGGGCGGGGGAGTGCGAGGCGGGGGGGGGCGCGGATTGGCGCGTGGAGGAGCTGCTGAACATCCCGGAGCTGGCGGGCGGGTACACGCTGGCGGACGTGGGGTCCTCCAAGGTGAGCCGTTCAGGGGTGACGCGAGGGCCATGGGCAAGACAGCGGACCGGCTGTGCGGCTAGATTCATGCGGCTGAGGGGGAGGAAAGGAGGGGGAGGGTGGGTGGAATTGCGCGTGCTGCGTGGGTGTGTGTGGTGAGGGTGGGCAATGGAACACAGCCTGTTCAAAAGTGTCTGTTTGCACGTGCCCGACTCAATCCTTCCCTTATTGTCCCAACAGGACCTCAACCCATCATTCCGCCCTTCCCTCCCCCCTTTTCCCCGTTCCGTTCGTCCCTGTTCGCCCCGTTCCGCTCCCTTCCCCCCCATTGCCGCTCTCCCCCGCCCCTCCCCAATCACCGCACTCCAACCTGTGCGAGCGCTACCCCAGGCGGAGGCGCACGACCTGGGCGACTTTGACTGGACGGCGGACCTCAGTCTGTTTGACGAGCAGATGTACGCCGAGTCGCTGCACGAGGTGCCGCAGATCGCCCCCTCCACCGCCGCCGCTGCTGCTGGCCCCTTCTCGCCCTTCTCCACCGCCTTCTCTCTCATGACTGCCACGCCGCCGCTTCCCCCCATCGCCCCTGCTGCCGCTGCTGCTGGGCAGAGCACTGCTGGAGGTGCTGCTGGTGCTGGTGCGGGGTCAGGGGGCGTGTTTGTGGGAATGGGGGGGCGTGCAAGGGGAGGAGCAGCGGCAGCGGCTGCAGCGTCCGCCATGTTGCCGGATGCGGACGACTGCTTTGTTGTGCCTGATGTGGCTGCACCTGTGCCCTCTGCACCGCCTGCAAAGCGCCGACGTGGCATCGTTTGACTCGACTTGCGCACTAGACATATAACTCACTCGCTTACATCCAATCCACACTGCCTTGATTGCTTTGTCTTAGGGTTTTGAGGGTCTGTTGACTGCTGTGATGAGGGGTGAAACAGCTACCTTCCTACACCCCTGTGTATCTAACATACGGTACACAGACCTTTCCTTAGCACCTTTGATGAATGATGCTGCCCTTGACTGCTCGTCTTTCAGTCAGAAGCGACTGTGCTCCAACTTGCATGCTGCATGAACCGCTGGATTGACAATTTGACACCACTAGCAATGTCACTGGAATAACTTCAGAATGGGTACATTCCTCCCTACTGTAATTCCTACTACCGTAGATGAACCACCATCCCCACCCCATGGGTGGCTACGTGGCCCTTGCGAGGAACCCCCTTGTGAGCAAGGAACGGAATGAATGCTTACAATGAAGAACTGGCAATCAGAGTCACAGCCTTTCACCTTTCAACATGCGTATTTGTGAATATAACCGAACACATTTTCTCAAACGAGAAACATCCCATATAACAATACCGTATAAGCACAAGTCCACTAACAATAACCCACCCACATGGCTATGGTGTACAGTACAATACAGTCATGATAAGCAGCAACAGCCCACAAAGCAAAGCCCACCTAAATTACAAGCACATAGACACCAGCGTGAACCCTTGCAGCAGCATTCGTGCTGTCGAAAAGGAAGCAGGACAAGGAACGCTTGATGCTGAGGAGGATGCTGGGCTCGGGAATGCAAGTGCTGCTGGCCTGCCTGACCCATCAGCCCCGTGGCTGGTGCTCCTCAAACAGCTGCACGACCAAGGGGGAAGAAAGCCATCAGCACTACAATGTGCTCAATGTGTTCGCCGTAGATGGAGAGCGTCCATGGATGGGGAGGGAGAGGAGATTCCCTTTTGCAAATGCAGAAACCAGGATGGCATGACATGTGGCGGGTGGTGGTGAGGTGACCAACACTTTTCTGCAGGGGGGTGGGGAGAATGAACCACGGCTCACCATTGTTGCCGATTCGACCAGCCCCTCATTTGCGCCTCCTGGATGAGCGCATGCACTTGCCCTTCCTCGTCTAGCTGTATCCAGCCTTGCAGCGACACTCGGTATTGCTGCCCACCATCACACACTCCTCGTTTCTGGAGCAGCCAGGCTTGCAAATTGCTGCAAAAGGGGAACGGAGACCACGGGAGGAGCAAGAGAGGAAAATGCAAGTGTTGAGATGTTCCAACCACGTCCGAAACATGAGATGCACTTAGAGAATCGTGAGCAAGACATGGATGACCCATAGGATTCACAACACGCAAGGAGCACGTTGACACTTGTGAAACATACAGGTAAAACGCCAAGTTAGCTTGCGCACAATACAACATCTCCTGTGCAACACAAATCAATACTTTCTTCCGTAAATTGCATACGCAATTCTCTCACCAGTGCAAACGCCTTTCTTGATGTAGCCATCGCTGCACTTGCAGACCCCTTTGCGACTCTCCACCACGCAAGCCGCATTCGCCGAACACTTGATTGTTGCACAAGGGTTCGGGGCTGGCACGGTGTTCGGGGCTGGCACGGTGTTCGGGGCTGGCACGGTGTTCGGGGCTGGCAGATTCGGGGCTGGCAGGTTCGGGGCTGGCAGATTCGGGGCTGGCAGGTTCGGGGCTGGCAGATTCGGGGCTCATCCTTATCCATCTCGAACCCCTCATTGCACACGCACTCCCTAGCGTAGCTGCAGGTGGAGTCGGCCGGACACACCTTGCCCCCACACTTCGGCGCTGCAGATAGAGGGACGAGCATTGGCGGGATGAGCAGTGGAGGGTGCAAAAGCAAGGGTTGGTGGGAGGCGTTGGTCGGCCGGACACACCTTGCCCCCAATGCAAGCGTTGGAGGCCCAATGATTGAGAGCGGCACACATGAGAGGAACCCTCTTCCACACAGGCAACAAACGGATCAGCTTACACAACAAACGGAGGCATGAGGGGAGGAACCAAGTGGGTGAGAAGAGAGAGTGTGTTGAGAAACAACTAGGTGAGGAAAGAGGAGGAGATGCAAGAGACTTACCAGAGCACTGGTTGTTCTCCTTGTTGCGCCCCCACATGCAGATGCATTGGGGAGGATTGCCATCGATATCACAGAGCGAGTAGGGATCCGTGCACACGATGTCATTACAGGTGGGAGGAGGCACTGCACATAGTAGGGGTGGGACAAGCCAGAAAAGCAAGCTCTGGTGGTTGAAAAGAAAAGCTTGGGGCACAAGAAGGTGGCGTACTCTCTTCCCACATGCAGCATACGGATCAGCTTAGGTAACGAAATGAAGCATGAGGGAAAGAACCAAAGGACTGAGAAGCAAGAGTGTGTTGACAGTCGATAAGGTGAGACACATTGACAGTGAGAGGGGAGAGGGAATTAAGGAAGAAGAACAAAGGACCATTCGAGAAGCAGGTGGCTCACGAGTGCACAAGAAAGGATCCGAAACGAGGTGATGGTTGCAGAGGGAGAGGAACAAGTGGCTCACCAATGCACTGATCGTCCGTCATAATGAGCCCATCCTTGCACTTGCACTTGACATTCTCATACGGATTATCCTTGCACGTGGAGTTGGCCGGACATTCCAAGTCCGCACAAGTTAGCACTGTATGTAGTGAGGGCCGGGCAAGGCGCACGAAAAACAAGCTTCAGTGGCCGGCTATTGAGAGCGGCACATATGAGAGGCGTACTCTCCCACACAGGCAACAGCATGAACAGCAAACGCAATGAACAGAAGCATGGGGTAAGAAGAAAGAGGGTGAGAAGGAAGAGGGAGAGCAGCAAGTGGCTTACGAATGCACTGATTGTCCTTCGTCTTAAACCCATCATAGCAGCGGCATTTGCGAGGGATTTCCTTCTCAACGCAGAAGGAGTTGGTCGGACACTCCAACTCCTCACAGGTTAGCGCTGCACATAGCAGGGGAGGGATGGGGAAAGCACAAGAAAGGCAAGCTTAGGTTGCTGAATGATCAGCTTACGTGAGATACATACTGTCTTTCACAGGCATGAAATGGAACAAGGAAGAAGTAGACAAAGGAAGAGGGAGAGAATTCAGGGCCTTACGAATGCACTGCTTGTTCTTCATCGTGAACCCCTCATTGCAGAGGCATTGGGAAGGCTTGTCATTATCACTGCAGGTGGAGTTGGTGGGACACGGCGGCAACTGCGCACAGGTTGGTGGTGGGGGCTCTGCAGACAGCAGTGGATGGGCGAGCAAGGCGTACGAGAAGTAACCTTTGGTGGCCGAATGATTCAGAACGGCACACGTGAGAGGATCAGGGCCTCTCCCATAAATGAGTTGCAGGAGAAGCAAGAGTAGAAGGGAGGAGAAGTAAGAGTAGAAGGGAGGAGAAGTAAGAATAGAAGGGAGGAGAAGCAAGAATAGAAGGGAGGAGAAGCAAGAATAGAAGGGAGGAGAAGTAAGAATAGAAGGGAGGAGAAGTAAGAGTAGAAGGGAGGAGAAGCAAGAGTAGAAGGGAGGAGAAGTAAGAATAGAAGGGAGGAGAAGCAAGAATAGAAGGGAGGAGAAGCAAGAATAGAAGGGAGGAGAAGTAAGAATAGAAGGGAGGAGAAGTAAGAATAGAAGGGAGGAGAAGCAAGAATAGAAGGGAGGAGAAGCAAGAATAGAAGGGAGGAGAAGCAAGAATAGAAGGGAGGAGAAGCAAGAATAGAAGGGAGGAGAAGTAAGAATAGAAGGGAGGAGAAGCAAGAATAGAAGGGAGGAGAAGCAAGAATAGAAGGGAGGAGAAGCAAGAATAGAAGGGAGGAGAAGCAAGAATCGAAGGGAGGAGAAGTAAGAATAGAAGGGAGGAGAAGTAAGAATAGAAGGGAGGAGAAGCAAGAATAGAAGGGAGGAGAAGCAAGAATAGAAGGGAGGAGAAGCAAGAATAGAAGGGAGGAGAAGCAAGAATAGAAGGGAGGAGAAGTAAGAATAGAAGGGAGGAGAAGCAAGAATAGAAGGGAGGAGAAGCAAGAATAGAAGGGAGGAGAAGCAAGAATAGAAGGGAGGAGAAGCAAGAATAGAAGGGAGGAGAAGCAAGAATAGAAGGGAGGAGAAGTAAGAATAGAAGGGAGGAGAAGTAAGAATAGAAGGGAGGAGAAGTAAGAATAGAAGGGAGGAGAAGCAAGAATAGAAGGGAGGAGAAGCAAGAATAGAAGGGAGGAGAAGTAAGAATAGAAGGGAGGAGAAGTAAGAATAGAAGGGAGGAGAAGCAAGAATAGAAGGGAGGAGAAGCAAGAATAGAAGGGAGGAGAAGCAAGAATAGAAGGGAGGAGAAGCAAGAATAGAAGGGAGGAGAAGTAAGAATAGAAGGGAGGAGAAGTAAGAATAGAAGGGAGGAGAAGCAAGAATAGAAGGGAGGAGAAGTAAGAGTCTGGCACGGGAAGGAGGGGAAGGACGGCCAGATTAAGATGGGCAAGACGGGAGAATGGAGGGGAACGACGAGGCGAGCAGAAGATAAAGAGGGACAAATACTGGTGGCCCTCCGATAGTTGAGATCCCGCCCAGAGACTCCAGCACAGCGCGCCACGGAAGCAAGGGACACACACGATGGGGAAGGCGTGAGGAGGTGAAGGAAAGAGCATGGCATCCACACTCCAAGAAGCTCCAGTCTCAGGCACGTACAGTTGGGGTTGCCTCCCTCACTACGCACTCACACTCGCCAAGCGCCACTCACCACGGCACTGCTTCTGAGTGTCGTCGTAGAGCTGAGACCCAGGGCACACACACTGGTTCTGGCCGTCCCTCGCAATGCACCTAGCTTCTGACCCACAGTCATCACCGCAGCCTGTGGGACAAGCGTGGGGCGGCAGGGAGAAAAATGACATGGCGAGGTTCAAATCAAACAGCTCAACCCTTGGCACTTGGAACGAGGGATGGAAGGATAGAGAGCGTGCAAGTCAGCGGGGGAGTGTGGTTGCACGATGGACAAGCGTGTGGCAGCTAGGAAGTGAGTGCGGGGCCAGCGGTGCAATCTCACCCGTCTCGCATCTCACTGACGCTGGTATCCGCTCGGCAGGGAGCGACCTGAGAGCAGCAGCGGGGGCATGGGGGCGGCAGGGGAGCACAGGGAACGATCAGAGTGAGACACGTGGAAGAAGGAGAGGGGCGCAAATGCGCACCAACCGAACCAAACCGAAGGAGATTTCCATGGGCGGCACATGCGAGCTCACACGCATAGTCCAAAAAATCCCAGTCCGGCGGAGGACGCAGGTGCGTCTCGTATGGACTTCCCCCGCAGCCCGGCGTGGAGTGGAAGGAGATGCTGCTGCACCTGCGCTCAGCACCATACATGCCCTGCCACTCGATCTGCGCGTTCACGTTGGTTCCATCCGCGAACCCGCTCCGATCCACGTCTTCGCACACACAATTGTCGATAAACAAGTATTGATCTTCGAATGTCACCATCGAGTCGCATATAGCGTCAACGCTGGTGGCTGCGAGGAGCGCGAGAGCAACGACGCCAGCGAGCGTGGCGAGGCCAGCTTGAAGGGCAGAACGTTGGCCGCGCGCCATGGCGACGAGAGACGGGGCGATAGGCAAGGGGAAGGCGAGGCTGCACGCTGCAGCGTGGTGAGCGCGTGATGACGGCCCCACCGGCGCCAACGGCTCTGCACTGCGGCCTGCCGCTGCTTTGGTGGCGGGTCCAAGTACGAGCGCGGCGATGTGAATCGAGATGGAGTGAAGCGACGCAAGGCGCAGCGATGAGTGAGGGGAGACTGAAAAGGAGGGAAACTCGAGTGGAATGGCGAGATATGGTGAAGGGAGGGAAGTGGGGGTTTATGTAGTGAAAAAGCGGCCATTCCCGCCGCACTAGCCGGGGAGGGAACGGAAACGGGATGAAAAGGAAGCGTGAACGAGGCCCGGAGTACAGCCATCTCGCATTGCTGCATCGCTATTGGACGACTACGCAGTCGACTCGTACTTATTGGAAGCACTGACAGCGATTATAACTATCTGTTCAAGCTATTTGACTCCTAGAACGCGATCATGAGGATGATCGCGGTGCAGGGCCCAGAAAATCAGGGTGTTTTTCCTTGAGACTTATTTCGTAGTACGGTTTTGTGACCGCACTGCCAGGCTTCCACGATTGTACCACCTGGTCATTGGGTGGCACGAGCATCAAAATCACCCTGCGATTGCAGTTATGAGCTGCTTGCGGCACTGCCTTCTGTGATCGTCAGATTTTCATCAGTTCGGTTCGGTCGCGAAAGCGACTGATTTCTCAGGGAAACCTGTCCGAAATCAGGGAAGAGCTATCCACGAAGGAGAGCAATCCTTTCCGATTTGGCTAGCAGCGGCACGAGTTGTGAAGTTTGGGTTTCTTTTAGGGTTAGACCGGACGGTCCGTCCAGTCCCTGCATAAGGGCGTGTCTCCATTTTCCCCCGACGGTTCGAACCGACGAGGGGTTACCGGTTTCGTACACTTTCGTAATAAAGTTCGTGAAAATATGTGCGACGTCGCCAACAATCCGAACCGTGGCGTCACTTTTCCATCCTTTTCAACGGTTAAAACCGGGGTGCACATTCAGCTGAATGTGCATCAAAGGTTATCCCTTGACTGAGTGGGTTACGAGGTGTGCTTTCAACCCCTTCAAGTCGAAATTCGTTTCCCCCCTCCCCCGCAATTTCGTTTCCCCACGCCCCCGCAATTTCATTTCCCCCTCCCCGTCGAAATTCGTTTCCCCCCTCCCCCGCAATTTTGTTTCCCCCCTCCCCCGCAATTTCGTTTCCCCCCCCTCCCGCCAATCTGTTTCATCCCTCCCGCCATTCGGTTTCACCCACTCCCGCCATTTCACCCCCTCCCGCCACCTACGAAATGCCCGAAGCTCTAGCGGAATCATTTTTTTGTCGCCCCTCGTGAGCCAATCACTGTTTTTCTCCAAACCCCCTTCCCAACATCTCAAGCCGAACCGCGTTGAATGTGCACCCTGGTTTTAAGAATATGACTAAATGGACAGTGCAATAGTACTGACTAGAGATTGGAGCGCAAAATCTTCCTAAAATATGAAATCAGATTGGCGCACATTTTTTGCCGAAAATATGTCGTGACTTGTGTAACGACGCTACAGTGCCCATAACGAGGCTACACTACTTCGAGAAATTCAAAACCCTAAAAAAAGTTACAGCATTGCATCTAGACGGGGCAAAGTTCCGAAATGGCAATTCCCACCCTCGCTATTAGGACCGTCCGATACCAAAAAAGAGAACCGTCCGGAAAAATGAAAACAATCAAAATGGAGAACGCCCTAATACCATCCATTCGTTGCACTTGCGTCCCCTGCTGAATCGTTTCTTCTCTTCCACCTCAAACGACGGTCGATGACTTGCCCCTCCAGTCCCCTCCGTATTCGATTCTTCACGAAATAAAAGAACTGCGAAGCAGTGGTAGCGAACATTTCACTTCGGCCCCGTTCGCCACGACACCAAAAATGTGAGGGGCGGGGGATGGGCGAGGGATCACGAAGCCAGGAAGGAAGGTGCGGTTTAGGTTTGGGGGCTCGCCCTAAGGGCGGGTCCAACTTTGTACACTGCCGTTTTTGTCACGAAAATGAACGAGGAATGATTGACTAACAGCAGGATGGGTACAAGTACTAACCCTAATTGGGTTGTACCCCATATGGGCCCACTATAGCCTACACAAGATATAGCATATAAGTTTGACACACCCCCATAGGCAAAGTGGGGGAGAACAAGAGGTCACAAGACCAGTCAAGAAAAGCAAAACAAGCTCAGGGTGGATCACGAAGTCACCACGCATTCTGAGCACAAGCAAATGGCCACAAGCCCAGTTCACATGCAGAGTTATATAAAGGAGAACAAGCAATACAGTGATCACAACCTAGCAAGTGTAAGCATGCAGGTATATGTATAGGGATCACAGTACAAGCAAAGTCAAGAAGTGAGCAAGTGAGGCCAAGTAGGCACAAGGCCTAGAACAGTACAGAAACGCTGATGATCACAAGGCTGAAGTGCCTTGGTGAAGATATCAGCAGTGTTGGCCCGAGTGGCCACGTAAGCAAGACCAAGCTGACCACGCTGCTGCAACTCTCGAGCAAGGAAGTAGCGCAGAGCGATGTGCTTCGTTCTGTGCTCCAGTCTGTGCTCCTGACACAAGGCAATCATGGCCTTGTTGTCGACGTACAGAACTGGAGGAGAACGAGGCGGCTCTCCCAAGTCGGTCAGCAGGTACGTGAGCCAGCGTAACTCTTGTGCAGCCATGGCCCCTGCGTAGATCTCAGCCTCACAACTGGAACTGAGAACAGAAGACGAGCGGGTAGACCGCCACGAAATAGAGCCGGAGCCAAGGCTGAAAGTGTAACCCTGTGACGACCGCTGCGTAGCCAAGTCGTCAACCCAGGAAGCGTCTGCGTGACCAGTGAGGACAACTCGAGCCCGTCCTCCAAGCACGAGCCCCATGCCCAACGTACTGCACAAGTAGCGCAACAACCTCTTAGCGGCATCCATGTGCTCTGGTCGGTGTCTCCCAGGAGCAACATAGCGTGCCAGGATGCTAAGAGGGTAGGCAAGGTCAGGTCGAGTGCAGGTCATCAAGTACATGAGGCAGCCCACAAGCTCTGGATACGGGCCACTCGGCTCTACGGACTCATTCGAAGGCAGAGCTGAGAGCGAGTGGCGAGTAGGCAGAGGAGTGGACTGTGACGAGGAGTACGTGAAGCCGAAGCGCTGAAGGACCTGCTGCACCATGTGTGACTGAGTCAAGGTAATGGTGCGCTGTGCTCTGTCCCGGGTGATCTGCAAGCCAAGATAGCTGCGCAGCTCACCCAGGTCTGTGCACGTGTGTCTCTTCTGCAGCTCCGACTTCACAAAGGCGATTCCCGCAGTGTCAGCGGTAGCAAAGACCAAGTCGTCGACGTACATGAGGATGTAGAACGGCGGCAGAGAGGTGTGGGTGCGTAGAAACAGCGACGGGTCAGCAGAGGAAGGAGCAAACCCAAGAGCCGCAAGCGTCGTCCTCAGTGTGTCGTGCCACTCGCGAGGCGCCTGGCGGAGACCGTAGACTGCCGCCGGAGGCTCCACTGGGTACCAGCAGGAAACGACCCAGTGAAGCCAGGTGGGCGGCGCAGCCAGATCTCCTCGTGCAGGCTGCCCTGTAGGAAGGCTGTGCTGAAGTCAAGAGAGTGAAGCTCGTAGTCACGCTGAGCGGCGACGTGCAGCAGCACCCGAAGAGTGGTCATCTTCGGGGTAGGGGAGAAGGTCTGAAAGAAGACAACTCCCTCTCGCTGACTGAAGCCTCGTGCAACGTAACGCGCCTTGAAGACAGGCGGAGAACCCGGCGGCCGCTTCACCCTGAAAATCCACATGCCACTGACGATGTTCGCCCCAGGTGGGGGAACCTCGTCGACGTAGGTGCCTGTGGACTTCCAGGAAGCCATCTCTGCGTCCATGGCTGTCTGCCACTGAGAGGAGTAGGGACCCTCTATCGCCTCTGCGTAAGAGCGCAGGGTCGGGATGTCTGGTGCATCCGGGTCTCCCTCAGGTGCAATCAGCATGGACACGAGATGAGGTAAAGCAGCTACAAAACACTCAAACTCCTCCTGCCTGTCCTCAAGGACGTCCGTGCCAAGAGCACACTCACCCCCGACGGACGGAGGACAGACAGACTCAGACTCAGCAACAAGACTAGCGGCGTAGTCTAGACGACAGGCGGCAGCAAAGTCAACAAGCTCAGCAACTAAGGCAGACGCAGCAGTGGACTCAAACGAAGGGTCAGTGACAACAATAGCGAGAAGACGAGTGACAGTTGGACTAGCAGCACGAGCAAGGTCTGACGGCGGGACAGGAACGTCAAGAAGAGAGGACGCAGGAGGAGACGACAGAGGGACACGCTGTGGAACAGAGGAAGGACGAAGTGCCATCTGGTGCGTGCCTGGGACAGGAGGAGGACGCGGACGTGGAACACGACGACCAGTGCGAACAGCGCGAACAGGCGACGCAGGACGAGACTCAGGCTCACGACGCTCCGCAAGACCTCCGGTCGGCCCAGTGTAAGGAGAAGGACCAGGCAGTGGGGAGGCTGGCTGTAACTGCGACTGTGACTGGTCAGTCGGTGGACACAGTAAGGGAGGAGTAGGGCCAGTAGAAGGCGGGAGACCAAGAACCTGCTGAAGCAGTGGAACGAAGTACGGCCGCGGCCGCGCAGCGCCTCCAGAACCAGCACCGACAGCACTAGCACCCCCAGGGCCAGTACCTCCAGCTCCAGGGTCTCCAGTAGCGCGCAACTACAGCGTCGTACAGTGTCTTAGCAGTTTTGTGCTAGCTGAAATGAGCACGCTCAGGAATCAGCAGATGGTTCCTAATAGCTAGGCGTGCTGCAGCATCGCGAGTCTGCCACTGTGAGCGTTCGAGAGCAGGAGCATCGGCAGCAGGGGCAACGGCACTGCCAGACACGTAATCGAACAGTGAGACACCCTCTTTGGCATCAGTCAGAAGGAACAGTTGCAGGTCGTCGAGCCACACAGCGAACTCTATGGGGCGACCGTCAGGCTCGAACGCGAGAACATTAGGCGTCGTCATAACGGCAGCAGGCAAAGGCAGCAGGAAGCAGGCAGCAGACAGGGGGCAGTAGACAGTAGGCCGCAGGCAAAGACAGAGACAGCAGGCAGTAGACAGGAGGCAGCAGGCAGTAGACCGCAGGCTAAGACAGAGGCAGTAGGCAGCAGGCAACACAGGCAACGTGCTGGGCAGTAGCTTGCCGCACTCGAGCTCCTAAGGTGGCGCTCTAGACAGTAGCAGGCCGTGCAATTCTAAGGCAGCGGGCTCGGCAGCAGCGAGCCGCACAGGCAGGCACACGAGCAGGGCACGCGCGGCTGCTGGTTGCGTGCGGCTGAGGGCTGCGCGCGGCTGCTGGCTGCGCGCGGCGACGTGCTGCGCGCGGGTCCTGGCTGCGCGTGGCGACTAGCAGCGCGCGCGGCTGCGTGCTGCGTGCGGCGACGGGCTGCGCGGGCGTGGCCTAAGCAGGCTGCGCGCGGGCGGCGTAAGGGGCGCACGGGCGGGGCCGAAACGGGCTGCGCGGGCGGGGCCTAAACGAGTCGCGCGGGCTGCTAAAGAGGCGCGCGCGGGAAAAAAAAAAGAGGGCCACGCGCGTGCAGCCGAGGCGCGCGCGGGCACTAGGCAAGGCAGGTACGTTTTAGTGAGGTGAAATAGTGAACGGTGGGCCCTAATCCTAGGTCCTAAGGACCTATGCTCTAGATGCCATGTTAGAATCTTAGGCAAGGTGGTATTGGACTATCGAGAGTTTGGTACAAAAGGAAAACCTAAGGGGTTGTACCCCACAGTGAGTACCCCACTAAAGCCTACCTAAACTATAACATATGAACATATGTTTGACATTCGCGAGTCCTACAGCTAATTGCTGACGTCATCCTAGGGCGCGTAGCGCTTTGCTGACGTCAGCCTATCGGTACTTTACTATTACGTGCGAAGTCTCGCACTGTACTAACTGTACTACACGAATTCCTTGAAGTGCTTAAGTCTCGATATTATCTCAACACTCCCCTTCACTTCTAGGAGTTCGGTGTGTCAGAATGTTATGTTTTCTAGCAGCTCCAGCTCCAGCAGCTCCAGCACCACCAGGTCCAGCAGCTCCAGTACCTCCAGTACGAGCACCCCCGGGACCAGCGGCTCCAGTACCTCCAGCACCTCCAGGACCAGCAGGTCCAAGGCCTACAGCTCCAGGGCCTCCAGCGGAAGGCCCCCCAGCTCCAGCAGCGGCTCGCTGAAGACCCCAACGCTGAGCAAACCACTCGCGCAGCTGCGGTGGAGAGAGAGGCTCCCGCCGGGACGAGGCACCCGGAGAACCTCCAGTACCTCCAGCACCTCCAGGACCAGCAGCTCCAGCACCCCCGGTCCCTCCAGCTCCAGCGCCTCCAGCTCCAGGGTCTCCAGCGGCAGGCCCCCCAGCTCTAGCAGCGTCACGCTGAAGGCTCCAGCGCCGAGCAAACCACTCGCGCAGCTGCGGTGGAGAGAGAGTCTCCCGCCGTGACGAGGCACCCGGAGAACCTCTAGTAGACAAAGTACCCCCAGGCACAGCACGCTCAGACTCAGCACCCCCAAGCTCAGCACCCCCAGGCTCCGCACGCTCAGGCTCAGTACCCCCAAGCTCAGCACCCCCAGGCTCCGCACGCTCAGGCTCAGCACCCCCAGGCTCCGCACCCTCAGACTCAGCAACCCCAGGCTCAGCACCCCCAGGCTCCGCACGCTCAGGCTCAGCACCCTCCGGCTCCACACGCTCAGGCTCAGCACCCCCCAGTCGCAGCACCCCTAGCAGCACCAGAGTCAACAGCTACCTCGACAGGCTCGACAGGGTCTACCTGAAACACACCTGAGGGAGCAGGACCCTGAGGGGGGAGGGGGTCTACCGGAGGAGGACCTGGTGCGAGGAAGAGCGGCGGGGGGGGAGAGGGGCAGTGCGGTAGGGGAAGAGCTGGTAAAAGGGAACCGACTCGTCGAACGTGACGTCCTGAGAGGGCAGGACACGGCGCGAGGTGGGGTGGTAAAACTGCCAGCCAGGCGCGTCAGGGGGAACACCAAGGAAGACACAGGGAATGGCGCGGGCGGAGAGCTTGTCCGCGGACGTATCGCGGACAAAGGCACGAGATCCCCAGACCCGGAACACCGACGCGTCGCCAACCTCTCCCGTCCAACACAGTGTCGGCGAGGTCTCCGGCAAGGAGACACGGGGCCAGAGGTTGAGCTGATGCGCAGCGTATCGGACCGCAAACGGCCAGAGAAAATGGGGGGCAGCCGCATGGATCATGGAGGTACGAGCGACCTCCATGACTAAGCCAATGCGGCGCTCAGCAACCCTGAGAGAGTACGACGGCTTATGCCAGCTATGCTTGCTTGCCTTTACTTTATTATGCTATTTCTAGCATAGGATTATTTTATGCATGCATGAATTGCTTGATTTCCTAGGCTATGTGCTCTTCTATATTTTATTATAGTTATAGCACCGAGCTAGGTTGCGTGCACCGAATTCTGGGCTTTTCGGTTACCACCGAATTGTCTTCTACCGAATTCGGGAAGGGTCTGTTCGGGACGCTTCGCGACCCTCAGAACCTTCGCGTAACACCTGGTTACTGGGTCTTGTGTCGAGTCTATATACAGCCTCATGTTGTACCCAGGTGTTCATCCAATAGATCTTTCCTGAACCAGATCCTCACACTTAGTAATCAGAGCGGGTTTACACGCGAGGTCTTCAACCGCTTAGTTCCGGCCTTTAAAAACCGCGGGGGCGACGACGAAAGCGCCGATACGGATATGTAAAACCAGTTCCGCGCAATTTTTCTAAGTCCCCCTCGATTCGGTTTTCGAACACGCCTCAGATTTATTGGTGAAAAGGTTGGAGTTTCGACCGTTCGATCGAGTTTCATCTCAACGACCCAGAGAATTTTGCCCAGAACAGTTGGAATTTGGAGCGTCGGATCGAGTTTCTTCTCAACGGCCGAGATCGAACGCGAATTTCGACTAAGAGAGATTTATGCGACCTACAGAATTCGCGCTCGTCGATTCTACAGTCAACTCGACTCGCAGTAAGTCGACCAGCACCTAGAATTCGATTATTTTCGTCGCGCATCTTCCTGTAAATCGCCAAATGGAGGGAAAAAGAGATATTTCAGTACGGAAAATTGCGGAGTTACGTGCTGAGCATAAGCAGATACGTGCGGCGCTCCCACGACTTGAAAAACTCCTTGCGAACGAGTCGGCAACCGCCACAGCAGCAGCGAACGCAGCGATAGCAGCAGCAGCAGCAGCGGCGGCGACACCAACAATTCTACCTGCAACAACGGCAGCAGCTACAGTTAACCTCGAAGCAGTGAAGCCGAGGCTACCGGAGGCGTTCGATCCTACAGTTAAAGGGAACGACGTTCGTCGATTTGTAGCTGAACTCGAAATATACTTCGAAGCCGTTGGATGCACGACCCTCAACCAAGACGCAATGCGCATACGGCTCGCAGCAACACTGTTATGAGGCCCAGCTCTAGAGTGGATCAACAACAGACTAGTCCAAGGCGAGGGGACGTGGGCGCAGTTTCGGGCAGCACTGATCGAACAGTTCGACACGTTGAACAGTAGCTACTACGGAACACGACGCAACAAGCCAACTAGTGGCATGGGGCGATTGGCACCACCCACGACTGCCGACCCGATGGAGAACGACGAGGGCGATGTGGAGCAGCAGCTAGCAAAAAATGAGACGTGCAAATTTTGCGGCGCTATAGGACATCGTATCTTGGCGTGTTGGAAAATGAAGAGAAGACGTTTTGAGCTGAGGGACAAGAACAGTGCGGCACCCCCGAAGCAGAAAACGGACAACGTGGCAACTTCGGAGAGGGCGAAAAAAGGAGATTATGGTGGCGCAAATTTAAAACGTCACGACTGTCAGAATGTTATCTTATGCTCTAGCCTGTAGTGGGGTGCTCTATAGCGAGTACAACCCTTCTAGGGTTTGCTATTTGTATCCTCATTCTTGCTAGTGCAATCCTCTTCTTTCTTCTAAATTTTAACATGGTATCAGAGCAGGTCGATCCCCTTGGATCGATCCTGTGGGTGGGCTTACCACCTCCTAGCTTCCGCTGCAACTCCTACCACTACACTCGGTGCCGCACGCCCCGTGGCGTGTGGCAGTTTTCTTCCCGCCGTGCGCCCCGAGGCGCGCGGCGGTTTTCTTCCCGCCGTGCGCCCCGAGGCGCGCGGCGGTTTTCTGCCCGCCGTGCGCCCCGAGGCGCGCGGCGGTTCTCTGCCCGCTGTGCGCCCCGAGGCGCGCGGCGGGCTTCGGCCCCGTCAACCGTCGCGTCGCCCTCGGGAGGCGCCGCGACGGGCGACGGGGACCCGTTCGTCGCCCCCCGTCGCCCGTCGTGGCCTGCGCGCGGCCCGTACAGGCAGCGCGCGACCCGTACGGGCTGCGCCAGGCCCGCGCGCCACCCGTACGGGCTGCGCCAGGCCCGCGCGCGGCCCGTACGGGCGGCGCCAGGCCCGCGCGCGGCTCAGGCCGCCTACGCGCGGTTCGGGCGACCCTACCAGGCCCGTGGTGGGCCCGCTCCTTGCTGCCCCTGCCCTCCCTACTGTCCCCCAGCGCCCCTCCTACTCCCCATTCTCCTGTATTAGGGTTTGGGGGTGCGGGGTATGGGGGTGCACCCACTGTGTACTGTTCCCTGCTCCTCCTCCTCCTCCGTCTCCCTGTGCTGCAGCTGCCGCTGAGGGGGGGTGGACGTGTTGGAGCCGGTGGAGTGGTACTAAGGGGGGGTGAAGGGGGAGTGGAGCTAGCGGTGTAGCAGCGGGTATGTGCCAGGGGGGAGTGGGGAAGCTGAATGGAGGTTGCCGTCGTGTCGCCAGCAGCACCTGTATTCCGGGGACTTCGTCCGGTAGCCCAGTCGTAGCCAGCTGTGCCAGCCGCCCGTGGGTCCGTTGCTCGTCTGCCGCTACTTTAGCCGCGGGGCCTGTTACTCCTGTATTCCGGGGACTTCGTCCGGTAGCCGCTGTGCCAGTCTGCCTCCTGTTGCCTGTGTGTCTGCAGCTTCAGCCGTCGCCTCCTATCTCCTCTCCTCTCACTCTCTCTCCTCCTCCTCACTTGCCCGTTGTGACTACCACTAGCTTTGCTCATAATTGTGAACTTAAACTATTGCTTCTTGAACTTGTGCTCAGAATGTGTGGTGACATTGTGATCCACCCTGAGCTTGTACTCCTTTGCTTACTCTGCTGATTACACCCCACTTTGGCTATGGGGGTGTGTCAGAATGTTATCTTATGCTCTAGCCTGTAGTGGGGTGCTCTATAGCGAGTACAACCCTTCTAGGGTTTGCTATTTGTATCCTCATTCTTGCTAGTGCAATCCTCTTCTTTCTTCTAAATTTTAACAACGACCAGCCGACACCAGGGGAAATCGCCGAGACTAAAGGAGGATCCGCGAAACAAAACCCTGCACTGACCGGGAAACTCCAGCCGTACACCCCGACAAGTAAGAATATTACTTCTCGTGGGTTTCAAGCCTTTATTAAGGGAGAGTCAGAAATTAAACCGGTACCGGGTAATATGGGGACCCTACTCCAGAGCGCTAATACGGGTCGAGCGTTCCGAGGAGTTAATATTCTCTCCCAGCAGCACTATATAAAGGCTCCCTGTTCCCCACAGATGAAGCCTACACAGCTGCAAAGGTTTAGGGGAAGGTTCCAGGCACAGGAGAAGCTGTACCAGCCTAGTTCTAACCCTACTCATGTGAAACCTGATATTGAGTCAGCAGCTTCGAGCGCAGGACCTAAGGACGATATATTTGACGTACCCTATGATCCTGTAAGCGAGACCATCTACGGCTACTCGGAGCGGCAGCAACCACTACTCCTCGAGGTGATCTGCAACGGGCGACGCCTCCAGGCCCTGGTGGACAGTGGTGCGTCCCACTCGGTGTGCGACCGCGGGACGTTGGAGAAAATTTGAGAGTCATCGGAGGAGACCCAATTTACAGCAACGATGGTGGACGGTACGAAGCTTCCCACCCACGGCGAGTCAACACTGCAGCTGCAGATAGGGGCGTTGAGGTGGAAGCCGACGTTGCCAATCACGAACATCAAGGGATTATATTTCATCTTGGGGCGTGATTTTCTGAAGCGGTTCAACCCCGAGATCGACTGGGTCAACCGGAAAACATGCATCTACAACAACGGGAAACGAGTGGAGCTGCGAAGCTGGACGGATATAGAGAATGTTCCTGAGAACGTGAAGGAGTTGCAGCAGTTCCTAGGCTTCGCCAACTACTACAACAGGTTCGTGCCGCAGTATGCTAAGATAGCAGCGCCACTGACCAACCTACTGAAAAAGGATACGCCCTATAAATGGGATACTCCTCAACAGCAAGCCATGGAGCAGCTACAGACAGCACTGACTACAGCGCCAGTACTCATCCTAACGGATCCAGACAGAGACTACGTGGTGGAAGCAGACGCTAGTGACCAGGCAGTCGGAGCAGTACTGATGCAGGATCACGGACGCGGTTTGCAACCCATCGCCTACCTCAGTAAGAAGCTACACGGAGCAGAACTGAACTACCCAATCCATGACAAGGAAGCCTTAGCGATAGTCACAGCCTTCAAGGCGTGGAGGTGTTACCTAGAGGGAGCCAAGACTACAGTTTACAATGACCACTGCAGCCTCAAATACCTGAAGTCGCAGCCGACACTCTCACGACGACAGGTGCGGTGGGTGGACTTCTTGGAGACCCACCATTACGACATCGTCTACAAATCCAGGCTACACAACAAGGCAGACGCGTTGAGCCGCCCCGGTCACGTAGCAGGCATCCAGCTCGACGGGATGAACCCTCTACTCAAGGGTCTATTCCAACATGGGTACTCCCTGGACGCAGAGATCGCTACAGCAGAGAAACAAAATCTGTTACAGTGGGAGAAGGACCTAGCTGTAAGGAAGAGTTCAGGGAAGATTTGGGTACCGAACTATGCCCCGCTCCGACAGATTCTGCTGGAGGAGTTTCACGACGTACAGTACGCGGGACATTTCGGGAGCAACAAGACGTTAGCGGGAATAGCAAAGTATTACTACTGGCCCCGGATGGCAGCAGACGTGCAGCAGTTCGTCACTTCATGCGACACGTGCCAGCGGATGAAGAGCAGCAAGCAGAAAAAAGCAGGGTTACTTCAGCCTCTACCCGTACCGGAGCAGCCATGGCAAGTCGTTAGCCTCGACTTCATCACGGGACTTCCTTCGACCTCACGAGGGCATGACGCCATACTCGTGGTGATCGACAAGTTCTCTAAAATGGGTCACTTCATCCCGACCAATGCCACGGCTATAGCTGAAGCAACTGCTCGCCTCTTCTTCGACCGCATCATCACCATCCACGGCATCCCCGCTACACTCATCTCAGACAGAGACCCCAAATTCACGAGTAAGTTCTGGAAGGAGCTTATGGGATTATTGGGGACTAAACTTGCGATGTCCTCAGCATACCACCCACAGACTGACGGACAGACAGAACGACTCAATCGAGTGGTTGAACAGTTACTGCGCACTGTCAGAATGAGAACGAAGGAATGATTGATTGAGCAAGCAGTTGGGTACAAGTAGGAAACCTAGAAGTGTTGTACCCTATATGAACTACCCCACTACAGCCTACACATACTATAGCATATAACTTTGACACACCCCCATAGGCAAAGTGGGGGAGATCAAGAGGTCACAAGACCGGTCAAGAAAGGCAAAGCAAGCTCAGGGTGGATCACGACGTCACCACGCAGTCTGAGCACAAGCAAATGGCCACAAGGCCGGTTCACATGCAGAGTTATATAAAGGAAAACAAGCAATACAGTGATCACAACCTAGCAAGTGCAAGCATGCAGGTATAGGTATAGAGATCACAGTACAAGCAGAGTCATGAAGTAAGCAAGTGAGGCACAGTGGGCACAAGGCCTAGAACAGTACAAAAACGCTGATGATCACAAGGCTGAAGCGCCTTGGTGAAGACATCAGCAGTATTGGCCCGAGTGGCCACGTAAGCAAGACGAAGCTGACCACGCTGCTGCAACTCTCGAGCAAGGAAGTAGCGCAGAGCGATGTGCTTCGTCCTGTGCTCTAGTCTGTGCTCCTGACACAAGGCAATCATGGCCTTGTTGTCGACGTACAGCACTGGAGGAGAACGAGGCGGCTCTCCCAGGTCGGTCAGCAGGTAGGTGAGCCAGCGTAACTCCTGTGCAGCCATGGCCCCTGCGTAGATCTCAGCCTCACAACTGGAGCTGAGAACAGAAGACGAGCGGGTAGACCGCCAAGAGACAGAGCCGGAGCCAAGACTGAAGGTGTAACCCTGTGACGACCGCTGCGTAGCCAAGTCGTCAGCCCAGGAAGCGTCTGCGTGACCAGTGAGGACAACTCGAGCCCGTCCTCCAAGCACGAGCTCCATGCCCGACGTACTGCACAAGTAGCGCAACACCCTCTTAGCTGCATCCATGTGCTCCTTCCTGTGTCGGCCAGGAGCGACATAGCGTGCTAGAATGCTAAGAGGTTAGGCAAGGTCAGGTCGAGTGCAGGTCATCAGGTACATGAGGCAGCCCACAAGCTCTGGATACGGGCCACTCGGCTCTACGGACTCGTCAAAGGTGGAGCTGAGAGCGAGTGACCGGTAGGCAGAGGAGTGGACTGTGGCGAGGAGTACGTGAAGCCGAAGCGCTGAAGGACCTGCTGCACCATGTGTGACTGAGTCAAGGTAATGGTGCGCTTTGCTCTGTCCCGGGTGATCCGTAAGCCAAGATAGCTTGTCAGCTCACCCAGGTCTGTGCACGTGTGTCTCTTCTGCAGCTCCGACTTCACGTCGGCGAGTGCCTCAGTGTCAGCAGTAGCAAAGACCAAGTCGTCTACGTACACGAGAACGTAGAACGGCGGCAGAGTGGTGTCGGTGCGTAGAAACAGCGACGGGTCAGCAGTAGAAGGAGCAAACCCAAGAGCAGCAAGAGTTGTCCTCAGTGTGTCGTGCCACTCACGGGGTGCCTGGCGGAGACCGTAGACTGGCCGCCGGAGGCTCCACTGGGTACCAGGAGGAAACGACCCAGTGAAGCCAGGTGGGCGGCGCAGCCAGATCTCCTCGTGCAGGCTGCCCTGTAGGAAAGCAGTGCTGAAGTCAAGAGAGTGAAGCTCGTAGTCACGCTGAGCGGCGACGTGCAGCAGCACCCGAAGAGTGGTCATCCTCGGGGTAGGGGAGAAGGTCTGGAAGAAGTCAACTCCTGTCGCTGACTGAAGCCTCGTGCAACGTAACGTGCCTTGAAGACAGGCGGAGAACCCGGCGGCCGCTTCACCCTGAAAATCCACATGCCACTGACGATGTTTGCCCCAGGTGGGGGAACCTCGTCGACGTAGGTGCCTGTGGACTTCCAGGAAGCCATCTCTGCGTCCATGGCTGTCTGCCACTGAGAGGAGTAGGGACCCTCTATCACCTCTGCGTAAGAGCGCGGGGTCGGGATGTCTGGTGCATCCGGGTCTCCCTCAGGGGCAAGCAGCATGGACACGAGATGAGGTAAAGCAGCGGCAAAGCACTCAAACTCCTCCTGTCTGTCCTCAAGGACGTCCGTGCCAAGAGCACACTCACCCCCGACGGACGGAGGACAGACAGAATCAGACTCAGACTCAGCAACAAGGCTAGCGGCGTAGTCTAGACGACAGGCGGCAGCAAAGTTAACAAGCTCAGCAACTAAAGCAGACGCAACAGTGGACTCAAACGAAGGGTTAGTGACAACAGTGGCCAGGAAACGCGTGACAGTAGGACTAGCAGCACGAAGGTAGTCAGACTCCGGGTCCGGACCGTCAGGAAGAGAGGACGCAGGAGGAGACGGCAGAGGGACACGCTGTGGAGCAGTGGAAGGACGCAGAGTCATATAGTGAGTGCCGGGGACAGGAGGAGGACGCTGACGCGGAACACGACGACCAGTGCGGACAGCGCGAACAGGCGACTCAGGACGAGACTCAGGCGACGCAGGACGAGGCTCAGGCTCACGACGCTCCGTAAGACCTCTAGTCGGTCCAGAGTAAGGAGAAGGACCAGGCAGTGGAGAGGCTGGCTGTAACTGCGACTGCGACTCGACAGGCGGTGGACTCAGTAAGGGAGGAGGAGGACCAGTAGAAGGCGGGAAGCCAAGAACCTGCTGAAGGAGCGGAACGTAGTACGGCCGCGGCCGCGCAGCGCCTCCAGAACCAGCAGAGACAGCACCAGTACCCCCAGCTCCAGGGTCCCCAGCTACAACTCCCGCAGCACCACCAGCTGCAGCACCTCAAGCAGCTCCAGCTCCAGCAGCACCTCCAGCAGCAACAGCTCCAGCACCAGCAGCACCTCCAGCAGCAGCAGCTCCAACTCCCGCAGCACCACCAGCTCCAGCACCAGCAGCACCAACTCCTGTAGCACCACCAGCTCCAGCAGCTCCAGTACCTCCAGTACGAGCACATCCGGGACCAGCGACTCCAGCACCAGCAGGACCTCCAGCAGCTCCAACTCCAGTAGCTCCAGCACCTCCGGGACCAGCGGCTCCAGCGCCCCCAGCAGCTCCAGCACCAGCAGGACCTCCAGCAGCTCCAACTCCAGCAGCTCCAGCAACACGGCGACAGTGCCGAGCGTACCACTCTCGCAGCTGCTGTGGAGAGAGGGACTCCCACCGTGACAAGACACCTGGAGGACCTCCAGACTCAGCACGCTCAGGCTCAGCACCCCCAGACGCAGCACCCCCAGGCTCAGTACCCCCAGGCTCCACATGCTCAGGCTCAGCACCCCCAGGCTCCGCACCCTCAGGCTCAGCACCCCCAGACTCAGCAACCCCAGGCTCAGCACCCCCAGGCCCCGCACCCGCAGGCTCAGCACCCCTAGCAGTACCAGAGTCGACAGCTACCTCGACAGGCTCGACAGGGTCTACCTGGGACACACCTGAGAGGGCAGGACCCTGAGGGGGGAGGGGGTCTACCGGAGGAGCACCTGGTGCTAGGAAGAGCGGTGGGGGGGGGGAGAGGGGCACTGCGGTAGGGAAAGAGACGGTAGTAAGATACCGACTCGTCAAACGTTACGTCCTGAGAGGACAGAACGCGACGCGAGGTGGGGTGGTAAAACTGCCACCCAGGCGCGTCAGGGGGGAAGCCAAGGAAGACACAGGGAACGGCACGGGAGAACAGCTTGTCCGCGGACTCGCGGACAAAAGCTCGAGATCCCCAGACACGGAACGCAGACGCATCGCCAACCTTCCCCGTCCACCGCAGAGTAGGTGTGGTCTCCGGCAAGGAGACACAAGGCTGAAGGTTGATCTGATGCGCAGCGTACTGAACCGCGAACGGCCACAGAAAATGGGGAGCAGCCGCATGGATCATGGATGTACGAGCGACGTCCATGACCATGCCAATGCGGCGCTCAGCAATCCCATTTTGCTGTGGGGAGGCCGAAAGCGTGAACGTCTGGCGGATGCCCTCCGCACGACAGAAGGCCTTAGAAGGTCGGAGGAAAACTCACCACCTCTGCCTGAGTGCAGACGCTGAACGGGAAGGTCCGAGCCGAAACTCTCGCTGAACTGGCGACGAGCACCGCGGATCCAGTCGATCAACACCTCAGTGACCTCACCCTTGCGGCGCAAGGGGAAGACTGTGGTGTAACGCGAGTAGTCGTCAACGACCAACAGGAAGTAACGCTCGTGACCCTGTCCACGGACGCGGGCTGGGCCCCACACGTCCATGTGGAGAGTCTGCAGGGGAGCCTCTTTCGGAGGGAACTCGGAGGAGTGAGGAGCGGCGTGCTGCCGGCCCTCAACACAAGGAACACAGGTAGGGGCCGGCCCCGGAGGAAGGGGAGGGAGGGACCGGGGGAGATCAGAGACAAGGGTACGGGAGGCCATACCTCGAAGACGAGGCAAGGAGGGGTGACCAAGGCGGTGGTGCCAAAGGAGAGTCTCGTGTGACAGAGGACGACACGAGCAGGGGGCAGACGCCGGACTAGACCTGGACGCGGCAGCAAACACCTGACCAGACGCGGCTACCTGACCAGACGCAGTAACTGGAGGAGACGCAGTAGTCAGTGTGTACAGACTCGACCCAGGCCGACGGGTGAACGTGGCCAGGTGGCGGCCCGTCCGAGAGCAAGTGCAGTGGGTCACACGCTGACCTCCAGGGGTGAACTGGTCAACCCACACGTCCTGGAGGTCAGCTCCACTCACCAAGTTCGTAGAGAACGAGGGGAGGTGGAGTCTCGACAGCAAGCCCGATGGGGCCGCAGGACACGGTAAGACCGTGGAGGAGTGCGCAAGGACTGGGCCCCCAGAGGGGTTAGCCAGGGAGACTGCAACAGGCTGACTGAGCGGCGTGAGTGTGGTTCTGTCGCGAAAGAAAGAGCGCGAAGCACCTGAGTCAAGTGTGAAGGTGTGCAAGGCCTCAGTAGGTGCAGTACCTGAGAGAGCAGACTCACCAGCACCTAGAGCAGCAGACTCACTAGCACCTGGAGCAGCAGACTCACTAGCACCTGGAGCAGCAGACTCACTAGCACCTAGAGCAGCAGCCTCAATGCCCGGGTCGGGCGGAACACACAGGTAACAGTCACCCTCAGCACTATCAGTCACAGCATACATGGCAGCAAGGATAGCATCGAAGTCAAGATCCAAGATAGCAACATTCTGCTTAAGCAGATCAAGGAGACGAAGGAGGAGGGGGGGGGGGCGGGGATAAAGCCGCAGAGCGGCTATAGAGGGTCGGCGCGGGTAGGGCAGGGGCGGCTGCAGCGAGTGCAGGCGCGGGGTGAGGTAGAGGCGCCGTCGGCGGGCGCCAGGGGCGGGCCGGCAGCGGCTCACGGCACCGTTGCGGGCGCCAGGGGCGGGTCCGCGGCGGCTCAGGGCACCGTCGCGGGCGCCAGGGGCGGGTCCGCGGCGGCTCAGGGCACCGTCGCGGGCGCCAAGGGCGGGTCCGCGGCGGCTCAGGGCACTGTCGCGGGCGCCAGGGGCGGGTCCGCGGCGGCTCAGGGCACCGTCGCGGGCGCCAGGGGCGGGTCCGCGGCGGCTCAGGGCACCGTCGCGGGCGCCAGGGGCGGGTCCGCGGCGGCTCAGGGAGCCGTCGCGGGCGCCAGGGGCGGGTCCGCGACGGGCAGAAAAAACGTCACGCGCCACCCGGGCGCGGGACAGAACGAAAATCGCCACGCGCCCAAGGCGCGCGACCGGAAAAACAGCAGCGGAAGCGTGAGGCTGGCCCACAGGCCAGGACTTAGTCTCTAATACCATGTCAGAATGAGAACGAAGGAATGATTGATTGAGCAAGTAGTTGGGTACAAGTAGGAAACCTAGAAGTGTTGTACCCTATATGAACTACCCCACTACAGCCTACACAGACTATAGCATATAACTTTGACACGCACAACTTGCAAAGACGACGTCAGCCACTGGGACACACAGTTACCGACCTTAGAGTTCGCTTACAACAACGCATCACATGCGGCCACAGGGAAGTCTCCTTTCTTCCTGTGCTACGGACAGGAACCACTTACACCACAACAACCAACCACACCGGCACACGTCCAAGCCGCACATGACTTCGTCACCACCATGCAGCAGCTATGGGAGAAGACCCAGCGACGTCTCATCACGATGCAGACCTCCCAGAAGAAGTATGCCGATCGCCAGCGACGTGATCACACCGTAGCAGTCGGAGATCAGGTGCTTCTCGACACGCGCAACTTGAACCTGTCTCACCTACCATCCAAGCTCCGGCCTCGCTTCTGTGGTCCTTTTCGCGTTGAGGCACAGGTGACACCAGTAACATTCCGCTTGCGCTTACCTACTACGTGGAAGCTTCACGACGCTTTCCATGTTCAGCTACTAAAGCCCTACAAGGACCCCAACCAACAGTTCCAGGGACGCCAGCTACCGCCACCACCACCTGTTCTCATACAGGATGAACCAGAGTACGAGGTGGAAAAAATTCTCGCTCATCGACGCAGACGTGGCAACACGCTCGAGTTCCTGATACGCTGGAAGGGATATGACCCATCGAAGGACAGTTGGGTTGCAGAAGCTGATATGGGCAACGCACGCCGTGCTCTCAAGGACTATCTTGTCAAGCAGGGTGTATCTCACGCCACCCAGCTTTGAGGGGGGGACGTGTGAGAATACGACGGCTTATGCCAGCTATGCTTGCTTGCCTTTACTTTATTATGCTATTTCTAGTATAGGATTATTTTATGCATGCATGAATTGCTTGATTTCCTAGGCTAGGTGCTCTTCTATATTTTATTATAGTTATAACACCGAGCTAGGTTGCGTGCACCGAATTCTGGGCTATTCGGTTACCACCGAATTGCCTTCTACCGAATTCGGGAAGGGTCTGTTCGGGACGCTTCGCGACCCTCAGAACCTTCGCGTAACACCTGGTTACTGGGCCTTGTGTCGAGTCTATATATAGCCTCGTGTTGTACCCAGGTGATTCATTCAATAAATTTATCTTTGCTGCGGAGAGGCCGGAAGCGTGAACGTCTGGCGAATGCCCTCCCCACGACAAAAATCCCGCATAAGGTCGGAGGCAAACTCACCACCTCTGTCAGAGTGCAGACGCAGGACTGGAAGGTCCGTCTCGAACCGCTCGCGGAGCTGGAGACGAACAGCGCGGATCCAAGGGATCAAAACATCAGAGACCTCCCCCTTGGTGCGCAAGGGGAAGACCGTGGTGTAACGCGTGTAGTCCTCAACAACCAGCAGAAAGTACCGCTCGCGGCCCTGTCCACGGACGCGGGCTGGGCCGCACACGTCCATGTGGAGAGTCTGCAGGGGAGCAGTCGTCGGGGGAAACTCAGAGGAGTGAGGAGCAGCGCGCTGCCGCCCCTCGACACAGGGAAGACAGGGAGGAGCAGGCGAGTGTGGGAGGGGAGGCAGGGTCCTGGGAAGACCAGAGACAAGGACACGGGAGTGTATGCCACGAAGGCGCTGCACTGAGGGGTGACCAAGACGGTGGTGCCAAAGGAGGGTCTGGTGCGACAGAGCGCGACACGAGCAGGGGGCCGACAGCTGACCTGACGCAGACACAGACGCAGCTACCTGAGGAGACACAGTAGTCAGTGTATAGACTCGAGCCAGGCGCACGGGTGAACGTGGGCAGGTGCCGGCCAGTACGGGAGCACGTACAGATTGCCACACGCTGTCCTCCAGGGGTGAAGGTATCAACCCACTGATCCTGAAGGACGGCGTTGCTCACCAAGTTCGTAGAGAACGATGGGAGGTGAAGACCTGACAGTGAGCCAGACGGAACCGCCGGACACGGCAGAACAGTCGAGGAACGTGCAAGGACTGGGCCCCCGGAGGGGTCAGCCAGAGAGACAGCAACAGGTGCAGAGAGCGGTGTGACTGTGGTACTGTCGCGAAAGAAACAGCGGGAAGCACCTGAGTCAAGCGTGAAGGTGTGCAAGGCCGCAGCAGGCGCAGTACCAGAGAGAGCAGACTCACCAGCACCTAGAGCAGCAGACTCACAAGCACCTAGAGCAGCAGCCTCAATACCTGGGTCGGGCGGCACACACAGGTAACAGTCACCCTCAGCACGTCTCTGAGACGCCCAACGCTGAGCAAACCACTCACGAAGCTGCTGGGGCGAAAGGGTTTCACGTGGACGCCGCTGCAGCTGCACCGGGCCACCTCCAGAAACTCCCAACTGAGTAGCTGCACCGCGACTGCCACTACGGCCACTACACTGAGACGCCCAACGCTGAGCAAACCACTCACGAAGCTGTTGGGGTGTAAGGGTCTCACGCGGACGCCGCTGCAGCTGCATCTGGCCACCGCCAGAAACTCCCCACCGAACAGCTCCACAGCGACTGCTACAACGGCCGCCACCACTCCCACTGCTGCCTCCACCGTCGCCACCACTCCCACCGCTGCCGTGAAGAGAAGTCATGCGACCAGCAGGGCAGCACGTAGGGAAGGAAGGGCGGCGAGGAGGCACTAGGGTAGGTCGGGGCGGTGCACGGTCAGGGAAGGGCGACGCGCGGCCAGAGCAGGGCTGCGCGCTGCTAGAGCAGGGCGGCGCGCGGCCAGAGGAGGGCGGCGTGCGGCTAGAGTGGGGCGGAGCGCGGCTAGAGCAGGGCGGCGCGTGGCCAGAGCAGGGCGACGCGCGACCAGAGCAGGGCTGAGCGCGGCTAGAGCAGGGCGGCGCGCAGCCAGTAGCAGGCATTAGCTCCTAGAGCAGCAACACCAAGGGCTTTTTTTTATATATATATATAAATTTATTTATTTATTCATTTTAGGGTTTAGCAGGGCGCACAGGGCGCTGCAGAGGCGGCTCGGGCAGGGCAGGGCGCCAGCGCGCGCAGGGCAGGGCGCTGGCGCGTTGGCAGGGCAGGGCGCTGGCGCGGGCAGCAGCGCGCACGGGCAGGGCGGCGCTGGGCAGCGAGTGCAGGCCCGCGGCGGGCGCAAAACGCAGGCACGGCGGGCGCAAGGGGCGGGCCCGCGGCGGGCATAGCGGACAGGTGCGGGAGGGGCGAACGGGCGGGCCCGTGACGGGCCGAACGGGTAGGCGCGGCGGCGCGAAGGCAGGGCCCGCGGCGGGCCTAACGGGCGGGCGCGGCAGCGGGCGTAGCTGGCAGGCGCGGCAGCGCGAAGGGAGGGCCCGCGGCGGGCCTAACGGGCAGGCGGTAGGGCGCGACGCGCAGGGCAGCAGGGCGCTACGCGTGGGCTGCAGCAGAGCGCGACGCGCGGGGCAGGAGAGCGCGACGCGCGGGCTGCAGCAGGGCGCGACGCGCAGGGCAGCAGGGCACGGGGCAGGGCAGGGCGAGCGCGAGGCAGCGCGACACGGGGCAGGGCAGGGCGTGCGCGATGCAGCGCGACGCGGGGCAGGGCAGGGTGTGCGCGGGGCAGCGCGACGCGGGGCAGGGCAGGGCGTGCGCGAGGCAGCACGACGCGGGGCAGGGCAGGGCATGCGCGAGGCAGCGCGACGCGGGGCAGGGCAGGGCGTGCGCGGGGCAGCGCGACGCAGGGCTGGGCGTACGCGGGCAGTGTGACGCAAGGCAGGGCAGGGCAGGGCGCGCGCTGACGGCGCAGCGCAGAGCAGGGCGTGGGGTAACGCAGTAATCGCAGTCGGTCACTAAGTAATGGTGGGCAAAAAAAAACGGTCCTAGGCTAGGACCTGCTCTGATACCATGTCAGGAAAATGAACGAGGAATGATTGACTAACAGCAGGATGGGTACAAGTACTAACCCTAATTGGGTTGTACCCCATATGGGCTACCCCACTATAGCCTACACAAGATATAGCATATAAGTTTGACAGTTTTTTCCGTAATGTTTACGTCAATGCACTCGTCAAATTTCACTGTACCCCTAGGCGTACTTTGAGCGTGTCCTGACCAGTTATCGAGTGTACAATTCGGACTTCTGACAAGGTACAGTCTCGAGGCGAGGTACAGTACCTGGAAAAGGGTTACCGAATATTGCAAGATACTGGCGCGAGGTTTTCAGCACCTGTAGCGGGGGGCGAATTCAATGACGAAACAATTTGACGAAAGCCCCGCGTTACTGTTTAACCTTTTTGACTCGAAACGAGTTGCGAGACGAATTGATTGTGAACGTTCGGATGTCTTCCGCACGTCCCAGGGAATGATTCCGAGTTGTCATCATTTATGTACAGTTTCGCGTCAACTGAATATCCGTACGTTAGAAGTTCTGTTACATGCTAAAATAGGGTAACTGAGCTGAAAATAAAGCGTACATGTACAAAGTTGGACCCGCCCTAATAGGAAATTACGGGTGCGGATCACCCATTTTCGACAAGGGAAAACGAAGCTCCCTGCCTCTCTCGGGTGTGCCACGCCTGCCACACTGCAGCGGCAGGGTGAAATGTGGATCACAACTCGTATCTGGCAGGGTGTCCCAAAAACGCATCTGACCCGCCGCAACGTGGTGCAGAACCCAGGAACACGATGCATTGCATCCGATTGGTGCGCGCCTGTGCAACACCAAGCCGACCCAACCGCAGCCCTCAAAACATGACGAAATTACGGTACTACACTAGTGTTCCACAATTGCTGAAGCATGTTAGGCCCCTTGGCCTAAATCCGCTAAAGAATAGCGGGGTTGACTAGATTGAGGATGAAGCGTGGCGGAAGACTTTGGCGAAGGAAGTCCTAGCGAAATATGCGAAGAAATAACTGAGTAATAGGTGAATGAGAATTGGTTGATATTGGTGAAAACAAGCGAGCATTACATAACATGCAAGAGCGATAGTTGGAAAGTACTTCGTGGGACTAGAAAGTAGAAGGCAAGAAACTAGAGTGTCACGTGGCACTAGGAAATCCAAGAAGATAAGATGATGATAAGGTTGGGAAGTACTGTTCAGAATGAACAGTAAAACCCCCTGTAACACTACCCCCCTCCCAAGGAGGCGACGTCCGCGGCGCCTGCAGACTGAAGGTACGCTTGGAGGTAAGCGTTTTCAGGAGACAGTGAGGACGAAGGAACCCAGCTGTCGTCTGCTGCATCGTAACCACGCCAACGAACCAAGAAGTCGATGAAAGAGACACCCCCCTGGAGACGGCGACGGTGCCTGAGGATGCGCTGGATCTGGTAGTCGGGCTCGTCGGTGTCAACAGCTACCGGCAGTGGAGTGTGATCACAGCCCGAGAAGGTGACGTTGGGATCAGTGTATGGACGAAGAAGAGACACGTGGAATGACGGGTGCATGCGGAAATGAGCGGGAAGGCGGAGGCGGTGTGCGACTGGACCTAGTGTGCGCTCAATGACGAATGGACCAATGAAGCGAGGGCGAAGCTTGCTGTCCTGTGGCAGTCGGAGGTTGCGGCTGTCGAGAAGGACACGATCGCCAACTGAAAACGACACCTCACGACGACTGCGGTTGGTGGTGCGTGCCATGCGTGCATTTGCGAGCTCAAGGTGCTTCTTCACGTGATCATGAATGAAGGTGAGATGCTGGTGGAAGTTGTCCGCACGAGGGACTGTGGGTGTGAGATCGACACGAGTGGGGACATTGGGGTGCTGACCGTACAGTGCGAAGAACGGTGACATGCCTGTGGACGAGTGGTGCGTGTTGTTGTAGGCGAACTCAGCCATGCTCAGCTTCTTGTCCCATGCGGCTGCGTCGTGCATCGTGATGCTGCGAAGAATCTGCTCCAAGGTCTGGTTCACACGCTCAGTCTATTCGTCTGTCTCTGGATGGTACGCAGACGACATGGCTAAGCGAATCCCAAACAGTGCGAAAAGCTGCTTCCATAACTTCGAAGTGAAACGAGGGTCGCGGTCTGAGATGATGGAATCTGGAACCCCGTGTAATCAGACTATGTTATCTACGAACAGCGTCGCGGCTTCCTCTGCTGTGACCTTACCGTGCGTGGGGATGAAGTGCGCTGCTCGAGAAAACTTATCCACTACCACAAAGATGGCGTCGTGACCCCTAACTGTGCGCGGTAAAGCCATGATGAAATCCATCGTAACTACCTGCCAAGGGCGGTCGGGCGGTGGAATCGGCTGCAAGAGTCCTGCCTTGCGGTGGCGAGAGGACTTCGTACGCTGACACGTGTCGCACGAGCGAATGTAATCCCCTACGTCTGATGCAAGCCCTGGCCAAAAATACGTGCGACTAAGCGTCTTAGCCGTCTTATCTGCTCCGAAATGACCCGCGTTAACTACATCGTGCGCCTCCGAAAGAAGAAGCTGTCGAAGAGGGCGGTAGGCGGGAACCCAAATCCGTGTGGTACCCTTCCGTATGTAGACACTACCCTGCACCTCTGCTCCTGCGGGCGGCTGCAGTGTGAAGTCGGGATCTACTGTGTAACCGAGCTTGAAGAGTGCTGTGAGAAGTGGATGGCCGGCAGTGACTGTGAGGATGGCGAGCTGGCAACTAGGGCGAGTGAGCGGATCTGCTGGGTTGCGCACGCCTGGCTTGTACTCTATCCTGTCGTGGAAACTCCCCTCCATGAACTCCATCCATCTAGCCTGGCTACGACTCAGCTGCGGCTGCGACTTGAGGAAACGAAGCGCCCGTGCGTATAACACTATCTGCCCCCTCTAGGTAGCACCTCCAAACCTTATACGCATGAATAAATGCGAGCACCTCCTTGTCGTGAATGGGATAGTTCAGCTCCGCTCCCCTAAGCTTACACGAGTCGTATGCTATCGGATGCAACCCGAGGCCCTGGTCCTGAAGAAGCACTGCTCCAATGGCCCGATCTGATGCGTCGGTCACGACAACGTACGGGCGAGTGGGATCTGGGTACGACCGTGTTGGTGAAGACGTGAGCGAATGTTTCATCTGCTCGAACGCCTGCTGCTGCGCAGGACCCCAATCGAAATCTACGCCCTTCCGAAGTAGGTCGGTGAGTGGACTAGCGATCGATGCGTAACCCTGAACGAAACGACGGTAGTAATTCGTGAATCCGAGAAAGCTTTGCAACTCCTTGACTGAGGTCGAAGCTATCCAGTCCGGTATTGCTGCGATCTTCTTCGGGTCGGTCCTAATGCCACTAGCAGATACGACGTGACGTAGAAACTCGACTTCGGGGAGGAAGAACTCGCACTTCGACTGCTTAGCGTACAACTGCTCCCTCCGCAAGACCTCGAAGACCTTCTGCAAGTGCTGCACGTGCTCCTCTTTCGTCTTGGAGAAGATGAGGATGTCGTCTAGGTAAACTACGACGAACGAACCTAGGAACTCGAAGAGGACGGTGCTCTTGAGCGTCTGAAACGTCGCTGGGGCGTTGGTCAAACCGAACGGTAGAACCCTAAACTTGTACAACCCCTGCTTCGTACGAAACGCCGTCTTGTCCTGATCCTCAGGAACTACTCGAATCTGGTGGTAACCCGAACGAAGGTCGATCTTTGAGAAGACTCTAGCGCCCTGCACCGCATCTAGAAGATCCTCAACTCTCGGCACTGGGAATCTATTCTTGACGATGGCGACGTTCAGTGCGCGGTAATCGATGCACATCCGTAACCCTCCGTCTTTCTTGGGTGCGAAAAGGATCGGTGCTGCCCAAGGCGATATAGATGGCTGTATGAAACCCTTCGCTAGGAAATGCCTAACCTGCTGCGTCATCTCCTCTGTCTCTGCTGGACTTAACCTCCACTGCGGCTTCGCTACTGGCCTGCTCCCCGGCTCCAACTCTATTCGATGGTCGACTGCTCGGCTAGGAGGTAACCATGGGGGCAACTCGTCGGGGAAGACGTCTGCGAACTCTGCTAACAGTGCACTCACCTCAGCAGGAAGAGTCGCCTTCTCGCCAACTGCTGCACCCCCTCCCCTCCTCAGCTTCCACCTCCTCAAGGAAAACCACGAAGATCCGTGCCGCGCGCTTCACCAGCTGCTGCACACGAACAGCATTGATGATAGCTGCGGATGATGTGGCCCCATCGCTCCACTGTGGCAGCTCCCGGAACTCCCCGTCTACCTTGACGCTACAACTTCCCTGGGCCCAATCGAACTGAGTACTAACCGTTCGTAGCCAATTCCTCCCGAAGATGAAATCATAACCGTCCAGCGTTGCAGAGTCGAAGTCACGCCTAACCGTGATCGGTCCTCGCACTACGCGCAACTTGCGAATGACTGGTCCTATGTGGCGAGGCGTCCCATCTACCATGCGAGCGTCCTTGAAGTTGACTGCCGAATCTGCTTCGAGATGGAGACGACTAACTAGCGATGAAGAGACGAATGAGTGGCTAGCTCCGCTATCGACGAGAATCTTGACTGGAATACCGCGAAGATTCCATAAAAGCACGACTGGACGATCAACAGTGTCTACCTCGTTCGGCGTAGATGACTGCTCTAAGGTCGTCTCCTCTACGTTGGTAGACGTGGCGGGTTCGGAAGCGTTAACACCAGCTAGCGACCCGCTATCTACTGGCGGTTTTCGTTTCCCTGCTGCCGCTCCTTAAGCTGTGGGCAGTCCCGCTTCATGTGTCCCGGCTTTTTGCAGTAGTGACAGTTCCCCCTAAAACCCGTTTTCTGTGAGCCGTCACTGTTAATTGCACCAATCTCCATGGGCGACGGTCCGTCCCTCGACCGAGCGTCGTTGATCGGTTTGTTGTATCCCCTATCGCGATCCGGCTTCGTACTGCGTCGACGCGTTCTGCTGCTGTGACTACCGACTCGAAGGTGGACAACCCGTGAATCGCTATGATCTCCGCTATGTCCGGCTTCAATCCTTCGAGGTAGCGATCGCGCATCTCTGCTTCCGTGATATCGTCTATCTCGTTGCAGATGCTCAAGAACCGTCGTGTGTACTCCTGGACGTTTCCTATCTGTCGGAAATGACGCAGACGCTTCCTAGCAGCTTCGGAGGCATTCACCAAATCGAATATACTTTTCAGCGCCGCTTCAAATCCTTCCCATGTCGTCGGAACCGTGGTAACACCCAAAGCTAAACTCCCTAATCCCGAAGTTGCAGCTGCATGCCCCTCGCCTTGTTGATGCCCGTCCAAATGAGCCATTCTTACAGCAGTTTGCATGAGTTGGCGCCACCACTCCAAGGCGGAGCCCCTCAGCAGCGTAACGGAGTACTCGATCCGCTGCTGCACGTGCGACTCTTGCACCCCGCTCGCGGCGAAGTAGTTGTTGAGCATGAAGATCCACGTCCGCACGTTTGCGTCGCGTTGGCTTGGGTCGAACGGCTTGGGCTTCTGTGGCCTGAGCACGCTTCGACGTTCCGGCAGCACTTCCGCGCTAGTCGACGTGTTGGGTGCAGGAGATGGTGCGGCATGACCAAGAGGAATAGACGCGAATTCACGAAGCTGTTGCATTTCAGCCCGTACCTGACGATTTTCGAGCGTCAATGTTTCAAGTTGGCGCATGAGTTGAGCAAGCGTGTTGCCCATGTCGTTGGGGACAGCGGTCATGGTTTCATCCATGTCGGCTCGACGACTCCAAGTTTGCAAGTCGGCACCGCGGGACGATGACGTCGTAGTCTCGTCGTCGACGGTCGCTCATTGGAAGTCGCTCCCCGTGAATGCTCCTGATACCATGCGTTAGGCCCCTTGGCCTAAATCCGCTAAAGAATAGCGGGGTTGACTAGATTGAGGATGAAGCGCGGTGGAAGACTTTGGCGAAGGAAGTGTTAGCGAAATATGCGAATAAGTAACTGAGTAATAGTTGAATGAGAATTGGTTGATATTGGTGAAAACAAGCAAGCATTACATAGCATGCAAGAGCGACAGTTGGAAAGTACTTCGTGGGACTAGAAAGTAGAAGGCAAGAAACTAGACTGCCACGTGGCACTAGGAAATCCAAGAAGATAAGATGATGATAAGGTTGGAAACATGGGTTTTTTTTATTTTGAGCACACTGGTTTCAAGGGTGGTTTTTCACGAGACTCTGAAATTCAGAGTGGTTTCGTGTCGTTTCTCTGATTGATCAGAGTAATTTTGTTTTTTTTAATAAGAACCCTGAGGTGTTAGTGTAGTTTTATTGTCTACACTGATGTTTCACGAAATATGGCGTTACTGTAGTTCTGGTCTCCCACGGTGTTTAATTGAAGGGTGTTGAAACGGATCGAGATTGAATTATTCAATTTATATTAAAATTGAGAGGTACATAGCACAAACTAAACCTCTCACCCCTCCGAGGTATTTTGCTCCCCGGCAGCCTCAGGTTCATTCTCTGAGTCAGATTCAACTTTTTCTTTCCCCCTGTTGGTTGCACCTCGGAATGGCGCAGGTGCTTTTGCAGGTCGACGCTTTTTCTGCTTGTGCCAGATGTCCACGACATCTGGCCACTCCATGTGGATGCTCATGAGTTCCGTCAGACGCGCGTCGTTGACAGTCGTGCGCTGCCAGCTCTTGATGATGTTTTGGCGCAAAAAGTCACGTTCACACTCGACGGTGCTTATTGGCAGGACGGCCAACGCCTGCCACATGGTCACGATGTTGGGGTAAGTGCGTTGCCAATCGCGAGTCGCCAGCATGTTGGTGAGCCCCTGGAAGAAGTCCTCGTCCTTGTGGTGGTTCTTCAGGATGTGACAGAATGTTTTCAGCTCCAGCTCGGCTGCCCGCAAATCGAAACCTGCCATATCAGTGGGCACGAATGTGCATGTATAACAAGCGAAATTAAATTTGTGGCAACAACCAGATTAAACAATTGTAAAAATCAAACTTCAAGTGTCAATCGTAACACCCCCGTAAACAAATTTCGAGTGACTTCCATACCTGGCAATTGGTTGTTGAACAGAACAGCGTTCTCCCGAAGCCAGCTGGCACATCGTCGCGCACGTGTGTCCAGGTTTGGTGGCCACTTCTCGACTTTGAACAGCTTCGTGCCGCCCAGCCGCCTCAGATCTCGCATGCGGTGCGTCAGATTGTACACGACCTCCTGGGAGAATGCCTTGCACAGCTTCACGCAATCAGCCATGGTGCTGCCGTACTTGTGCCCAGGGATGTGCTCCTCGCTGAGCTTGATGACATGCCGGGCAACACGGCCCTCCGCGTCCACCCCTTCAACTGTTATTTTTTTCTCTGTGTCCTTGAGCCGTGCCAGGAATGGCGACAGGTGGTTGCTCATTCCCGCCCCGAACGTGCGGTCGTAGTCGATGTATCTGTGCTGTATGTACGACACCACGCGGTCCACCTCCTCCGAAACTTGGGTCACTTCCACCTGTTTGGAGGGGTGGAAGAAAAACAAACTTGTAGTTAGTGATTGTTGAAACAATTAGTTAAACAGCCGTAAATAATGATCAGGCACTTACTTTCCACCGCTGGAAAAAGCGGTTCACCGAGTTCATCTCCCCCAGGATGTCTGCCAGAAAGTACAGACAGAAGTGGTACTTCAAAGTCTGCACCACTGGCGCGATCTTGTGATCCCACTCCAGTAAGACAACGATCGCCGCCCCCAAGATCTTGACCATGCGCAAAATAGCATCATCACGGGAGAGCCAACGCACGTCGTGCAGTCCCTGGTGCTCCAGGTTGGTGCTGTGAATCACTTGTTGCAGCTCCTTGAAACTCTCGTGCCAGGGCGTGGATTTTCCCACGATCTCGCCAACCGCCCTGATCGACTTATCCATGATCGCCAAGTCAGGGAATTTCTCCGCCGATTCCTTGACAGCCAGAGCTTCACTGCACGAGTAAGTAGACGAGACACGTGTCAGTAGGTTGTAACAGAAAGTGTGATATATGTTTTGAAATTAGACTAACATGTAATTTTAGTTAAACATACGTACCGATGCGCAATGCAGTGAACCCCGACCAGATGGGGGATGCGCAGCCGCAGTCTCGTCACAAGGCCTGACGTGCCACCGATCATCACCGCTGCGCCGTCGGTCGAAATCCCCGCGATCTTCCGTAGCTCGACGCCAATGCTCTCGAGATGCTGGAGTAGAACTCCAAGCAGCGAGGCAGCATCACACTGCTCGACAGTCAGTAACGCGAGAAACTCGGTGACGACCACCCGGTTCTTCAGGAAAGTGGCAAACACAATCATGTGTTTGCCACGCGCGCGGTCGGTACTCTCGTCGCACATTATGCCGATGAAGGGTGAGGCGTGCAGGTGTCGGAGCTGTTCTCTGCTCAGGTACGTGGTCAGAGCTCTGACCATTTCCGCGAAACCGTACCTGACACAATTTTCCGACAAAAATGGAAAACGTATTAGCATAATTAACAACACGGGGAAAATTTTTATTAAATACTTCACATGTTGAACTCACTGGGTGATGTATACGCCGTAGCTCTGACGCGGGATGTCGGCGACACCCTCCTCCGCAAGGAACTGGACGATCTGGGGAAACATGTGGATGGGCGTGTCGGTGCGGCACACAAAACGAATGGCCCGCATGAGGCGCGCGACGCGTGAGCCTTCGGGATCGCCTTTCATGAAGTCGGCGATTTTCTTCTGATCAGTAATTTTCTTCATCAAATTCGCCTGCTTCTTCATCGCGTCATCATGCTTCATGCTGTTCTCGTGCCACCGCATGGAGCCAAGCTGCAGATCACGTCCGCCAGCGCCATTTCGGCCGTATCGTGCGTTATCCTTCCCGTGCTCCATGCACACACTGCAACGCAGACACGGCTCGCCTTCGGGGGTCTTGTCAAGAATCAACCAATCGAACCTCGGCAGCCATTCCGAGGTGTAATTCTCCTGGGCTTTCAGGTAAGCCTTCTCTCTCTTCTCCACGTCTGAAAGGGGAGGAATGGGGGGTGGTACAGAGGCGGGAGGCGGAGCGGGGGGTTTCGGCGGCGGGGTTCCCCACTGCAACACT